>CAJHNH020001957.1:453265-555765 GCA_905116865.2 Candidula unifasciata | reverse complement strand
TACCGTCTTCACAATAGGGTTTCGTTGCAGTGTGCGAGCAGTGTGTGCACCTACTGCTGTCCTTGGTAATACTGTATGATGTGGTGGGGGGTCCCTACTTATGTCTTCAGTAATCTAACTCTCTTACCACAGTCCAGTGTGCTGTGTGGTCTCGATGCATGGTGTCCGCCTCGAGTGCTAGAGGTTCTGGGTTTAATCCCCGGTAAGGACTGGGATTTTTTCACGTAGACCTGAACTTCTCCCTTGTCTCTGAGTAGTGAGATCAGAGTAGCCTAATGGAGCTGCCAGAACAAAATTTAGAGTTAAAAATTTACCAAAAGTATTTCAGGACCCTCGCCGGTGTTACAGAGCCTGTGCACTGTGCTGAGCTTCTTCGGACTGAGACCTGAGTTAGAAGAAGAACGGAGGACTTATAGGTTACTACTCCTATGCCATGATGTTGATCCGTTGTTCAAACCTCAAACCTCAAACCTCCTACTACAGTCCGAGACTCTTGAGAATGATTTGTTTCTAAACTGCCCTCCCCTGTGTGGATTTCGGGGCTATATTTCGGGAGGGGATGGGGTGGAGGCCAACCACTTCTTTTTCAAGCAAGTTGTAATAGGCCACTAATTAGGGATTCGTAATTCCTTGCAGTTAGAAGCGCATCTGCATGAAGGGCAGGGAACTAATAGTCTGCATACAAACCAGCATATCTATAAAACGGATGTGCATGCTAAACTCCAGTTCTTGAGTAAGACACCGAGAAGTGGACGAACAACCTCAAGTTTCCGATTGAGTTTACAGGCTGTGAACGATAGGACGAAGAAGATAAACTGTCTGATGCTAATAAAGAATAGTTTTGGTGTGTGTGTGTGTATGTGTGTATGAGTGCATGTGTGTGTGTGTATGCGTGCATGTGTGTGTGTGTATGCGTGCATGTGTGTATGCGTGCATGTGTGTGTGTGTATGCGTGCATGTGTGTGTGTGCGTGCGTCCGTGTGTGTGTGTCTGCGTGTGTGTGTGTGTATGCGTGCATGTGTGTGTATGTGTGTGTTTGTGTGTTTTGACACATTTTTTTTCAGTCTGTTTTTTTTTTTTTTTTTTTTTATGGCAGCTGCTTCGTTCTGATATTTTTTGAGAAAATATGTTTTTTCTACTCAATTTTGATGTTGCCCGTATACTTTTGAGCATTCTTATCTAAAGCCACAATTTGAGGCCTCCTGGAATTTGTATATCTTTTATTTACAAATATGTGTTTATATGTATACATTTATACAGAAAGAGAGAGGGAGAGAGAGAGAGAAGAGAGAGAGAGAGAGAGAGAGAGAGAGGGGGGGGGGGAGAGCATATGAATACACCATCTGTAAAAAGATGTGTGTTAAATAAACAACCAGGAATGTTGACAGTAAAACGTATTTTTATTATTATATATACGAGTCGGCCAAAAAAAAGCCAGATGCATACATGGATATAAAACGACGGTTTGTATGTAAAACTGAGAAAAATAATGTAAATTTAAAAAATATATTGCATACGGTTTTAAAGTAATAAAAAACTTATGATGGTCTTTAAATAGTTATTCTAAAATCTTGTAACAAACTTCCTTAGTCACATCTTACGACATGCATGGTAGGGCTTTTTAAAAAGATAATATAAACTTTTTTCTTGCTAGCGAAGCAATCGACATATGATGCTATACTCATGCTTTGATAGGCGAATAGGATAGTGATATTGTCTTCTTCTGCTTCTTCTTTTTCTTCCTCTTCTTCATCTCTTCTTCTTCTTCTTCTTCTTCTTCTTCTTCTTCTTCTTTGTCTTCTTCCTCTTCTTCTTCTTCTTCCTCTTCTTCTTTTTCTTCCTCTTCTTCTTCTTCTTCTTCTTCTTCTTCTTCTTCTTCTTCTTCTTCTTCTTCTTCTTCTTCTTCTTCTTCTTCTTCTTCTTCTTCTTCTTCTTCTTTTTTTTTTTTTTCTTCTTCTTCTTCTTTTTTGTTCTTTTTCTTCTTCTTCTTTTTCTTCTTCTTCTGCTTAATGTTTTTTTTTTCTACTTTTTCTGTTTTTTCTTCTTTTCTAGTTCTTCTTCTTTCTTCTTCTTCTTTTCTTCTTTTTCTTTTTCTTCTTCTTCTTCTTTTTCTTCTTCTTCTTTTACTTCTTCTTCTTCTTCTTTTTCTTCTTCTTCTTCTTCTTCTTCTACTTCTTCCTCTCTCTTTTTTCTACTTTTTACTCTTATTCTTCTTCTTCTCCTTTGTTTTCTTCTTTTTTTTTTCTTTTTCTTCTTTTTTTTCTTTTTCTTTTTCTTGTTCTTCTTTCTTGTTCTTGTTTTTCTTCTTCTTTTTCTTCTTCTTCTTCTTCTTCTTCTTCTTCTTCTTCTTCTTCTTCTTCTTCTTCTTCTTCTTCTTCTTCTTCTTCTTCTTCTTCTTCTTTTTCTTCCCGCTCCCGGGCTGTAACTGCGCTGGAAAGTTCTGGTTGTTTGTCCACTTTTGGAGTTGTTGTTTTTTTTTCTTTCTTATTCTCACTACGTATATGTATTTCTCCCTCTTTCTTTCTCTTTCAATTTTCCTCAACCTTTTTTTCTTCCACTCCCCCACCCCCTCTACTCTCACCCCAATCTTCATTTTCTTCATCGTCCAGCAGAGCTCAGACCTACAGTAATTCATCAACTTGACTCAGAGCTGCTACTGTCAAGACATATCTAGGATATGTGAGCCCTCAACTTACATACAAGTGACTTTGTGTAATCATCTTTGCAACTGTATCACACGTGTTTATCGTATGCTGATGACGATCTCTAACCACAACGTTCACTTCTCATTTATGATAGTGATAAGTCTAAGATAATTATTTCTACTTCTCGTTCCGGTTAATTTTTAAATATTTTTCCCCACATAAAATGCTGGATTTTAGCTTCGAAATTCTCTATGAGATAACGCAGTCAATCTCGCAGCAGCGCTCCCTAATGTCATAATACGACACTCATAGTGATTTACAGTATCACTTTTTTCTTCTTTTTTTCGCAAATGTTGCGGTAAAACATGACCGTCTTCTGTTTTCATCAAGTCGAAAACGGGCGCACATATATTTCATCAGTATGTTAACCCCTGCAGCCCATGCATTTATGTCCTTCTTCTTCTTCTTCTTTGCGTTCTTTGGCTGAAAACTCCTGCGGAATGTTTTAAGTTTTCTTCCACATCCAGACTTTAGTCTGCTTCCAAAACCTGAGTGTTGCGTACACATCCGTTTCACAGATCTTGCTCATTTGTATGCAGACTCTTGGTACCTTGCCTTTCAGGCAGATGTGATCCCACTTCGAAGGAGGCTCCCTATTGGTTAACTTCTACGTCATGCTTGCTGTGGAGGCAATGGATCTATTGCTGTTTTCCTCAGAGCAGAGCCACTGAACTCCCACGGAAACTGAGCATTTATGAACTAATAGCGACCATAGCTTTGCTTCTGTGTCTAAGTGTTACAATCTTGGTGACTTAAAGCACCAGTTGATACAGATACATGACAGTAACCGTTGAAATAGAAAAGATTCCTCTTGCAGCTGACGAATTTAGTATACCGGATGGTGCGTTTTGTGTACTGAAAGAGTTGGGATATTTACATTAGCTATCTTATACAATTTACTGTGTTGAAAGATGCAGAATTGCTGAACTACTACCATGGCGTATGATCGTAAAGATCACATAGACAACCGGGTCGAATGTTCGCTCGCCTGTAGACGACTTCGTCGCCGGTCAGGACAATATTTTGGTCTGTCTCCTTTGTTCGCGTCCACACTGCAGGAGTCCTTTACATAGCTTTTGGTAGGGTGCAATGTTAAGCCATTTTATGTTGCGCAAATAACCTAGCCACAATTATAACGTAGAGCTGTCCCTTTGGGGATGCTGACTGAACGTGACGCATTTTTTTATTTAAAGCAAAGCACCTATGTACCATCACCATCATCAAAAACGTCCCGTGTTACACAAGGCCTTACTCGCTGTTTCACAGTTTCTGTTGACTGTCTGATCAGCTCTCTCCACTGTTGACGGTCAGATGCGATGAACTTCATGGTTGCTAGCCTAAGGCCTGTCCCGTCAGTAAAGTTTTCTATCTAGTCTTTCTTGGTCTGCCTCTTCTCATCATTCCCTTACTAAGCACATAAGTATTGTTTCTAACAGGCCGTTAGGGCTGATAGTGGTCAAGATGTACCTTCGCCTGTCCGTAGTCTTCTTGAACACAGGTCTAGACAAGATAAACAGGATTGAATTTTCCTCCGAGGACGGTGCACATCTGACTGAGAAATGAGGAGCTAGCAATATGCACATAAATTATTTTGATCTGCAAAATAAATATATATGAAACACTAAAGTCCTGAAACAAGACCAAAATCGAGAAGTGGACGGACCTTCAGAACATTTTACTGGAGTTTACAGCTGGTGAGAGCGAAAAAGAACAACAAAAGTTTTCGTTTACAGCATATCTGCAATGTTTGCCCCTTTTAGTCAACACATCCGACTTTTGAGAGCATTTATTGTTCGAGTTAGCCTTCATGGCAATGATATGCAATATCTATTTAGAGTTGCAATATATCATTTTTGTCTAGCTTGTCGCTTGTTGTTTCACTAATTAAAACATAATTTGCCTAATACGGATTTGTCTAAAAACTATAGGCTCCAGCAAACGGGTCGTACTGCTGACGTCACCTGGTCGGGCTAACGATTCGTTAACGATGCGGTTCATAAACAGGGGGCAGAGACACTATGGTGTGCCGTGAGCGTATACCAGGGGTGCCGCGGAAATAATCCAGAAATGTCGGCTAAAAATTGTGAAATTATTAACGAAGGCACGTAGATACTTTCAGTTAAAATTTAAGTGGTCTTCCTTCGCCACTATCGAAGATAGTTTATTTCTTGGTTGATAACTATTGCGTTAACGCATCGTTAGCCGGACCCGGTGATGTCAGCAGCACGGCCCATCAGCTGGAGCCGGTCGTGGTTAGACCTATATGTCCAACACTCCAGAAAGCCTGGAGAATAGTCTTTTACATACTATTTTTTATTTACACATTTACCTACCGCAGTTCAGTCTATAGTGGTTTCCATAGTAGTAGTAAATGCTGTTTATGTGTCAAACTTAATTTGTCTTCACTGTAGAGACAGCTCCTGAAAGATTGACTGAAGACATAGTATCTCTGTTGTTACGACTTTCTACTCATGAGCTGTAGCGAAAGTCAATGTCTGACACTGGTTAACTAGTTGTTTCACGTTGAGTATGATCCAGAAAGCTGAGATAGGAGCTTTTGACTAACTACTTTGAGATATTCACAGATCATAAGGTAAAGTTATTCATAGTACCAGGATATACATGTGTTGTGGACAATAAAAGTCCTCACAGGTTTGATGGCATTGCTAACAAAAAAAGAGGGTCAACTAATAGATTAAACTGACACAAAGTCTTAGACAGTCCGCCCTGTACTCGTAGATTAACCAGTCCTAAAAATGTGTGCACTTAATGTTCTGGGAAATAAACGAGTTTATTGTGGGATTTTCGATACCAATCATCGTGATGTATGAGGTAAACATTTGTACGGATAACGACTGGAGCAGGCAGAGACTGTCACAGGAGTCGCGCCGTTTTGAAACTTCCAACGCCGCTCACACATCTGCTAGACCAACAGGCATACAGCAACTTACTCGATCTTCATTCGCCAAATAATTTCTATACATTTCGTCTCTATTGTGTGTGTGTGTGTGTGTGTGTGTGTGATGTGAGTGTGTGCGAGAGAGAGTGTTTTGTGTGTGTGTGAGTGTGTGTGTGTGTGTGCGTGTGTGTGTGTTTTACGGATAATAGAGAGCTGCTCCTTTTTTTTGGTGCATGTCAGAATTGGGGCGCCTTTTTTTAGACTATCATTACGACGTCAACGTAATCGATTGCACCTTGGAGATATGTGCTAAATACTCTTACGCCCCTAACAAACATTACTGGCAGGTTATACAAAACAACGGCTTATTTGTGTGTGTGTGTGTGTCTGTCTGTCTGTCTGTCTGTCTGTCTGTCTGTCTGTCTGTCTGTCTGTCTGTGGGTGTGGGTGTGTGTGTGTGTGTTTATATATTAGGCGTTGCCAGTCCTACACGTAATTCCAAAGTACTGCGATTAGTCCCACTGTATAGATTTTTATCATCGTATGGGTCGTCGCAGGTCGACCCAGACTAAAGTGGGTACCAAATCTGTGTTGTCGTGTTTATTAACTCTCCTGTGCTCAGTGTGAATGTTTATGTTTGTGTGTCTTTGTGTCTTTCTTGTATGGGTGTGTGTGTGTGTGTGTGTTTGTGTGTGTGTGTGTGAGTGTGAAAGCAGCTGAATAAATTTACACAATATCACAGTAATGTCTTTCTCCCTCGCGGACACGGTGTTATCTACACATGTGTCACTGAGTCATCAAAACTGTAGAAATCTTCTTGTAAGTTATAAATTACGATCTCTTTTGCCATTGGTGTCCACAGTCTCTGGTTCTGGATGACGCCAATATTCTACCACACGGACAGTTCATCAGGCCCTCGTATCATGTTTAGATTCGCCATTTACTGATGGGATTGTCAGTGGCTTGTTCATTTCCCGTGGTGTGCTGTTAGCATTGTCCAAACCCTGTTCCTTGGAATGGTGTGAGCTTTGGGACAACGGACGTTGAGCGGACGGGTTCGTGTCTTGATTTGAATGTTGTGACACCGATGAGGTCGACGTGTGGTTAGAGTTACTCTGTAAACCGCTTTTGTGGTTATCGCTCTCAGAAGGTGAGGGCTTAACGGTTTTGTAACCGTCATCTGTTGGTAGCACTGAGATGTTACCACTTGGAGGGAATGTTTTACTTGAGACTGTGAACACTTTCATTCTGTCTTCATGTGACGTCTCATCCGCATTGGACATTGGAGCCACTGAATTGTCCCGAGCGTGGGAGAAACCGTTCGATGATCGATGTTTGTAGAAGTCTGTCTGTTCTCGATCTTGAGGACTTAATTTGATTCGAAACAATTCCTTAAGTCCCCTCTTGATTCGACTGTTGCTGGCGGCGTACAGAAACGGGTTAATGCTGGAATTTGCATGACTCATCACAATCGCTACCAGAAGGGCCTCATAGGGAAAAATGCATCTTAGACCACAGAACAAGCTAACGCAGTTGAAGAGATTTACAGGAATCCAGAATACACCAAACAGTAAAATCACCAACGCAAATACTTTGGCAGCTTTAACATCTTTGTTGAAGTCCTTTGCGTCTTTGCTTTGGCGGAATTGACTGTGAAGAGCGTTTGTCTGTCGCGTATGTTTGCGAACAATGAGAAGAATGTAAATGTATATGCATAGCATGATCAATAAAGGCAATAGAACCAACCCGAAGAATTGGAAATAAACCATGTACTCATAACTGATCATCTCAGTAAATCGACAGTAAGTCACAGTTTGATATCCACGATGCCACCCATACATGGGCATGAGTCCAAGAGCAGCACCCAAGATCCACACGAAGAAGTTGACGTAGAAGGCCCGTCTCACTGTGAGAATCCGCTGATAGACAAACGGCTCCTTGATGGCAATAAACCGTTCAATGGCCACCGACATGAGCATCAGTATCGACACGTTGGTGAACATCAAAATGAGGCAGTTAATGAAGACGCAGGCGTAGAAATTATGAGGGAGTCCTAGAAAGGACAAAGCTGCGCAGGGAGCAACCAGAACTCCGACAGCGATATCGGCAATAGCTAAGTTGCCAACGAAGACGTTGGTAACTGTGTGGAGCTGTGGCGTTTTGATGATCACAGCCAGAACTAGACAGTTGCCGACTGTTGTGATCAGACCAACTATAGCTTCTGCTGAGATGTAGACTATATCTATAGTCTGCATGTTGCAGGTCTCGGGTGTACAGATGGATGAATGTGTCTAATAGTAATATCGCTTAGGCGTGGTTCTCTTTAACATTTCATCAGATCTTTTGACTGTGTTATGTGTGAACCGATGAATCCTTTGTTACTTTTTAGTGCTGTGCATAAAATATCTTAGTTTATACTTCTTAAAACATCTTAATTAATACTCTTTTCTTGTTCTATCTACAGAGTTATTTCTATCGTTGGTTCAAAGCCAAATTTGTTTATTTTCTTTCTGTAACGGCTCTTTTTTGTAGCTTTAACTTGAAAACTGTAATTTGTTTTTACAGTAGTCGCATTTCATTCAAATGCAGATGCAAATTCAATCTAAAGTACACAATAGTTCTATATCACAACTGCCTCTTAAATTGTCTGAAAAATTACTATCTTGAGAAGCAACGGCAAAATGTGAACGTAATGTTGTCTAATAAAATCACATGCAGCCAACAAAGGCTGTTTTCTCGCTTTCTATACAGAATGTGCATGTCTTAAACGTTTATCATCATATAACCGAACATCCCAGCTGTCAATCTTACTTCTCAAAGATAGGAGCCCTGTCCATTTGTCCATCGTAACTACATCTAGGAGTACCCATTACTTAGTAATACTCATTACCATTAGGTTGTGTAAGAATGAAAACTCAACATTTAATCTTCGAAGAAGAATCTAGAGAGGCATATCCACTAACTTGAGGAATTCCCTGTTTTAATAACACGTGTAATTTACGATTATAGCTTTGAGGTCGGGAAAAGACACCGCCTGTCTATATAATTAAATCGGTGAAGGTCTATGAAGGAATCAGTGAAGGTATATGAAGGAATCGGTGAAGGTCTATGAAGGAAACGCCGAATATAACATGAAGTTAAGCGTTGCCATTTTACATAACTGTTAACATCCAGAATCCTGATGGTGTAAACAGAATCAGTGATGACAGTCCCTTTCATTCAGTTCCGCTGATCCCCTGGCCTACTTTCTGCTAATAATCTATTATATAGCGTCTCCAGTGTGCCAATATTTGACCTCTGATTGTGTAATCAGGGCTGCTCCGGATCTAGACATTCCACAAGTATCCATTTTGTCTTGGTGGTACGGTACGATAAAATATTGTCTCCCGCCTTATCTCCTTCGTCTTCTCGTTCGATTTAACGATCTTCTACGACAATTCTTTTTCCGGTCCGTCCGCAGACCATATGCCCGGTATTGGGGAAGATTAGACTGCTATAAATATATGGCATGTTTACATAAATGGTGTTTACTATTTTTTTTTCCTTCTGCCTGATAACCACGATTGAGTGAGTTGAACCGGCAAAACGGTGAACACAGTGCAGCAGGTTGAATCAGAAATGGGTTACGTGTGTAATCTTTAGTGTCGTTCGTTTAACACAAATTAGTTTACTCAAAATTTGCGTGTAATTCTTTCACAGCTATGATTACACATTTTTTAAAAAAAATTATTTCAACTTCCATAAACGCCTACATATAATCTTTAACAGCAGGCATAGATTGAGGCTTGAGAGTTCAGTAAGTCAGTCGATATCCTCTTGTATTTGGAAAATGTGTTAGTCCCAAATCATTTCGTGTGTACTGAGCACTCCAGGTGACTGATCTGAAAATATAAAAAGGATAATATTAAAATCTTCTATAAGAATTTCTTCTGCCCCTGCCGTTCTCCTTCTTATTTTTCTTCAGCTTCTTCTTCTTCTCCGATTTTTCTACTTTCTCGTCTTCACCCTTCTCCCCCTCTTTCATCACTCTCCTTCCTCATCATTTTCCTCATCCTCATCCTCCTTACGCTTATTGTTGTTGTAATTGTTGTTATTCTTGTTCTTCTTCTTCTTCTTGTTCTTGTTCTTGTTCTTCTTCTTCTACTTTTTTCTTCCTCTTCTTCTTCTTCTTCTTCTTCTTCTTCTTCTTCTTCTTCTTCTTCTTCTTCTTCTTCTTCTTCTTCTTCTTCTTCTTCTTCTTCTTCTTCTTCCTGCCTCTATCCTTATTGTTTTCTTCTTCACCTCATTACTATTATCATTTTTTTGTCTTCTTTTCCCTCTACCTCCTCTTATTTTTCGTCTTCTGTTTCTTTTTTTTTTTTTTTTTTTTTTTTATCTTTGTTGGTTAGTTACTTGATCATACTCCGAAAACAATGCAGAAAGTTAGTTTTCCAAAACAAAAATAACAAAAAAAAAATTTTTATTTATAAATACAAAAACAGTTAAGAACGGTTTCCCATACTTGAGTGTATACTGACTAATGGATGCTAGAGTTTTAACTCTGTAAGCCAATCTATCAGGATTATAAAGGCAACATAATATCGTCCGCTTTTCTCGTCTGCTTTTACTTTACCCCCAAAAAATGTGTTTGCTTTTTTTAGGCCAGATTATCCTGGAAGACCGTGTTAAAGTAACCAATTAGCTTTTTCTTCCGGTATCGTATACACTTTACCTCGTCTTATGACGTTTGTGACTTACGACTATCCGCACGTACGACCACCGAAAAAAAATAGTAATTATAAAACTACATAGCAAGGTTCAAAAGTTCCCCGAACTGATGCAGTAGAGTACATATAATTTATTGTGCACAAAATATATGTATATAAATTAGATTTTTGTGCTTTGTGTACAATTATAAAAACCTTTCAAATTAAAATACTGTTGAAAATAATAATTCTACTTATGCAAGTTCGACTTATAACCAGTTCGAATTACGACCAGTTAGATTTACGAATAGTTCGACTAACGAATAGTTCGACATACGACCAGTTCGACTTACGTCCAGTTCGACTTTCGACCTGTTAGTCGGAACGGAACTCTGTCGTGAGTCGGAGAAACCCTTTATTTGTTATATTTTTTTTTTCTGCCATTCCAGAGCTAAAACATGGTAAAATAAAATGTGATAATGTGCCCGTCACTGGCTTATCGGTAACATAGTGCTAGGTTCATATCTGTATACACAAACTGATATTCGATTGGTGGTTTGGTCAGTTGTCATGGTTACACGTTACTATGGTCGTCTTTATTTCTCATGTAAATTCCGATGAACATTTTAAAGCCAGGTTGATCAGGAAATCGATAACAAACATCTGTCTTCATGGCGATTTGAACCCTAGACCTTTCATTGGTAGGCAAGCATCTAGCCAGACTCATTATGGGATACTAGTTTGTGTAATAAAATCAGGAACAGATGTAACTTTTTATCAGGCAAAGGGATGCATGATATACACAAGGCAATGGGATGTAAAATATACACAGGGCAATAGGATGGATGATATACACAGGGCAATAGGATGTATGATATACATAGGCCAAAGGGATGTATAATATACACATGGCAATGGGATGTATCATATACACAAGCTAATGGGATTCATGATATACACAAGGCAATAGGATATATTATATACACAGGGCAACGGGATGTATGATATACACAGTCTAATGGGGTGTATGATATACACAAGGCAATGGGATGTATGAAATACACAAGGCAATGGGATGTATGAAATACACACGGCAATGGAATGTATGGTATACACAAGGCAATAGGATATGTCATATACACAGGGCAACGGGATGTATGATATACACAGTCTAATGGGATGTATGAAATACACAGGGCAGCGGGATGTATGATATACACAAGGCAATGGGATATATGATATACACAGGCTAATGGGATGTATGATATGCACAAGGCAATAGGATATATCATATACACAGGGCAACGGGATGTATGATATACACAGTCTAATGGGGTGTATGATATACACATCGCAATGGAATGTATGAAATACACACGGCAATGGTATGTATGATATACACAGGGCAATGGGATATATCATATACACAAGGCAAAGGGGTGGATTATTTACACAGGGCTATGGTATTATGATATACACCAGGCATTAGGGTGTATGATATACACAAGGCAATAGGGTGCGTAAAAGAATTAATAACAATGGTATGAATAATTTCGCTTTATTGCACAAGAAATTAGATTTTTATCTTGATATAATATGAAATTTGTAAGCAAATGCAGCAACACTTTGATTAACCGTCACCATCTGGACCAGGGCTGCTGTGACGGATAACCGAATAAACGGATGACAGCAACAGATGTAACTTTTTATCAGGCAAAGGGATGTATGATATACACAATAGTAACTTGATTTCAATGCGGGCTTCGGACAAAAAGGGAACTAAAATCTATTGAAAGTAAATAATACATACATATTGTTTTTTAATTACAATAAATAAACAATAGATTGCACAATTTATTGCCTGTCATATTTCGCTGTATCTCGTCAGGAGCGTACTATAGTAACAATTACATAAATGAAGCAGATAAGTGAATCCTTTACAACTGCAGTACAAATTCAACAACGATCAAACATAACGAATCGTTCGTCACCTGTGCTATGAATTATGTAAACAGAAAGATATGGTATTGACATTGAGGTGCCGTAGTAAAACAGGCAGTTATGTTTGAACGTTTTGAATTTTTTTTTATAAAGGATTTGGCAGTATAACACTTCGACAATGGTATCTTCTTCTTCAGTTTACCTGCTGTATACTCCGAGGATTAGTTCTGGTTGTTTGTCCATTTCTAGACTTTAGTCTAGTTCCAGAAACTGAGTTTTTGCGTGCACATCCATTTATATATATATAAAAATCAAAGTTTGTGTGTTTGTTTATGAGCTATAGACTCGGAAACTACTGAACCGATTTAGCTGAAATTTTCAGGATATGTTTGTTTTGATACCGGATGTTTACCCATCATGGTTTGAAATTCTACCTGTCATTGTTAGAGATAGGTGACCACATTTTTTGAAAAAATCTTCGAAACTAATATTTCCATTTTTAGTGACATTTAATTATAGCCACGTTAGTAAATGCGCGTGCGCGATCGTCTTTCACTGTGAACGCGCAGTAGACACGGGACGCTATATTTTTAACATCCGCCCGTACAGCAAACCAGACTATCTCTATATCGCTGATTGCGGCGTTAACCATATTAGACACGATTTCTATTTCCTGTTTTTTTTTTTCAAACAACCTTCGATGAGTTAGAGAGTAGTCGGTGGATTTAAGAAAGGGTAAGAGAAGGGGGGGGCGATCTATGGCTACGCAGGCAATGATTGCGACATTTACCGTGTTAGACACGTACGATTTATATTATTGTGCCGGTTTAATAATACTTGAAGTTTATATCTGGGATATCTGTTTATGAGAAAATAATTACCTGTGGTTTTGAGGTGTGTTAGAATCGGGACACACATCTTGCGTAGTTTATTTCTCTTTTCGTTGCTCGGAAGCAGTCGTTGGCTGGTCGAATGGTTAGTACACTGGATTCCCGTGCGGGAGACTAGGGTTAGAGTCCCCAATACGGCAGTTTCCTTTTTTTTTACCCGGGGGCAAAATAAAACCCACACCTGCTCTGTCGTGGCGACAGCACTAGCCACGTGGCCATAATACTTTTTTTTTATACTTGTATGTGAGTAAACCGGTTGATAATTAAATTTGACCATTTCGCATACTTATGATTTCATTTCAAACTTTCCGATTGCATGGTTACGCTGAATTTTCATAGATTTCCATTTATTTTCATTTCGATTTAATCATTTTTTCCGACATTGCGTTGGAATTAGGCTGGGTTGTTTATCATAGCGTTCATTTCGTAATTATGGTGTATTTTTCCTGTTTTCTTTGCATTTCACTTGGTTTTTTTTCTCCAAACTACTTCGATTAAGGAAAGAATAGTCGGTGAATTGGGAGGGGGGGTGGTTGGGAAGCATAAACTGGTAATTGAAAGAGCTTTAAGTCAAAGTAACTGCCTTACCCACTCAAAGTAGCAGTAGTAGTTGTTGTGATTGGGCGGTTACACCGTAGTGCTGTCATGCCGGAGACCGCCGGTAAGGTGGTGGCATTTTTCTGTCGGGGAGCGAAATTAAACATCCTAACCTGACAAGTCCATGCCGACAGCATTAGCTTTGAGGCGCCAAATCCTCTGGCTCACGACTGCCTGTGTACTCCGACGGTAAAACAGAAAGCAGTGACATTATTTTAGTTATTGTAATGGCGGTGGTGGTTGTAGTTGTACTGGTACTTGAAGAATAGTGTAGTAAATATTACACTAGCCGCATTTACTACTCATTACAATTCCTGCTCCCTATTTTAGTCCGGATGGACAGGGGTATCAATGTCAGTTACAAAAAATATCGTCAGCTGATGACTTTCAAATCCTTCGATGAGGCAGAGAGCAGTATTCAGTGGATGGGGGAGGGGACGGGCTGGTGACAGAAATTGTTAACTTAAAGAGCTTAACGCATGATTTTAAAGTTTTCATTTCTTAATTTGTTTATATTTATTAACGCTAACTCCGCTATTCTCATTTTTAACGACTTACTTGGTTATTTACAAGTACAGTAGTAAGCTTTACTTCCGTCTCTTTAAAAAAATACAAACAGCCTTAGCATGTGATAACCAAAAAACCTTTTTTTTTAACTGTGCTAATAATACCATTTAAACGACCAATAATATAAAGACGCAATTATATGTTGCGTGTTTTAAAGTGGCAAACCAGACTATCTCTATATCTGTGCAGAGAATGATTGCGACATTAACTATATTAGACACGTGCGATTTCTATTGTCTTTCTTTTCCAAAAGCCTTAGATGAGGGAGCGAGTAGTGGGTGGATTTGGGAAGAATGAGGAGGGGAGGCATCGATGGACTATCTCTGTTTGTGCGCAGTCAAAGATTGCGACAGTTACCTTATTAGACACGTGCGATTTCTATTTTCTTTCTTTTCCATTTAGCAAAACTATGCCACAGCAACGCGTGGCCGGGTACAGCTAGTCCATCTAATAAATGTAAGAGGGCTGCGTGGTCTCGAGGCATGGTGTCCGCATCGAGTGCTAGAGGTTCCGGATTCAATACCCGGGCAGGGATTTTTTCACGTGGACTTGGACTTCTAGCAATTTTCCCTGGTCTCTGGGTAGTGAGATCGGACGCCTGTGTGCATTGTTGCAGACGTAAAAAATCCCACAGCAGTTAAAATCGCTGCCCGGGCAAAATTTTGAAATGAAAATCTACTTAAAGTATTTCAGGATTCTCGCCGGTGCTACAGAGCCTGTGCACTGTACTGTGCTAATTTCTTTGGACTCAAACTTGAGTTAAAAGTAGAACGGAGCACTAATGGGTTACTACCCTTGTGCCATGACGTTGATAAGTTATTCAAAACTCAAACCTTAAACCTTTATAATTCTTGTTTATTTGCATGCAGATACACTCTCAATTAGATACACTCCGACTTCAAGTAAGTGACTATGGCATGAGCTTCGAAACTGTTCATAAAGCAGTGGCAAACTTCCTCAACATTTAAAACTCTTAAGGTTCATTGCTGCAGTATCACCCACCTCCATTTATCTATGTCACCAGCCTTGTTTTTGGTGAATAAGTGTTTGTAGGTATGTCTCCCCACCGTCTTCTTGCTCCGCCTCTTGTCTAATCCTAGTCTGCTCTTTCTGTTTACGCAGTCTGTGTCATTTTAGGCATCGTTGACAAAGCTTGGGTGCAAGTAATTAACAGAAACATGAACTCGGTTTGGATAAAACTGTTCTGACTGTGTAGCAGACTAAGACACCAAAAGCTTTCATGGGTTGCGCTATAACAACTCTCGTTCTCTCTCTCTCTCGCTCTCTCTCTCTCTCTCTCGCTCGCTCTCTCTCTCTCTGTCTCTCTCTCTGTCTCTCTCTCTGTCTCTCTCACTCTCTCTCTCTGTCTCTCTCTGTCACTCTCTCGCTCTCTGTCTGTTTCTCTCTCACTCTCTTTGTCTCTCTCTCGCTCTCTCTCTCTCTCTGTGTCTCTCTGTCTCTCTCTCGCTCTCTCTGTCTCTCTCTGTCTCTCTCTGTCTCTCTCTCCGTCTCTCTCTCTCGCTATCTCTCTGTCTCTCTATGTCTCTCTCTCTGGCTCTCTATATGTGTCTCTCCCAGTACCTCTCTATCGCACTCCCTGTCACTCTCTCTCACTCTCTATCTTTCTCGCTTTCTCTCTGTCTCTCTCTTCCTCTCTCGCGCTCTCTCTCTCTCTCTCTCTCTCTCTCTCTCTCTCTCTCTCTCTCTGGGCACAAACATGCGTCTGGAACTAGTTTGAAATGCACGTGTTAGCGAAAGACCACAAGAATGAGCTCACCACGTGACAACTGGAATACTTCTGAGCAGATAAGAAATAAAAATTGTATTATGACATCAACTCTCTTTCGTACAAAGAAATTAACTTTGCGAAAAAAAGTTGTCACAAAATTACAGCATTTGAGACAATACGTATAAGAAAATGAGTCAGGAAAAAGAAGAAGAGAAACGGACACCAACGAGGAATCAAGAACAAAAGTATGAACAATACAGGTAAATGATTTCATAGAACATCGAAGAATCAAATGGTTTGGTTATCTGATCAGAATGGAACAAGCTCAACCAGCAACTAGAGCGTACAACATGCGAACAGTATGCAACAAGATAGAGATTTGGTGGAGGGAGTAATAGAGATACTACAGAAACGCAATGTGACATTAACACAAGCAACGCAACTAGCAGAAAACAGGAATCAACATCTAACTCTTCGATTTTTTTACGGCATGAGCGATCAGACAAAATAAGACAGGAGAAGAAAGAGAGATTACATTTTCTTTATTGATTTACTGTGCTCATTCTGTTTTTGTAATAAGACCGTATACACTTTGGAAACGTGTATTATAAAGTATTATTATAAAGGTTAACAGTCAACACAGGTGGGAGACAGGGATGTGTGCTCTCCCCACTTTTATTTAACTTTTATATAGACAGCATATCTAAAGAAGCAAGTTCTGATACAGACGACATAGCTCTTTATAATCATGAGGAAGTACACGCAGAAGAAGTAATTGATTTAACCACATTAAACGAACTACTATTTGCTGACGACCAGTTCTTGTTCTACCCTGAAGAAGATAGACTACAAGACCACATTAACAGGTTAAACTCAGCATGACGAAGATCACTGCACAGAAAACCCAAACAATGCAAGTTAGTAGAACCCCTGCTCCACTACACATGCAGCTAAATGGTTCTGCTCTAAACCAAGTTAGGGAGTTTAAATATCTAGGAAGTATGATCGCAGAAGATAGTAGAATTTACAGAGAAATAGAAACCAGATGTCAGAAAGCAAGTGCACTTATATACTAATTGTCAGCATTATTAAGACATTCAAGCATAACTGCATGAGTGCAAAGAGACAGATTATTACCAGCATATTAATTTCATCACTAAACTGCCAGTGCCAGACATGGACACTATTTAAAGCCCATATACGCAAAATCACCACCTGCGAGATGAGGTGCCTGAGAAAAGCAGCCAACCTAACAATCCGAAATCGAGTTAATAATGAAACTGGCAGGCAAATTGTGGGAACGACACTTCTAACTAGATTCATCGAGAAACAGCAGATCAAGTGGTTTGGTCATCTCGTTAGAATGCAGCAAGATCAAATACCCACAAGCATTACATCTCAGAAGATCAGCTACAAGAGCAAGAGGTCGGCTACGGAAAACATGGATCGACAACATTAAAAACACAACACTTTCACGCCTGCCATGTGCACTGGATCGAAAAATTATTCCTCCCCACACCGCTTAATGGCAGTAGTGGTTTATAATAATGCTGATGATTAAAAAGGTTAAAATATACCAGCAACTATCTAAAGTTAAGAAACGAATTAATCCACTTTACGGTAATTCTTGTTGGAGAAATAGGTTCAGTTTTCAAGCAACTCAATTTCTGAACAGCTTTTTAGAATAAAAAAATTCAAGAATAGAAGTTCAGCTGTAATATACAGTTATAATAGGATCATTCAAAAAGTATAATCAAGGAAAACACGGCACAATTTTTGAAAAGTCCTAGCCTATAACTAAATTGTTCACGACCTTTAACCTCTCAGGACTACGGGGTACCTGCCATAATTTCCTTGCATGTTAAACCGGATATCTGCGATCTGTTGGTTTCCCATTCAGGGTGTGACATTCCAAGCACGGAGTGGACAGTTCATCAGGTAGCAGCCCAAGAATGAGAAAACAGGCAGAAGATAATTAGTCTTTCCCTTTATCGACTCTAAAAAAACGCCCCGATCTTTGACGAGTTAACCACGATCTAACAGCAATAAACTGCAGAGGGGAAATAACGCAAACAGGTCCACTCTTTACTCAGTTATTTACCTTGTCATTAATAACTAATGAGACATGTTAGTCGTTCACCATTCGGATATGCTCTAATCCAATGGTTTCCAACATTTGCTCTGTGCACCTCAAAGTGGCTCCGAGGAAAATTTTATTTTTTGAAGTCAAATAAATTAATGATAAGAAACGAAAAGTAGAATCAAAATTAGAAAACTAGAAACTGCATTCTGAGCTTAAACTTGTTATTTTGAATTTCGCACCTCATCTACTAGGTCGTTCTGCTGCCAGTATATCCAAACTTATTTCCACGCGAGACAAACAACGCTAGCAAGCGAGAGATGACTAAGTCACGTCCCCTTCCTATGATTGAATGTCCCAGTGATTTCTAGTAACTTGATATTCGGGGGATAACCTTCCTCACATATAAAAACAGGCATTAGGAAAGTTCGAGGTTCAAGTCTAGTAAATCCCCCCCCCCCCCCCCCCCCCCCCCCCCCCCCCCCCCCCCCCCCCCCCCCCCCCCCCCCCCCCCCCCCCCCCCCCCCCAATCTCAAAGGTCAGGTTCAGTCTATTATTGTAGGTAGCGATAAGATGGGATGGGAGATTCCTGGTACATTACGTGGCGCAGAGTGTGTTGTTTTGTTTGTCATCACCATCATCATCATAAACCACTTCTGCCGTTCCACTTATGCCGTTAAGCGTCGTGGGGAGGAATAATTTCGTTGGGTTGAAAAAAAAACGACAAGAACCTATCTCTTTGCCAATTCTGGAACACCCCTGAGATATTAGATTGTCCCGTAACCTTTGACTTGTGGGGAATAAACCTACGAGAACCAAGTTCCAGTATTTGAATATGGGATTCATTGAAACAAATTGTAGCCGGTCTCTCTGCTTGATTTACGGAAATGTTCTGATCAACAGCTCCATATTTCCTGCTAAACTGCGACGTCATTTTAAGGAGTGTAGTGAAATACATCGACAGAATATGCAAGAATGCCAAGCCTATGAATGAAGATCTTAGTAAGATCAACGAATTACTCTTTGCAGATGACCAGGCCTTGATAGCAGATACAGCCATGAAATTGCAACAACATCTAACATCCATGAATGAACAATGTAAAACAAATAATATGAAAATCAACACTGAAAAGACAGAAGTAATGTCAATAGGAAAAAAGAAGACAGATCTAAACATAGCAATAGAGAACAAAGGCATTAAACAGGCATCTGAGTTTAAATATCTGGGAACTACATTTACCGAAGATGGGAAATTGGATAAAGAAATTGACATTAGATGCAGTAAAGCAAACCAAGTATTGGGACAGCTAGCCCCCCTCTTACAACATAAGACAATCCCAGTCAGCACAAAGAGACATCTTATTCAAAGCATATTTATTCCAACTCTGTGCTACCAGTGCCAGACATGGTCACTCACAACAAACCATAAAAGAAAATTAGTAACCACGGAAATGAGATGTCTGAGAAGGGCTGTAGGAGTGACCATAAGAGATAAGATCAGAAATGAGATCATAAGAGAACAAGTCGGCACAGAACCAATTCTGGATTACATACAAAGACAGCAAGTGAAATGGTTTGCCCACTTAGAGAGAATGCCTTGTGACACCATACCATACAAAGCATACATGGGAAGAGAAGAAGGACGTAGAGCACGGGGTAGACCAAAAACAAGATGGAAGGATAACATCAGAGAAACTCTACAACAGCACGATGTGCCTATGGTCGAGGCAGCCAGAAGAGCTAGAAACAGAACCTTATATCTCCCTCGACACCCACAGCGGTAAAAGAGGAAGTGAAGAAGAAGAAGAAGAAGTGAAATTTTTATTTCACAGAAAAATCTAACAATATTAGCTTAAACAAATACCACAAAAAAAAAAAAGAACTGGAAGCCTCCTACCTACCAAATCCCTGAGTAGCTTGAACAGGTGCCGCTCATTTAATTGCAGAGACTCTCGTTAAACTTTGTGCA
Organism: Candidula unifasciata; assembly: GCA_905116865.2. NCBI lineage: Eukaryota > Metazoa > Mollusca > Gastropoda > Stylommatophora > Geomitridae > Candidula > Candidula unifasciata. The sequence continues at coordinate 535,703 of CAJHNH020001957.1, read as the reverse complement.
ATCGATGCTTCCTATTGTTTGCTTCAATCTTTGCTGTTTGATTAAGCTGCTAAGTTATTCTGCAACATTCACGAATTATTCTAGCTCGTTCCCAGTTTTGGATGCAATTTGTTGTTATTGTGAAGCCCCATCCTAGTTGTTGCCGCGGACCATAATATCACCAAATTATGGGATGAACGGAGTTTCTGGGACCTCTCCGCGTGTGATCCTCATCCGAGTGGTGGCACTTTATATCACCGGATGTTCATAGCTCAGTATGATGTCTTGGTTGGGTAAAAAGTCATTCAGTCAGTTTGCAGCATTCATTTGTGTAATACGATACTTTTTTTACGAATCAGTCATGTGGCCTGTAACGCGAAAGGAACTCGTGAGTCCTGCATCAGCTCTGTCAGCTCCGCACTAAATAGACAAATCCACTGACGTCGCGGGGTTTGCGATTTTAAACTCTTTACGGACGTTTAACCAGTATACTGGCGATAAAGTCTATCCCTTAAAGATCCCTTCAGTAATTTTCATATGTGTCTAACATCCTTGAATGTTGTGTGATTTTAATAATATTTTGTTGTTATACTGACATTTAAATAGCTTAAATTTATTCTGCACTTATTTATCTTTAATTTTATATAAAATATGTCCCGATATAGCCAATACGTTTTCTTCAGGAAGGTTTTAGCTTTGTCGTGTTGCAGTAAAAAAAAAAAAAAAACATTTCGCTTAAAATTAATGCTGTCCAAACACCAGAAAGAAATGTGGTCCTGAAAGATTGAAAGAGATTTTCTCGTATCTAAGGCTAAGATTTGACAAGACTATGTATATTAGGGGTAGTAGAGAATAAACTAGTTATTATGGTAAATTTCAAAGCTTTTAAAATACAGTTTTACTGCATGGACATTCCGTAATTATTTAGATATTTCATTACTTTCGATTCCCTTGATGCAAACCCCTTTCATCCGCTGCCTTATATTACTTCTAAACACCATTAATTTGTTGAACATTCGGTACGGTGGGCCTAAGGATTGCAGCTACAGAAATTGTTCCGCGAGTCAAAAATATTCGAGAACCACTTCGCTAATCAGTCAGTTGCCTGGCATCGCCTCATACACTCCATTATCGCAATGTTTCCCGTGGTTTAAAATAGAACTGACATCAGACAAATGAATATTTTTTGAAACAGTGTGGTATCTAGATCAAACGAATCGGGGTCATTTATAGAGGAAAGTGATTCTCATAAAGACCTTTAATGACAAGCATCTGTTTAAAAATGTAAGCATGACCTATATATATGTCAAAGGCGCTGCTGAAATTTGAGAATTTTAGAATAGATGGAGAACATTTATATACTGTACATTTATAACAGGAAATCACTTTCGCTGAAAAGTAAGTAGTTCATCCATCACGAGTGATACAGACAATTCTTTACCCAAAGTAGTCATGATCAATAATATACGAAGGTGGCTGATTAGTCAAATATGAGCAGGGAAAGTTCTTTAGCAGTCCGGACAACAGGTGGAAGCCGCAGTAGGTGTGGGATTGGCGATACCGTTCATTCTAGTCTGCCTCCGTTTCTCTGCCTTTGCAACCTTCGCTGCCTGGCAGGCAGATGCACCATTCCTTAGGAATGTACGTCATCCAGTATGGTCTTGTGCAACGGTCTCTCATGGTGGTGTGTTCATGCTAAAAAAGAGTTGAAAGCAGTTTCGAGAGTGTCCTTATAGGGGTTTTCTGTCCTCCCTGAGACCTCTTTCCTTAATGGAGCTCGCCATAAAATACTCTCGTTGGAAGGCAAGAGTCTGGCATGCGGGCGAGGTGACCAGCCCAACGCAACTGATAATTCTTCAGTAGCGTGTGGATCCTAGGCAGGTTTGCCTTATCAAGAACCACATTATTTTGGATCCTATCTTGCCATTTGATTTTGAGCAGCTTTCTGAGACAATTTATATGAAACTGATTCATTTGTTTTAGCATGGCCCACAGTCCACGTTTCGCAAGCGTAGAGCAGTACTTAAAGAAACACAGCTCCATAAGCATTTAGCTTGTTCAGCAGGGAGATACCGCATCTGTTCCAGACGCTGGGATAAAATCTGCAGAAACTGCAGCTGGGTTTGAGATTTTAGCGTTGATCTCGTCGTTCGTGTTGACTCTTTGAGATAGGCTATTGTCAAGATAAGTGAATCTTACAAGTACATTTAGCTTTTGATCTTTTTTTTTTTTTTTTTTGGCCAGGGGCTGGGGAGGGGGAGGGAGCCGGTTAATTCATAACGACAGCTTTGTCATTGTTAAAAGTTAGCCCGAAGTTGGTACAGGCTTCAGATAATCTTTTGATGATGTGCTTATACTGACCTGGGAGCTTGGGTGTAGAGCGCAGTCGTCAGCAAATAAAAGGTCCTTATTTGTAAATGTTTTAGCTCGAAACCTTCTATAATTAAACAAGCTAAAATCTGTACGGTAATTTAAAGCAATTCCTGGATCGTTATCATCAAAGGCATTGACAAACTGTGCAGCAAATATGTCATACTAAACAAGGTTGGCGCAAGCACACATATCTGCTTTACGCCATTTAGGACAAGGAGAGGGTCCCATAATTCTCTCTTCTCCGGCACTCTGGCCTGCATACGTTCATGAAACTGCTGTAAATCCTGCGAAAACTTCTGAGTACAGCCAAATTTAGTCATGATTTTTCACAGTCCTCCTCTACTGACTGTATCAAAGGCCTTTATGAGGTCTATTCAAGGTAGACTTAAGGTCGCAGTTTTGTTCTTGCCAGTTTTCCTGGAGCTGGCGAGCAGAAAAAAATCATGTCAATGGTCCCTTGATCTTTTCAGAAGCCACACTGGCGCTCAGGCAGGAGCTCTTGATAAAGATGCACTGTAAAACGGTTGAGGGGAATTCTAGCGGGGATTTTACCAGCAGTAGACAGAAGAGAGAATCCACGGTGATTGTCACATACTTGGCGGTTTCCTTTAGGTTTATACAAGTGAATGATTGTTGCATCTTTGAAGTCTTGTGGAGGTATTTCTTGCTGCCATATGAGTTGGAATATTTCGTTTCTCATTGAGGACATTACCACCTTCTTTGAAAACATCGAGTCCTGAACTCCTTTCACTGGAACCTATCTTTAAAGTCTTGATATTTATATATATATATGTATATATATTGAACGTATTACATGTATTCTGAGAAAATTTCATGGCTGACTTGGGTGTCCCTGTTTCACCATTCTAACTATCTTGTTTTATGGTTGTGTGCTTAATCAGTGTAATCTGTGTTAACGTGGTTATGATAATATACTATCATAACCTGGGTGCTACCTTTTTATAGTATTGGGGGTGTCCAGCCAAGTGTGCCTAGGAATATTATATATTTTGTAGTGTCAAAGCTTGAGTTGCGCTATTCCTAAAAAAAGTTGAGCGTATATTGGCCACAGGATATCCCTTAGACCAATACGAGCCAACGACTCAACATAATTATTTCAGAGTGCTGTTGGTTCTCTTAAGGAGAAATCCTTAAATCAGGCACGTGACAGAAGCGGTATGTGACAGCCACAATGAAATCAAATCCACTCCAGGTAAGTTTCTGTCGTTGTTGATAACTCAGCAAGTTTCTTTTTTAGTAGTATGCTGTCAGTAACGTTGGCCTCCAGAGCAGGTATGGCTGACAGTGAATCTGTGAGAAAAACCACCTTGCCTGTAGGGATTTCCAGGTTGTTCATATACTGTACTTCTTTCAGTAGGGCTGAGAGCTCTGTCTTATATTTAGACCAAGTTTTCCAGTGGGGTTCGCCAGGGACACAGAAGTGGCATCTGGGTGTAATGTAAACACCTGCTCTATCATTCATCGTTGTCTCTTTTGCTAAACGATCTGTGTAGATTCTCGTCCAGCTGCCCTGTGGAAACATGTTGTTGACTTGTCCCATAGTACGATATAAAGAAGTGTACAAGCGAGACATAAATGATGTAGGTAAATAGGTATATTCCTGGGCACACAAAAATTCAAGGTATATTTTGGGTCGGGCGGGAAAATCAGGAATGGAATAGGAATAAAGAAAAAGAATTATTGCAGATGCGTTGAAAGCTGAGAAACATGCGATGGCAACAACGGTCTAGGAGTCACCAGATCTAACTGTGGTAAACTTTTCTTAACACGGATGGGTCTTGCTAGCCACACTCGCCATCGCCATGGATGTGATTCCTATGCCCTGCAAAATCACAGTATAGCACGATTGTCTGGAAAGACGGGAAAGTGCCAACACTAAAGCATCAAAATGTATCACTGGCGTGACTCTGATTCATTACAATTTTGCTTACTTACTCTTCAGCTGAAACTCCTTTGAGGAAACTCCCACCATTAGCTCTGAAGTTTAACACAAATACTTTATGACCATCAAAAGCTGACTGTTTCACTTTTATATGTGACGCAACCAGTATTATTGCTAAAGCTCTTAATGAGAAAATGTAGTGAAATTTCTCAAGCGTATAAAACATGGCATTTACGTCAAGCCGTTGATTGCCAACTAAATTAAAATGCACCTATAGAAACTATATGAACTTTTGTGAAGTCCGCGGGTGTCATATTTTGTGTTAAATAACTAGGCAAAAAGTCCCAGGAGGTAATGATTTTTGGCGCGAAAGCTAATATGAGTGACAGTTTGTCAAAGGAGGTTTCAAGTGAACAAATCAATCAGTTATTTACATTCTCCACAGAGAAGCTTAGCTAGATCTCCAACAGGCCTTTGTCCTGAATGCGACTCTAACAGACTGCTGTTGGCAGAGATCTTAATGTTACCCTCTATTTATAACGCCGTACGCCTCTTGTTAGCTTGTCTTTAACTCCTCTCTCCGTTATGGGTTTTGGAAGGGGGAAAAATACCTACGGCATAGCACCCGCAACGTGTTGAAAAAAGAATTGCAGATCGCGCATTGTTCGCATGGCAACTTATGGATGTGAGTCATGGATTGTTACTCATTCACTGAAGAAAACAAATTAGAGCTTTTAAAGTGAAATGTTACAGAACAATTCTTAGAATACAATGGAACGATAAGAAAAAGAAGAAGAGAAACACCGACTTCCTGCACAATCTAAGCATTAAGGACACGACAATTGGTTCATAAACAGCATTATCTCTATAAAGCTAAGGTACTTTGGCCTGTTGAACATCGTGGTGGCCTTGAGAGACGGTTATGGGGGTACATTTTTCGGAAACATTGACAGAGATAAACCTTCAAGACGGTAGTTACAAAAACGCTGAAGATGTATTGGCTATGAAAGCACATCGAGCGGGAGAACTGGCTAAGAAAGAGATACTTTGAGGCGAGTTGTGATGAGAGTGACGTTCTGTAAAAGAAAATGCTGACTGATGATGATGTCTATTGGAAGAGTGTTATGTCTAATATTTCCGAAACATTTCACTTGTCACTTTTCTTTCCTTTCATTCAACAACTCTGTTTCTATTTCTCCTTCTTTTCTGTCTTCTTCCTCTCCAGTGGGGACAAAGACCCTCAACCAGCTCACACAAAGTCGTTCCATCTTTTGCTGTTGCATGCAGCCCTTCCCGTGTACTTGCCATCTTTATAACTTCCCTCTCTAGCTCCCTTCCCGTGTACTTGCCATCTTTATAACTTCCCTCTCTAGCTCCCTTCCCGTGTACTTGCCATCTTTATAACTTCCCTCTCTAGCTCCCTTCCCGTGTACTTGCCATCTTTATAACTTCCCTCTCTAGCTCCCTTCCCGTGTACTTGCCATCTTTATAACTTCCCTCTCTAGCTCCCTTCCCGTGTACTTGCCATCTTTATAACTTCCCTCTCTAGCTCCCTTCCCCGTGCGTTTTTTGGCCTTCCTTCATTTCTATGTCGCTGTGAGATCCAGTGCAAAGATATTCTAGTTTTATTGTACTCAGATTTTCTCAGCATGTGTCATATCCAACGCCAGTCTTTTCTTCACCTCTTGGTTCACTGACACTTTAGTTCTATCTCAAAGCTCTATATTAGTGATCCTCTCACACCATTTATTTCTTTCTATTCTGGACAGTCACCAGTTAATGAATTTTTGTTGGTTTATAAGTAATTGCCTTAGTTGTTCTCCGTTTTTCCGCTTCACACAACAGTAATTATTGATATTAGAATTTAAAAGGTTAAGTTTCGTATTGGTTTTAATTTCTTTTGACCTCCACGCATTTCCTAGCGCTATGAAAGCTTCTCTTGCCTTTTGTTTTTCAATATCTCTTTTAGTTCCCCCACCTTTACCAACATTACTCCCCAAATAGATGTACGACTCTACCTCTTGGAGTGAGGTAACATCAAGAGATTCCTCCTTACTATTTGCTTGATTTATTTTCATTATCTTTGCTTTCCCATTTTTTTTTCCCAGCCTCTTCCAAGCCTCTAAATTAAATTGTTTTTGTTCCTACGAAGTACAACCTTTTCTTTTGTACATCCAAATCACTAGAGACTTAGTACAATTTTGCAGTCGCTTGTTCATAGTCAAGATCTCTGCAGGGTTGACTGAACATAACGTTTGACAATTCTCAAAATTCTCATGTCGAAACTGTTGTAGCGTTTTCCCCTCTAAGTGCCAATAATTTTCGCATCATATTAGAGTGGCCACATTTTTTTTTAACTTCTATTTTCCTTCTGTCGCCATCTGTTATTACATGACTAATAAGTTTTAAAAAATGAAGATCCCTTTTCAAGCCTTTAGGCGCATCGGGCACATGGAAAGAGCACCTAAATTTTTACAGACCAATCGGCACTAGGTGGGTAATGTGGTCAGCATTACGCCGGCCGTCTTTACTTCCTCAAGACACACATCCTGGTACCCATTTTAGGCTGGGTCGAACAGCGACGCCTCGTATTATGATAAAAATCCACGCAGCCAGCAGTGGGTTTCGATCACGGTATGTTGGAATTACGAGTCGGACTCGCAATGCCTAAGCCAAGGACGTCGCGACCTAAAAAAAAGAGACGCATATAAATTGTGTTCTAACGTTTGCTGTCATGCCGTTGTTGGCCGCCCATTTCCACTATTTATTAATAATTATCCTCGTGTGGCTTCCGGGGCCCTATTATGGTGAAAACAAGAATAGGCCCGATGCCTGCCCAAAAGCATGTCGTAAGAGTCGACTAATTGGGGGCTTTCTTCAAAGTCGGAGTGCATCTGCATAAGAGGCAAGGAACCAGCAGTCTGCATAAAAATGAGTCAGATCTGCAAAACGGATGCACACGCAACACTCAAGTCTGGAACAGGACTACAGTCCAGAAGTGAATGAACAACCAGAACTTTCTGCCAGAGTTTACAGCTGGTGAACGCGACGATGAAAATTAATAATTATTTTACTTTGTTTTGATATTAAAATCTAATCCATGGTCTGCACTATACCTGTTAACGTGCTCCACTAGGCTTTAATAAGCTCCGGCTCACTCTATTCTCCAGCTACTGCATCATTAAAGGTTAGTTGCTTATCCTTTCCAGGACGTCGCAGAACCGACCCCAGCAGTCCCTGGCTGTTGTATGGTTTCTCTAGGCAAATTTACGTCCAGTAATTTGCCATTGCTTACTGGACGGTCGGCTCCCTGATACCACTGTCGAAAACAATGCAAGGCGCATAGTCCGCAACTGGGATCGAACCCGGCACCCCGGCATTACGAAGCGTTCCCATCGACTTAGCCACAGAGCCGACTCCTGTATCATTAGATTATCTAAAATTGTGTAGCAAGCACATACATAGTGCTGAGAATACAAAACTTGATATACAAGGCTTCGCGTTTAAACAGCTTTATGTGTCCTATTCTGATGCTGGTTTCTAGGCCCAGTGATAATTTGTTATTACCAGAGGATCTCATTATGTATAAGGTCAACTATCTCTAGATTTACGCTGTAAATGAAGATTTATGTTCTATTAATTAATATCACACTGCACTATATTATGTGAATTATTTCTGCTGACTGTTAGTCCAAATTCACAAACTGAAGTTAAAAAAAAAAGTGTGAGATGTGATCAAAAACAGAGGAACAACAGTAGGTATGGCAAGTGTGAGAAAGAGAGTTTGAAGAGAATGAGAAATAGAGAATGAGAGTATGTAAGTGTGTAGGTGAGAGAGACAGAGAGAGAGAGACACTGAGAGAATGAGAAATAGAGAGTGAGAGCATGTATGTGTGGGAGTGAGAGAGACAGTGAGAGAGATAGGGAAAAAGTGAGAGATGGTCAAAAACAGAGGAACAACAGTAGGTATGGCAATTGTGTTTGAGAAAGAGAGTTGGAAGAGAATGAAAAATAGAGAATGAGAGCATGTAAGTGTGTGAGTGAGAGAGATAGTAAGAGAAGGATGGGGAGAAAATGAGATACAAGGAGTGAAGGCATGTGAGTGTGAGAGACAACGAGAAAGAGGGAGAACTGGAGAGATAATAGGAAATAGAGAGTGGGAGCATGTAAGTGTTTGGATGAGTGAGACAGCAAAAGAGAGAGAGAGAATTAGGGAGGGAATGAGAAATAGAGAGTGAGAGTATGTTAGTGTGTGGTTGAGTGAGATAGCGAGAGAGAGAGAGAGAGAGAGGGGGGGAATAAATGATAAACAGAAAGTGAGGGTATGTAAGTATGTGGATGAAAAAGCGAGACAGGGAGAGAGAAAGTTGGGGAGAGAATGAGAAATAGAAAGTGAGAGCAAAGTGAGTAGTGAGTGAGAGAGGCAGCAAGAGATAGACAGACAGAAATAGTTATACGATAAATAATGCAAATAATGAGAGTCAGAAACTATAGTTATAGAACAAAAGAACATAGTAAGGATAAGAAAGGACAACAAAAGCTTTTCCCATAATATTCATTTAGCACACTCCTTCCTAAAGAGGGCAGGAGTCCCAGAGATAAACTTGGTTATAACAAAAACAACGAGCGAGGGTGGAGCATTACAGAGGCATTATGTCTGAAACTAGCTGGATACGATGATGTGAACGCAGCCTTTCAAAATGTCATATAAGCAAGCCCATGCCTGGACAGGGGAATAAATGAATGGAGAGAGAAAAAAAAACAAAGAGAGAGAGATCTGAGAGAGAGAAAGAAAACCTAGAGAGAGAGAGAGATAGAGAGGGAGAAAGAGAACCGAGATAGAGCGAGCCGAGAGAGAGAACCGGGAGAGAGAGAACAGATAGAGAGAGATCAAAAAAGACAGCGAACCTATAGAGAGAGAGAGAGAGAGAGAGAGAGCCGAGATAGAGAGCCGAAAGGCAGAGAGAAAACCGAGAGAGAAAACCGAGAGAGAGAAACCCGAGAGAGTGAACCTAGAGAGACGGAACTGAGAGAGAGAAAGAACCGAGAGAGAGCGAGAAAACCGAGAGAGAGAGAGAACTGCGAGAGAGGACCGAAAGAGAGACAACCGAGAAAGATAACCGAAACAGAGAACCGAGAGAGAGAGAAACCCGAGAGAGAGAACCGAAGGAGAGAGAACCGAGAGAGAGAAAAAAACCGAGAAAGAAAACAGAGAGAGTGAACTGAGATAGAGACAACCGAGAGAGAGGTAGATAAAGGAAGAGGGTTATTTAGAGATAAAGATGGGCGGAAAGTAAAAAAGCTAAAGGAGAGAGAGCAACCAAGAAAGAGAGAGAGAGAGAGATAAATCAAAGAGAAGATACAGTGAGAATAAAGGCAAAGAAACAAACTGAGAAATCCTAAATGGAGGAGGGAGAGGGGAGCCAATAGTGAAAGAGACACACATAATCAGTAATCCGAAAGAGAGAGAAAGAAAGAAGAGAGAGAGAGAGAGAGAGAGAGAGAGAGAGAGAGAGAGAGATCCAAAGTACACGAGCCACAATGAAATCATAATGATGCAAATAATGAGAGAAGAGTGACGCTATCACCCAGAAAGACCCCAACTTTCCAGTAACCTCGATATACCGTTCCGCTCTAATGACGGGACTGGCTAGATGAAAGAATATTATAATATTTTACGCCGTTATAATATCCAACAATAGCAGCCGATATCTAACATATTCACCCATTAATCAAATTCATCCATGTCTACCCACAAATAAAGCCCTTGATTGTGTAGCCAACAAAACGTCAATGAAGGGAATTGATTTCACATTATGACTTTAAACAAAATCAAATAAACCAAGGATAGATATAATAAGACGCCAATTTCAGATACTTTCAGGCGATTTTTATTTATTTCACGACTGACCTTGTTAGTGGATGCTGAAAAAAAAAGCATTAGCAATTTCTTTATCTATTAAAGAATATAAACTGTAAGCTGTAGGATGTGGAAATTTAATTGCCCCTCAATGTTCTGCTTAACTCAGTGTGTGGAGGTTTTTGTCAATTGTCCATGAAACGTTTAGGATCCAACTATTTCAGTAAAGTCAGTTAAAAGTAAAGATCCCTTTTCACGCCTTATACGCATCGGGCAAATGGAAAAAGCACCCATATTTTTACAGACCAGTCGGCACAAGGTGGGTAATGTGGTCAGCATTACGTCGGCCGTCTTTACTTCTCCAGGACAGCTATCCTGGTAACCATTTTAGACTGGGTTGACCTGTGACGCCCCAAAACATGATAAAAACCACACGCAGCCAGCAGTGGATTACGATCGCGGTAGGTTGGAATTACGAATCGGACTCACTACGCCATAGCCACGGACGCCGCCAACTATTAAAGAATATACGTAAATTTGTTAGTCAAATATTTTAGTCATGACTGGGCATCCTACAGTTTACAAACGTTGCTACACGACTACAAGTGCCGAACCTCACTAGAAGAACTTAGCTGTATAACTGTCTGAATACGGCGAAAGCAGTAGCTCGGCAGTCTCAGTGTGGAGGTAGCCAAGTTGTTTGCCTCACGTTTTGAAGATCTTGGGTTTGTTTCACGGCAATTCACGAATGCAATTTTCATGGAGACGCGTAGAGATCATCGTCAGAGCAACAGCGTTCGTGTTTTGTGAGACGTTTTCGTCAGCTGGCTATCTTTTCTGCGAAGACAGACCGGTCCATGAGGAATAAAACCGATACTCTTACATTAACCTAACCTCTAACCTTATCATTAATGTCATACTCTACTGAAGAAACACAAAATCCGCTAGGCTCGTCACCTAACCCATGTGCCAGACCATCGACTTCCAAAGACAATATTTTGTGGTGAATTCCAGAACGGGTAAAGATCCCCGAGTGGATTAAGCTGGGGGGGGGGGGGGGGGGGCGAGGCTACAAGGAGACTCCTACAACAGCTCTAAAATCATGTGGCATTTAGACATAAACTTTGTAGGTTCTTGCACAAGACCGATCTGGATGTCGTACACTTCTGAAAAATTAGGCATCAGCCTGCCAGACAGCGGATGTTGCAATGGAAGCAGAAACGGAAGCAGACCAGAAAGAACCGTCTATGAAATCCCACCTCAGGAATGGTTTCTATCTCTTGTCTGAATGCTCAAGAACTGTCCGCGCTCGAACTGGACTCAGCAGTCATCTTCGTACTCATGATCATTGATCATTATTAGGTATGAACGCAACGTGATCTTAATCACTTGTGACAGTAGAACAAAACTTACAACCACAGTGCATAGATACATACACACATACAAACACACATACATGGTATGCATATTGCCCATCTTAATTGTCTTAATTAACCTATGATCAGATAACTTTGGATATTAATAGTCTAATTCCTGTATCGATTATTCTCCTGCGTCGGTCCATCAAGATTAAGACAATGGTAATGCACATAATGACTTGTCGATAGGGTTATGATTCCAGAGAATTGCCGTTTTTTGTGTACGAGTTGCATGATCTGGGATAGACAGGTCCCAGCAGAGTTTGGTATTTGTACCATGAAGTGTAGAGGTTGTTTGATGTGTGTGATACTCTCCTAGCTTGAGAAGTCCATGGTCTTTTCTGCAGTCTTCCTAAGTAGTGTAGTGAGTTCCCAAACACCCACGGTGACCTCTGTTCACGCCCTCAGCGTACTTTGCTTCTTAACACTTGCTCTGTTTAATTCTGCAAAATGTGTCAGGGGATTTTCCTGTCAGTACCGCTTAATTTGTCACAGAAAACTGATGTTCATTCTATAAGCTTCTATCTGCTGTTGGTCATAACCAGTCTTTCATTCTATAAGCTTATATCTGCTGTTGGTCATAACCAGTCGTTCATTCTATAAGCTTATATCTGCTGTTGGTCATAACCAGTCTTTCATTCTATAAGCTTATATCTGCTGTTGGTCATAACCAGTCGTTCATTCTATAAGCTTCTATCTGTTGGTCTGTTGGTCATAACCAGTCGTTCATTCTATAAGCTTCTATCTGCTGTTGTAACCAGTCATAATATCTACTGTTGGTTATAACAGTCGTTCATTCTATAAGCTTCTATCTGCTGTTGGTCATAACCAGTCGTTCATTCTATAAGCTTATATCTGCTGTTGGTTATAACCAGTCGTTCATTCTATAAGCTTCTATCTGCTGTTGGTCATAACCAGTCGTTCATTCTATAAGCATCTATTTGCTGTTGGTCATAACAAGTCGTTCATTCTATAAGCTTCTATCTGCTGGTGTTCATAACCAGTCGTTCATTCTATAAGCTTCTATTTGCTTTTGGTTATAAAAAGTCGTTCATTCTTTGAGCTTCTATTTGCTGTTGATTATAACCAGTCGTTCATTCTGTAAGATTCTATCTGCTGTTGGTCATAACCAGTCGTTCATTCTATAAGCTTCTATCTGCTGTTGGTCATAACCAGTCGTTCATTCTATAAGCTACTATCTGCTGTTGGTCATAACCAGTCGTTCATTCTATAAGCTTCTATCAGCTGTTGGTCATAACCAGTAGTTCATTCTATAAGCTACTATCTGTTGTTGGTCATAACCAGTCGTTCATTCTATAAGCTACTATCTGCTGTTGGTCATAACCAATAGTTCATTCTATAAGCTTCTATCTGCTGTTGGTCATAACCAGTCGTTCATTCTATAAGCTTAAATTTGTTGTTGGTCATAACCAGTCTTCATTCCATAAGCTTTGGTCATAACCAGTCTATAAGATTTCATTCTATAAGCTTCATATCTGCTGTTGGTCATAACCAGTCGTTCATTCTATAAGCTTCTATCTGCTGTTGGTCATAACCAGTCGTTCATTCTATAAGCTTCTATCTGCTGTTGGTCATAACCAGTCGTTCATTCTATAAGCTTCTATCTGCTGTTGGTCATAACCAGTCGTTCATTCTATAAGCTTCTATCTGCTGTTGGTCATAACCAGTCGTTCATTCTATAAGCTTCTATCTGCTGTTGGTCATAACCAGTCGTTCATTCTATAAGCTTCTATCTGCTGTTGGTCATAACCAGTCGTTCATTCTATAAGCTTCTATCTGCTGGTGTTCATAACCAGTCGTTCATTCTATAAGCTTCTATTTGCTTTTGGTTATAAAAAGTCGTTCATTCTATAAGCTTATATCTGCTGTTGATTATAACCAGTCGTTCATTCTTTGAGCTTCTATCTGCAGTTGATTATAACCAGTCGTTCATTCTTTAAGCTTCTATCTGCTGTTGGTCATAACCAGTCGTTCATTCTATAAGCTTCTATCTGCTGTTGGTCATAACCAGTCGTTCATTCTATAAGCTACTATCTGCTGTTGGTCATAACCAGTCGTTCATTCTATAAGCTTCTATCTGCTGTTGGTCATAACCAGTAGTTCATTCTATAAGCTACTATCTGTTGTTGGTCATAACCAGTCGTTCATTCTATAAGCTACTATCTGCTGTTGGTTATAACCAGTAGTTCATTCTATAAGCTTCTATCAGCGATTCGTCATAACCAGTCGTTCATTCTATAAGCTTCTATTTGCTGTTGGTCATAACCAGTCGTTCATTCTATAAGCTTAAATTTGTTGTTGGTCATAACCAGTCATTCATTCTATAAGCTTTTATCTGCTGTTGGTCATAACAAGTCGTTCATTCTATAAGCTTTTATCTGCTGTTGTTCAAAACCAGTCGTTCATTCTATAAATTCCATTTGCTGTTGGTCATAACCAGTCGTTCATTCTATAACTTCTATCTGCTTTTGGTCATAACCAGCAGTTCATTCTATAAGCTTCTATCAGCGGTTCGTCATAACCAGTCGTTAATTCTATAAATTCCATTTGCTGTTGGTCATAACCAGTTGTTCATTCTATAAGCTTCTATCTGCTGTTGGTCATAACCAGTCGTTCATTCTATAAGCTTCCATCTGCTATTGGTCATAACCAGTCGTTCATTCTAAAAGCTTCTATCTGCTGTTGGTCATAACCAGTAGTTCATTTTATGAGCTTCTATCTGCTATTGGTCATAACCAGTCGTTCATTCTATAAGCTTCTATCTGCTGTTGTTCATAACCAGTCGTTCATTCTATAAGCTTCTATCTGCTGTTGTTCATAACCAGTCGTTCATTCTATAAGCTTCTATCTGTTGTTGGTCATAACCAGTTGTTCATTTTATAAGCTTCTATCTGCTGTTGGTCATAACCAGTCGTTCATTCTTTAAGCTTCTATCTCCTGTTGGTCATAGCCAGTCGTTCATTCTATAAGCTTCTATCTGCTGTTGTTCATAACCAGTCGTTCATTCTATAAGCTTCTATCCGCTGTTGTTCATAACCAGTCGTTCATTCTATAAGCTTCTATCTGCTGTTGGTCATAACCAGTCGTTCATTCTATAAGCTTCTATCTGCTGTTGTTCATAACCATTCTTTCATTCTATAAGCTTCTATCTGCTGCTGATTATAACCAGTCGTTCATTCTATAAGCTTCTATCTGCTGTTGGTCATAATCAGTCGTTCATTCTATAAGCGTCTATCTACTGTTGGTACTATATGCAATTGAATTCGTCGTTTGATGCTGGAGATGAGGAAGTGTGTCTGAAGCTGTACTGTGTGTCTTTAACGTGGTTTAGCTCATTTTCTCACAGAAAGAACACCTGGTAGTGAGGTTTGAGGTTTCATCAAAGGATCAATATCATGGCATTTGGATAGTAACCCATAAGTGCTCCGTTTAACTTCTAACCTAAGTCTAAGTCCGAAGAATCTTAGCGCAGTGCAATGAACTCCTTACCACCGGCGAGGATCATGAAATACTTTAAGTAGACTTTTAAAACAAAATGTTTGTCCTGGTAGCGTCGGTAAGCTACTCTTTTCGATTGTCAACTGTCATGGGATTTTTCACGTGCGCAACAATACACACGGGCGTCCGATCTTACTACCCAGAGACTTCTGGAAATTACTAAAAGTCCACGTGAAAAAATCGCAGCCTTCACCGAGGCCTGAAGCCGGGACCTCCAGCACTCGATTCAGACGTCATGCCTCGAGACCACGCAGCCCCCCCCCCCCCCCCCCCCCCCCCCCCCCCCCCAACACAGTAAATCAATCACTTAATGAACAAAAATATGAAAACGCGAGCTAAGATCATTAACTCAGCGATCAAGAAACAATCGACCCTAATGCACTGCAATAGTTTTCTTTTGTATTCATTGACCTTCCTCAACTGGTTGGCTACCGAGCTGTTTAAATGAACAGACCTGGAAATTGTTTGTATCTAGCAGACACGGGAAGCTAAATCTATTTACAAATCGTTCAAATTACAATATACTTTTGAAAGGGAAACTGTTGTTCATTAGAGGAATTCTGGTGTTCTGGTCCTTCCCCGAAATCCCCTTACTACATCTAAACCAAAAAAAAAAAATGTTAGAAGGATTCAGCCACTTACCATTCCCTAGAAACTTCCCTAGAAACTTCCCTAGAAACTTCCCTATAAACTTCCCTATAAACTTCCCTATAAACTTCCCTAGAAACTTCCCTAGAAACTTCCCTAGAAACTTTCCTAGAAACTTCCCTAGAAACTTCCCTAGAAACTTCCCTAGAAACTTCCCTAGAAAATGTCTGAAGGTCGTGTGTTCGTTTCACGGCTGCGCCGTTCATTACACGAGCGCAATGTTTACGATCCCAGGTTCGCTACCGGAGCTACGGAGTTCGTGCTCAGTGCGGCGCTCTCGGCAAGCGGTTACCCGTTCAAGACTGACCCATGTGAAATAAAACCCAGTGCAATGATGTCGATCTTCTCGGTTTTACTTTTTTAACTTATTGTCGCCTGATGGTATAACTGTCTCGGCTTTGCATTTTAGTGTTTTGTGTCCAATTAATAGGGCTTGGATACCTTCATGTGTGGATATACCCATGTGTGAATGTATATGTCAACACTGTTTGATGATAGTGGACTATATTCCTTAGAGATGTGATCTGCGTAGAACTCTCTGCAATCACTTTTGGTTCTTAGCCACGATAGACAAGTGAGCAAAAGGCAGATATAGATATAAGTGGGAGGATCATATTCAGATATGGAAAAAAACAGAGGTCTGGGGGAGTGTACGTTTCAAGCAAAGGACAGAGTAAGTTGGAATTCATTGCAGCCCACCTTCATTGTGACAACGGCACCCGACTGACTGACTGACTGACTGACTGAATGAATGAATGAATGACTGACTGAATGACTGACTGACTGACTGACTGACTGACTGACTGACTGACTGACTGAATGACTGACTGACTGACTGACTGACTGACTGACTGAATGACTGACTGACTGACTGACTGACTGAATGATTCACTGAACAAAAGCGAGAGAGAGAGAGAGAGAGAGAGAGAGAGAGAGTCTGGAAATAAATGCAACAAAGAGAGAAAGAAGTATATAGAGGTCGTTACTATCTTGAAGACGACACTCAGACCAACGCTTTTCACAAATAAAGGGTCTCTAAACTGACCACGGCAAGCAAATCAGTGCAGTAAAATCACCTGTTTCTCATGTTATCAGTCCTTTCGGAATTTGTAATTACTGTTTATGGCAAGTTATAGTTCATAATAAAGTTCCATATCTCTGTTTTGAGCACATCTAATAATTTGGCCTTTTATTTCATTGTTTATGACTCACATTCCCAAAGACCTACATGCAGATGACCTGGCCATGTGGACCCAGGTTGAACACATATGAACAACTAAAACAAGAATGCAAGCAGCTTTAAATACAGTTAAGAAGTGGGCAGACTCTTGGCGAATCACCTCTTCTCTCTTTCCACAAAGCTAGAACAAATTGATCTGTACCTAGATGGCAACATCCTTCCAAGAGAAGAAAACCTACATATTTGGGAGTAAAATTCGAAACAAAGTTAACCTGGGGCCCCCACATTAAAGACACCCAAAGGAAAGCTACCCTGTGACTTAGACTTATGAAGAAACTTAATGGAACAAGCTGAGGTGCAGATGCCAACACTGTACGACAAGTAACACTTACGACCAAAACTGAAGTACGGCATGGGAGCATACTCCACTGAAGCCAAATCAAATCGATACAAACTGGTTAAAATACAGAACTCTGGTCTCAGAATCATCACTGGAGGTATGAGAAGCACACCAATCAATGAGCTGAAGGCAACATCTGGCTCTCAGGCAAAGCTTTCACTATCTAATCTGTAATACACACAAAAAAACAGTGACATCCTCTCTAAAGACCTTTAAAGTGGGAAATCATTCAGGCATATATCATAGACCTACAGCCTAATTATAAGAATGTGACCTAGTACTGCGTGCAAAGACCCTTGAACATGTCTACAACTCTTACCCAAAATCTGAATTGACACACGTGTACACAGATGGATCGTTGGAGAGAGCAGAAGAAAAAAAAAAGGAGGAGCTGGATCAGTCATCAAGCTGCAAGATAGGACCACAGTAGAAACATCGCGCGCCTCATGAAGACTCTCAACAAACTTCGGAGCAGAGCAGCAAGTATAACTGATACAAAAAAAAGGGCTTGTACATCCATTCATTGTCATTACCAGAAATCAAAACACTCATCAAGAGAAAACACAAGAAATTGAGGAGAGAGCAAACCAACTGTAAACATTCACAACAAGACCCCATTAGCAGACTCAACATACAACAATTGTCCGTCTACGAACAGGGCACTGCAGGCTCAACTACCACATGCATAAAATAAAGACTGTTCAGTCCTCACAGTGTGCCTATCATACAGAACAACAAACACGTGAGCACATTCTGCAGACCTGCTCACTCTACCTGCAACTTCGAAAAGACACCTGGCCTCAAGAGCAAAGTGTGCAGAGCAAGCTATGGGGAAACATGAAGGACCTGCTGCTAACATGCGAGTTTATAGAGGCAACCCACCTGATTGTCAGATCTAAGCATACGAAACCGAACGCAAAGAAGAAGAAGATTTCGTTGTTTCTCTTCCTTTTTTTTTTTAAATTGCATTTCCGGCAATACTCCGCTATCTGTTTTGTATATTTTTTTCTTATTATATAATATACTTTCTTCCCCGTGTGGGGTCATCACCCCATTTAAGGTCAGGAGTCAATGGCCCCACTTTCCCATTCAAAGCACATAATAGCAGGCGAACAATTGTGAAAAGTGTGTTATTCCTCCTCTTCTGAGTGTTGCGTGCACCTCCCTTTTACATATCTGGCTTATCTGTGTGCAGACTGTTCCTTGCCTCTCGGGTGCAGGCTCTTCGACTTCGAAGGAAGCTCTCCTAATAAGTCGACTTTTGCAACATTCTTGTTAAGAGGAGGGGGGAGAAGTGGGTCTGTCATTTTTCCCCAAAACTGGGTCCAGAACCCATTCAAGAAAGTAAACTACGATATACACTATTGCCGCGTTGACATATGATGCTAGATTCAAATTTTATAGACAAATCGGCACTCGATAGGTAATATGGTCAACGTGTATGGTGGTCAACGTGTGACATGGTCAACGTGTATTGTGGTCAACATGTGATATGGTCAACGTGTATCGTGTCAACATGTGATATTGTCAACATGTATTGTGGTCAACACGTGATATGATCAACATGTATCGTGGTTATCATGTGATATGGTCAACACGTATTGTGGTCAACATGTGATGTGGTAAACGGTGCTGATTCGAAAGTAAGACCTTTGGGCCTGGCCTAGAGGCGAGCGTCTAGTCCAGCGGTTCTTAATCTGTTTTTCGAACGACCCTTTCACAGAGGTCGCCTAAGATCATCAGAAAACACATATTCACTGAAGTTATGATGTAACAACACAAGTAATTTTATGGTTGGGGGTCACCACAACAGAAGGAACTGTATTACAGGGTCGCGGCATTGGGAAGGTTGAGAACCACTGGTTTAGTCGTTTAACCACCGTAGCTCACTCAGAAAAACTACACAAGGTAACACTTAAAAATAATTACAAATTCTCATTTCAAAGCTACACTTTTTTCTTCCTCATTTAAACAAACCAAATACTAAACGGAATTCAATTTATCATATTTAACTAAAAATGTAAAGAGACGTCTAAAACTGAACAGCTAAGCGGGAAATAATTTTCAGAGTTTGTACAAATTGATTTTTTTTTTTTTTTAACTATTTACAAAGCTGGAATATAATCATTCATGGAGACTCTGGTGTGTATATAGACGCAAAACTATTACATTTTATTTCAATATTAATATGTGTTCTCGATACTATAATAGTTCTTCTTCTTCTGCGTTCACGCTTAAAAGGCATTAAGCACATTGTTTTGTAGTTTGTAGCCAGGCTGCGATATCTGTGCCTTTCGGCCCAACACGTCTTATTTTAGCAAGTTCCTAACTAGTCGCATTTTACGACATGCTTGCTAGATATCAGTTGGTTTATTCATTTTCCCCCCTCTCGAAATGGTCTCCGTAACTTACATATGGCGCCCTAGTGCTTATAGTTGAGTTTAGTTGAGTTGAGTTAAGAATTGACTTCACAGCACTCAGGGCAATTCCATGAGTGCTCCGTTCTCATCTTCAGCAGCCAGCGCAGAGTTCCAATACTGATGGTACCCGTCACAATCTGGGTATATGTTTGTCTTGCCTTTCCTCTGAGTGTAGTGAGCCAGCCAGAACCTCTGGTTACACCCAGGTGCCTCATTCTCTCCAGGCCATAATAATCTTGTTTCTCTACTGATTCCGTTGCTTGTTCCAAAAGGGCCTTGACCACATCTGCCTTGTCATGTATCAATTCACCACCTAGTTGCAGATCCAGCCAAGTTGTCTGCAAGTGCAAGGGAAACTTTTCACTCTTCCGGGCATCAAGCATATTTTGCTGAACTTCCAGTCTTATCTCGATACGGCGACTGTCTTTACTTTCCTAGAGGTTTCCCCTGTACCTACATAGACTAGGTGGCGCAAAATGAAATTACTACGAACTTTGTATTATAACAAACATTTGCGTCATTTCGTTTCATAGAATTTCTTTGTTATTGGATTGAAGTAAGTTGTCTTCATGATGTCGTTTTTTGTGCACATGAGTGGAAGCCAGTTCAAATGATACGAAACGATACAGCTTTTGTTTTCGGTCTTGAAAAAGAACGCTCTTTTTGCACAGTTGGTTAACATCATTCACAATGACACTCTGAGTCAAAAAAAAATATTTCAGATTGGTCCAAAAACAAGGGAGAGTCTCAGAAATTGCATTAAAAGCCATGTATTGCTTCAGAGACTCACATTCTTTTTAAAACAGTGGCTCTCAACCTTCATAATGCCACGACACTTTAATAAAGTTCCCTCAAGTTGTGGCGACCCCTAAACAATTATTTTCTCGCCTAACTTAATGTTTTCCGATGGTCTTATGCGACCCCTGACAAAGGGTCATTTGACCCAAAAAGGGGCGCAACTTGCGAGTTGGGAACCGCTGATTTAAAAGTTCATTATAATTTAGGTCTTTGTGAAAATATGTGTCTTTAGTTTATCAGAAGCAATGAGTTTTCATTTGTAAATAAGCCTCTGCATGTATTGTCGTTTCAAAAATTAGTGTCCAGAATTGGGAGGACAATTTCCACCTTTAACTTTTCGGTTTTACTGAGAAGTATCTTTTCTGGCAGCGCAGTTGATACATCTAATCTACTAAGACGCAAACTTCACTGTCGTTCCCGTGTTATCCTATCACTGTAATTTGTATCAGGGCATATACTCGTGGTTTTAAAATCATATTCAATAAGTTGGTTTCTAGGTTTCTGGAAATATGTTTTGAAAGACACAATAATCATGTAATCAGGTATGTGTAGTTTCAATTTCGTGTCAAACGGGTCACCCTATAATTGAATTGCCTCGTTCTGTGCCAACGAAAACTACACAAAATATCCACCACTATCCTCTTCCCGCAGCTCACAGTGTCGTGCCATGCACTCGACTCAGTAGCTGGGCGACGTAACTAGATTCAAGAATATTCATGGCAACAATGATGTTCACATCTTATGGTTGCAGGACATTGCTTGTTTTATTCATTCTTTCTAGCATGCCATTCCAAAGAATGTTGAGAATGAATGTTTCCAAGTTTTCCATTTTTTATCTTTAAATTATTTAATCCCTCTGCATGTCTCCATTGTTTTCACCACTTGGCGATTGTCAGTTTATAGTGAATCCAGAGCATGTTTAGTTTTCTCGAAACCCCCATACGGTGCATGCACAGCATGAAACGATGCTGACTATCGTGTGTCAGATAGATGCCAGAGATGATGTCTGTACACTCAGAATATACAAAACATGCGTTAGGACAGTTCTCCTCTTTCAAGTGGAAACTTGAAAAAACAGACCGAAAGATAGAGAGCATGTTGGAAGATTTTGAGGGAAGTTTTCTCAGAAGATTATTGGGGTTCACATGGGAAGATAAAATCAGCATTTCTTGATTATAACAAATGACAGACTTGGAAATAAAAAAAATAAAAAAAACTAAGTGGATTGAGCACGTCCTCAGAATGAAGAGAGGGACGGCTGAGACAGGCACTGCAATGGACACCCCAAAGAACAGCAAGAAAGAGGCAGACCTAGAGGCACTTGGAGGCGAACATTTGAGGCTAAACCCAAGAGCTACGAAAAGGACAAAACTGGAGACAGAGAGGATGGCTCCGGGTCGAATTGAATGGTGACAGTTTGTCTCTGCCTGATATGCCTCTGGGCACGATGATGATTGATTGATGTCAGTACATTCCATCGATGAGTAGAATCAGCATAAATGAATACAGATGCTGAACAGAGTCAATGAATTTTACAAACTGTAGACAACCCTCTGCTGTTATTACTTCCATCAAGTTCCGGTTGTGTCCAGCGCCGGGGGACATTTATGAACCCGTGCTTGCAAACCAGTATATCGTCCTGGGATAGTTGAGGCATTCTATGACTGACCACGCGTGTCTGAAAGTGGACTTTTTCTTTCAATTTGAAAAACAACAACAATGTTAGTTTCTTTGCTCCAGGAGAAAAGATAGGGATGAACATAAAAAAACGTTCCATATTTGAGAGGGGTAGAGAGGGAGGAGAGAGGGATAGGAGAGAGGGAGAGAGCGAATGAAGAGAGGAAGGGAGAAATATATTTCGGTCTGTAATTAAATAGAATGAATTTAAACATCAAATTTACTTTTATTTATGGCATGTCACTTAATTTAGATCAACATGGGGCGGCTTTGCTTAAGGGGTCTTTTGGCAAGTAATCGGTGGGCTCATGCGTTAAGGCGGCCTGTCCACTTTAGGTTAGACTGACAAAAACAGCTGTGGTCAATTATGAGAAAACCATACAATATATATACACTAAAAATAGGAAACAAATGAACTAAAGAAACGAGGTGGTTCAGCAGAAACCATGAGACGAACGTTGACGAGAGGCCAAAGATGATGGACTGGATTTAAAAAAATGTGCTGTCTCCATAATGATGGTTTCAGAGATGTGTCCATCGCCTATTATCGGAATTATATGATGAGGCCCCAATGTCTTCCCCGGTGAGACTCTCTAGAGCGGTCTTTTTCTCAGTCACGTAAAACGGAACAACAAGATAATGATAAGCAGGAAGAGTATGACAACATCTATGTTCCAAGAAAGATGGCACTGACTTTAAAAAGTCCTTAGCGTCGACATTCCATTATAGAACATAAAAGGCTATAATATTTAATGAGGTGGGGTGGGGGGGGGGGGGGGAATAATTTAACGCTCCAGGATAGAATGCGTAGTAAATGAGGGTACTAACTCCCTGACCGTACATCTTTTTTCCTTAATCGTAATTATAAAAGTTTGCTAATTAACTATAATTGCATCGCTCTGGAGCGCCGTCAGTGGCTTAGGCGTTGTGAGTCCGACTCGTAATTCCAACGTACCGCAATCGAAACCCACTGCTGCCTGTGGGGAATTTTAACGTCGTATGGGGCGTCGCAGGTCGACCCAGCCTAAAATGGGTACAAGGATGGCTGTCCTGGGGAACTAAAAATGGCTGACGTAATGGTGACCACATTACCCACCTGGTGCCGATTGATCTGTGAAAATATGGGTGCTCTTTCCCTATACCTAATGCGCCTAAAGAGTGAAAAGGGATCTTTACTTTTTCTTTACTTGCTCCGCACTGGTGTAACACTGCCAGACTAGAACGTCAATTACAGATATGCTTTCCATACGGTTTTCGGTAGGTTATTCTGCGACTTCGCCTCTTTTTTCCTGGTTCTCCTTTCTTCTACTTCTTTTTCCTATGTTTATTCCAATTCTTCTTTCTAATCTTCTTCTCTACCTTCTTTTTATTCTTCTTCCTTCTTTCTCCTCATCCTACTTCCTTTTTCCTTACACTCCTGTTTTCATCATATGTATTTTTTACCATGCTTCTCCTTTTATTACCTCAATCTTTCACCTGCTTCTTCTTCCTCTTCCTCGTCCTCCGCCCACGATGGCAAAATGACGATGGTAATGATGCACTCTATATGGTGATGTGATAAACATCACGTTCTGCGTCTTTAGTTTTCGGGACATTTCCTGGAACCAATTTTAGACTAGATAAAAGTCTGGACAAATACATGTATCGACTGCAATAGGGCAAAGAAGGTGAAGATATATTGGACACATTCTGAGACGAAATGCGAGAAGAACTACAAAACCAGCACTAAAGCAAACAGTCTGGGGAAAAGAGGACTCAAAGAGAAATGTTAAGGGGAACATATTTTACAAGGGATTAAAATATGCTGGGCTAAACTTCATGTCTGAAATCGAGAGAGTTGCATGTAATAGAGCAGAGTCGAGGTATCGAATGTGAGCCCTATGTGATGTCTAACGGCGCACGGAGAATAATGGTTAGGTTAGTTGCGTATCCTTTACAGGACGTTGCAGAACCAACCCCAACAGCCCCTGGCTGTTGAGTGGTTTTCTAGGCAAAATTACGTCCAGTAGTTTGCCATTGCGGTCGGCTTTCTTGATATCACTGTCGAAACCAACGCAAGGAGCATAGCCCGCAGCTGGGATCGAACCCAGCATCCCGGCATTACGAAGCGTTTCGCATCGACTTAGCCGACGAAGGAAAATGACAATGACCTAATAGCAAAAGTCAGCTACCAAAAAAACTCTTTAGCTCCCTTCTCCATGTTTTTTTTTTTTTTTAATAAAGGAAGACACACACACAGAGAGAGAGAGAGAGAGAGAGAGAGAGAGAGAGAGAGAGAGAGAAAGAGAGGAGCTAGAGAGTGACGTGAAAAAGACTTGGGGGACATAGGAGGAGCTGCATGCTATTGCAAAAGATAGAACGACTTGTAGGACTAACATCTTAAGAATGAGAATCAAACAGCTACAAATTCCTGATATCCCATTTAATCACATAACCTATAACTTTTTGTTGTTGTTCGTCCATTACCAGTGATGAAGACCACATTTCATCCAAAGTAGCAATGATCAAAGAATATGAGTAAGAAGGTGGCTGATTAGTCCAATATGTGCCAGGAAAGTTCTTGAGCAGTGCGGACAACAGGTGAAAGCCGCATAAGTGTTGGATTAGCGATACGGTTCTTTCTAGTCTGCCTCTGTTCTTGCTTGTGCAACCTCCGCTGCCTGGCAGGCTGATGCGCCATGCCTGAGGGATGTACGCATCCAGAACGATTGCTATAGCACAGTTATATTGGTGCACCTCGCAATGTTTATGGTGTAGCCTAAAGTCCAAATAAGGAATGGTTTGTGTGTGTGCACGCGCGCCCCATTCATCATATCTAAGATGAGTTACCCGGTGCTCAGAGAGTTCATTAACTAATATCCCTGCTTCAAATGTATATGAATTTCACATTCCGTCTGATCAACTATCTTCCATTCTTCATCACATCAACGCCCGTCAAGCTTAACAAACAATCGGTCCTGTATATCGCTCAGATAAACGATTATGTGTCTTTCCGTTGACGCATTGATGCTTTTTGCTCGTTCTAGTACCACCCAACTTAATAAAACACTCTCCAAGGCATTTATGTAAGTTCCGGTTCTCGCTCAGCTCTCCGAATAAATAAAATACCAACTGTTTGTTCCCTGTCTCCAAGGCAGCGTCGCATCGTGGGAACAGTTGCAATAATTTTTGAGTGGAGCAGTTAGCTCCATTGTGTTTGAATCCCAGCGGATGAACAAACCTTTGATCGCAGATTCCCGTATAGGCGTTGGCCGCTTGATGGAGATGTATTGTGGTGTATTTTTATTGACAAGGGCCCAGTCGAAGGCGAATAAAGAGTTTGTTTGAATGGTATAGTACATTGCAGGGGTTCTCCATTAGTGGCTGGTGATCCATGCAGTTGGCTCGAGCGGTTTTGCTGAATAATTGATTCATGTATCCGATGGTTACATTTTCTCAAATACTGACCACGATTGTGCAATATTCATTTAACAACATAGCTGTGTGGTACTTGTTACACATGTCTCTTACTGTGCTTTTTTAATTTCTCTATCTTTCTCCATAAATTTATCTATTTCTCTCCATCTTTCGATTCATCCATCCATTAATCTATTCATTCATCGTTCTATTCATACATTCATCTATTCATTCATCTATCCATCCCTTCATCCGTCTGTTTGTCCATCCACCTGTCTTTCTGTCCATCTGTGGGCTTGTCTTTCTGTTCGTCTGCATCTGTGTGTGTCCGTCTAACCGTACGTCTATCTGTGCGTCCGTCTGTCTCTCTGCCAGACTTACTATCGGTTTGTCCGTCCGTCTTTATTTTCGTCCCTTCGTTTATCCGTCCGTCTGTATATTGATGCACATCTGTACGGAAAGTTTGTATTTGACAAGAAGAAGTGTGGCAGGTTAGTGTAAGGGTCGTGCCTCGAATTGTTTCGACACATCTATTTTATATAAGACGATAAGGTCCGTAATTGAGATAGAGCCCATTATACAGAGAAGGCAGATATCAAGAGACTTATGGACTCTTTCTTTTTTTTTTTTTTTTTAATTTAAACGTGGCTAGACTTGATAGCAGTGACCTTTATGCTGAAGACGCCTAGCTGGCCATGGGAATCAAAATGAATAGGTACTTGTTTGGGAGTACAGTTCTGCACATCACTCGAATGCCACAAATATGATTCCTTTAATCGCATTCGATTTTATTTGCTATCAGCTGTTTAAATGTGAAGAATGCATTGTTGTAGCTTCTAAAAGTGAAGCAAAGTACCATTTTCCACGCCTTTAGGCGTATGGGGCATATAGGGCTAGACCTAAATTTTATAAACCAATCAGCACAAGAGAGCCAAGGTCATTTTTTTAAAATAAGAAAATCTGGCTTCGCTAGAGAGCGAACACACGACCTTCAGATCCGCGGCGAGCGTCTAGCCACTCCGCCACGGCGACTCCTTTGTGTAGCTTCTACTGCTCCTAAATACCGTCTTAATTACATGCAAAGGCAGCAAATCAAATGGTTTGCCTGCTTGAAAAGAAAGCTTTGGGAGACCATTCTATGCAAGGCATACACCGAAAGAGGGGAAACGCGTAGAGCACGAGGTAGACCAAGAACAAAGTGGAGAGATAACATCAGAGTGACTCTACAACAGCACGTTGTGTCTCTAGTCTAGGCAACCAGAAGTGCAAGAAGCAGAACCTTATGCGCCACCCCCTCCTCTCTCTCTCTCTCTCTCTCTCTCTCTCTCCCTCCCTCTCTCTCTCTCTCTCTCTCTCTCTCTCTCTCTCTCTCTCTCTCTCTCTCTCTCTCTCTTCCCTCGCTTCGACACCCGAAGCGGTAAAAGAGAAAGTGATGCAGATAAAAACAGATCGAAGAAGAATTCATCAATACTGTGATAACAAATAGTCACAAATGCTCAGTGGTTAGACGCTCGCATGTCGGTCTGACAGTCTTGGGTTCGAGTCCACATCAAGGAAGAGATTTCATATTTGACCTTAGAGCATATGTCAATACGGCCTAAGTTATAAAAATACTGGTTCCGCACACACGCTGGACGAACCGATTCCATGAACAGGGTCATTAAAAATGCTGGGTTTCTTTTCTTTTTTTCACTACAAAAACATAAAGTGACGAGAAATAGGTGAAAAATAATTTTTAAAAATATGTTTAGTAACGGAAACATTTTTTTTTTACTGTTAATTTTACTGTAGGCTTAGTAGAAAAATGTGCAGTCAACATAATGACAAAACACAATGGAAACATCCAACGCTAGCTTTATGTGAGTGTAGACTGCATAATATAATGATGATGATGACATATGATGACGATGATAATGATGACGATGATGATGATGATTATGATGATGACGATGACGATGATGATGATTATGATGATATGATGATGACGACGACGATGATGATGATGATTACGATGATGATGATGATGTCGACGACGATGATGATGATGATGACGATGATGATGATTATGATGATATAATGATGACGACAACGACGACGACGATGATGATGATGATGATGATGATGATGGTGATGATGATGATGATGATGATGATGATGATGATGATGATGATGATGATGATAATGATGATGATGATGGTGATGATGATGACAACGATGATGATGATAATGATGATGACGATGACGACGACAGCGGCAAAAGTTACGTTGTGAACTATTACAGTTGCAATATGTCATTACCACTGAGCATTTCAACAAATTGGTCTACATGCCGAATGTTCAATAATTAGACATACACCTAGTGATATAAACATGGCTGAAAAAATATCATCTTGCTTATTTCACTCAGTTGGGGGAAAAAAAAGTCTTATTCTAAATCTTCCTTTCATGTGCACATCATGTGATCAATGAGTGTATCGTGCCTTATCGTTTTCTGTAGCACCTCATTGCAAGCCATTTCTCCTCATCGATTCACATGTAATTTAGTCATATGTGATCAGTTTGTGATGTATCATGCACGGGTAGTTAGGGAAAGGTAGTTTGGCTAGCCACTGTTTGTCTCATTGAGTAATTATTTAGGAAACTGGCTGTATGTGCATTCATCTGACAGTCTGGCTATGTGATCAATTCATTGTATCTAATCTGTCCGTCTGTCCTGTCTGTCTGTCTGTCTGTCTGTCTGTCTGTCTGTCTGTCTGTCTGTCTGTCTGTCTGTCTGTCTGTCTGTCTGTCTGTCTGTCTGTCTGTCTGTCTGTCTGTCTGTCTGTCTGTCTGTCTGTCTGTCTGTCTGCCTGTCTGTCTGTCTGTCTGTCTGTCTGTCTGTCTGTCTGTCTGTCTGTCTGTCTGTCTGTCTGTCTGTCTGTCTGTCTGTCTGTCTGTCTGTCTGTCTGTCCTGTCTGTCTGTCCTGTCTCTGTCTGTCTGTCGGTTGTATATATGTCTGTCTATATATATATCTATCTATCTGTATGTATATATATATATATATATATATATATATATATATATATATATATATATATATATATATATATATATATATCCATATCCGTAAAATGTTATGTCTGTGTATCTAAATATTCTTCTGTTTATTCGTCTGACATCGATGTTCCTGCATACATTTCTAGCTACATATCTATCAACAAATCGGTTTCTCTGACGTTAAATAAAAACTACGACCAATTCTCCATCAAAGTTAACGTCCAGCAATTTGAAGGAACCAAACCAACACAATTCAGAACCCGTCCAGCATTATGGAATTTATCGTCATGTTTTGATTGTAAGAGAGCAGGCCGGGAAATCGCCGCCCTGCGAAATAATGTGGCTATTGCGGTTAGTTTTACACTTGAGTGCAAAAGATAATGACACGGGGACGTGTTCAAATTGCGATTGTATGAGATTGTGCATAGAAGTAAAGATCTAATGGCATATGGTGTTGTGTGCGGGATTGGATAATGAATAGGTAACAAAAAAAAAATGGACAGAGAAACAAAAACAAAAAAACAATGACACATAAAGGGTAGCATAACAACATAGAAACACGAGATAAAAACCATCGCAATTTACCATTTCATAAAATGGGTGTTTTGTGTTTTCAGCAAATGTAATTAAATTACAATAAAAAGTACTACAGCGTAAAAAGCAGAAATAGCATTTGAAGTGCACACTTTATGGGCCTTTTTTTAACGTTATGACGTGTATTGGGTAGACGATGTTGGCATCCTAACAATGTAGAGAAATGGGCATTTGATGCCTGATATGGGCTATATCACATCTAGCTATTTACTTCCACAGATCATGTAAAGTAAAAGGTCCCTTTTAAACACCTTCAGGCATATTGAAAGTATATGGCTATACCAATATTTGATTAGTTCGACAGAAGTCTTCCCAGACCCCGCCCATATACACACTATCTCACTTCTGACTGGTAGTTCCTGAGCCCTGTGACCTTCGCACACGGTTACGGGGATGTTCCGCAATGCCGTTGAAATCGCATGTTGTATATTTCAGCACGTCAGAACTTTTAACACTCCAAAAACATGGAGAAACTGGGTCTAACACAATTCCTCTAGAGTATGCTGCAACCTGTGTCACATTCTCTTTCTCGGAATGAAAACGTAAATGCAAGACATCGCAGAAGCCAAGCAACAGAGCTAAACACGCCTGTAATCTTCAGCAAAATCGAGCAGCCCAACAAACTTGTGAATGAAAAGTCATCTACTCTATTTGGGGAGATTAACGTCAAAATAACCTCAATATTTTATAGACCAATCGGTACTTGGTGGGTCACTGGTCAGCATCACGCCGGTCGCTTTTACTTCCGAATTTGAAAACAGACCTTCGGATCAGCTTTTGGGCTGTCTGCCTCAATGTCTTGGTTTAAATCAACATTTACTGATTAAAAAAAAATTAGAGAAAAAATTTTGTAAAGGGAGACAATTACAGTCTTACAAACGATTTTGCAGTAGTAGTATTAGTCAATTTTAACCCACCAGGACATTACACAAGCGATAAACACCCGACGACACAGAGTGCCACCACGTGGATGAGAATCACCCGTGGAGAAGTCCCAGAAACTGCGTTAAGCCATTAGACCATATTTATTTGCGGGCTAAATTGCGGCCCCTGACTAGAACCAGGGCGGGGCTTCAAAAAAAACAAATAATTGCATCCCGCAAGGGGTTAACTAAAATACGATCTTGTTTCGTTTCATGTGTTCCTAATTATTTCAAGTGTTCCTGTTTAAGTTGATATTCAGCCACTACACACTTAAATTCAAGTATTTACATTCTTGTACAAATCTTATTATTTTAATTGTAATTTTTTTTTTTTCTTTGTATACATGCCTGGACAGCCCGTGGGAACGAATACGAAATC
This sequence comes from Candidula unifasciata, assembly GCA_905116865.2. NCBI lineage: Eukaryota > Metazoa > Mollusca > Gastropoda > Stylommatophora > Geomitridae > Candidula > Candidula unifasciata. Next base: position 505,199 of record CAJHNH020001957.1, on the reverse strand, counting down.
ATGCGGGAAACTAGATGGGGTGAAAATCTGTACCTGATATTGATCAAATCAATCATTGACTGCTAATTTGTCTATTTTAACAAATCTATGCTCTGGCAATTTGCTTGAAGCACCAGTGACGATAAAACAATCTATTCATTTTACTGTTGTTGTTGTTGTTGTTGTTTTTTTTTTTTTTAATCCACGAGGATACTTATACTCGACTAACATGTGTAACGCTACAAAGACTTATGTCACTGAGTAATGATATGGACGTAGAAGGTGTTAGTACAGTCAGCAACTACATACACACGATCGTAATTAGTGCTCTGGGTAAGCAACCAACATCACCCACTGTGATATTTGCTGACAAATACGGCAGGTGTTAAGATTATCCTGGGTGAAATGACGTCGGTTATAGTTAATCAATTTGTCAATAAAAACAAATATCCCTATGGAAATCAGGAGTGGTAATTAGACCGTAATGACTGCCTTAGTGGTGAATTTCTAACCAGATTACGAAACCACGTTGATTAAGCAAGTCGTAAATTACAACCCTGACTGTGCTATGGTATGAGAAAGAATGAATGAATGAATGAATTTCTACCCCACCAGGACATCACACAAGCGATAAACACCCGATGACACAAAGTGCCACCATGCGGATGAGGATCACCGTGGAGAGGTCACAGAAACCGCGTTTAGACAATTGGCCATATTGATGGCCTGCCTATATTGCGGCCCCAGGCAAAAGCCAGAGTGGGGCTTCAAATAACAAAAAAAGGACGTCCTAAAAAGGACGTAAGAATATTATGTTACATGAGAAAGAACTAAGGGTAAAAAATTAATAAGACTACATCACAAAACTTAGGGCATTCTCATTAACGAGTAACACAGAACTTAGGGCATTCTCATTAACGAGTAACACAGAACTTAGGGCATTCTCATTAACGAGTAACACAGAACTTAGGGCATTCTCATTAACGAGTAATCTCCCTACTTTACTGAAGTTCTTTCTTTCAGAAAGGTGGAGAAAGGCATGCTCCGTGCAGAGTGGCAAGCATCACTTCATAGGTCCCGGGTGGTTAGCGACTTTTGGATATTTTCTCCAGGTTTATGCTGGTGTGTTCGGAATTAGCAGGCAGATAGACAGGCAGGTTCTGCGCCACTTGGTGGGGAACGGATAAAGCTAGATGTTGTGAGGGCCCTTTGTGAGCAAGTGAACAGTTCAGAGGCACAGACAGATCATTGCGGTCTGAGAAAAATGCTGCGAGAAGTTACCAGGGGATCTGACCGACGCTTAACACTCAATGGAGAGGCAAGACGGATATACAATCAGACAATTACTGGTGCCATCGGAATTGGAACTCTTCGCTTGCTGCTGAAATTGGGGACGGAGGTAAAGAGGAGTCCTTGGTGATTTAGACTTGAGTTACTCTGGATGGATTAACTGAGTATAGACATATTCTTCTTCTACTACTTCTTCTCCTTATTCCTCTTCCTTTGCTACTACTACTACTTCTTTTTTTTTTCTTCTTCCGCTTCTTCTTCTTCTTTTTTTTCTTCTTCTTTTTCTTCTTCTTCTTCTTCTTCTATTTCTTCTTCTTCTTCTTCTTCTTCTTCTTCTTCTTCTTCTTCTTCTTCTTCTTCTTCTGCTTCTTCTTCTTCTTCTTCTTCTTTTTCTTTTTCCTCTTCCTCTCCTCCTCCCCCTTTTCTTTGTCACTTTCATTAGCTATAAACTGAAAAACCTGGTTGCTCTCCTACTTCTGAACTTCAGCCATTTTCCAGGACTCGAGGTTTGCGTCCACGTCTGTTTTAAAACTCTGGCTTTTTTGTGTGCAGACTGCTAGTTTCCTCCCCACTTAGACCGAGGTCTTCCAGCTTCGGAGGAGAGACTTGGACCATGTTGAAGTTGTCTAGTCTCAGTGGTAAACCTCTTTCTAGGATGATCGCGGAGAGATGCAAAAAGGGCTTGATGATTAGAGGCCTGACCACTGGTGCACTAACACGTGTGCTGCATCACTTCTCCATCCAGCAAAAGCATCCGCATATGTTTTGATCGTTCAATCTTAATATAAATGCTTGCCTTTCTTCATCTTCTTGTTCTTCTTGTTCTTCTTGTTCTTCTTTTCTTGTTCCTCTTCTTCCTCTTCTTCTTCTTCTTCTTCTTCTTCTTCTTCTTCTTCTTCTTCTTCTTCTTCTTCTTCTTCTTCTTCTTCTTCTTCTTCTTCTTCTTCTTCTTCTTCTTCTTCTTCTTCTTCTTCTTCTTCTTTTTCTTCTTCTTCTTCCTCTTCCTCTTCTTCTTCTTCTTCTTCTTCTTCTTCTTCTTCTTCTTCTTCTTCTTCTTCTTCTTCTTCTTCTTCTTCTTCTTCTTCTTCTTCTTCTTCTTCTTCTTCTTCTTCTTCTTTCTTCTTCTTCTTCTTCTTCTTTTCTTCTTTTTCTTCTTCTTCTTCTTTTTCTTCTTTTTCTTCTTCTTTCTCTTCTTCTTCTTCTTCTTCTTCTTCTTCCTTTTCTTCTTCTTCTTCTTCTTCTTCTTCTTCTTTTGCTTCTTCTTCTTCTTCTTTTTCTTCTTCTTCTTCTTCTTCTTCTTCTTCTCTTCTTCTTCTTCTTCTTCTTCTTCTTCTTTCTTCTTCTTCTTCTTCTTCTTCTTCTTCTTCTTCTTCTTCTTCTTTCTTCTTCTTTTTCTTCTTCTTCTTCCTTTTCTTCTTCTTCTTCTTTTTCTTCTTCCTCTTCTTCTTCTTCTTCTTCTTCTTCTTCTTCTTCTTCTTCTTCTTCTTCCTCTTCTTCTTCTTCTTAGCGTTCGTAAGAGCTTCGGCAATAATTATTAACCTAATGCATCGGATTTAAGAGACTGGCTTGGTTTGCGTTGCGATAAAAAAAACTCGCCACGTTCAACAAGCATCTCCAAAGAAAAGGAGCATTAGGTTATATTTGTGACTAGGTTATGTGTACCATATAAAACGGCTTAGCCTTGCTCGCCACCAAGTAGCCATGAAAATGGACTCCTGCAGTGTTGATGCTATCAAAGGAGACAGACCCAAATACTGTCCCGACCGGCGATAAAGTCGTCTACCGCCGAGCCACTCGGCGATTCGGTCGCCGATTGTGAATTTAAGTGCACCCAAGTCCCCCACCCCCACCCCCACCCCCCCCCCCCCCATAAGTCAATATTATTTTTAAAAAAATTCGTTCAGCCTGCTGCTAGCCAGCCAAAGCCGTCAATGGTCTCTGGTTATATTTGTGGTCAGGTGTATTCCGTGGCTAATGTACTGACATCTGCGCCAGCTTTCTGGCTAAGTCCATCTTTTTCTCAGTCAGACTGCTCGATCCTTTCCGGTGACTGATTGTGTTTCTCCTACCCTTATATTTCTTGATGTTTTCCTCAATTTAAGTGTGAAAGCTGCAGCCTTAAAGAGGGTTTGTAATCAGTCAACCAAATCATGACAAGAGAATTGCTAAAAGAAATATAATGGACAATTAAAATATTTCGACTATATCCAAATACATAAAAAACCATGCTTGTGGAAAAAGTTGAAAGCAAGATGCCGAAAGCGATACAAGGTAGGGAAAAGAGAGGGGGAGGGTGAGGTAATAATCCCAAGTTATGACTGAACAGCTGAAAGAGTGTACTGCCAGATAAGAGACAGAGTATGTTGGAGATCTATTGCAACGTACCTTCATGGTGGAGACGGCACAAGATTGTGTATCATATGTTATTCTGGTATACACAGCCTTTGTATTATTATTATTATTGAATTAAGTATCGACATAATAGTACTCGGGGCACTCCCATAAGCCCTCCGTCCCCCATCTTCAGCAGGAAGTGAAGAGTTTAAATTCCGATGGCACAATCATCATCATCAGGTGCCTTGCCGACTGGCGTGGGAGATCATGTCTCTCCATAATCTGCGATCTCCTGCAGCATGTATCAGTTTGTGTGCCGACACACCTCCATGCCATGCAACAAGACTTGTCTTCCTCTATCTCTCCTTCCACATATCTTTTCAGTGTTCACAACATGTTCTATTTTCCCTCTTCTCATAACATGGCCGAAAAATGATGACTGTCTCCTTCTGATGTCTGTGATAAGTTGTCTTCGGGCTCCCGCCTCTTTCAAAACCTCTTGGTTGCTGTTTTTGGCTGTAACAAGTAACTGTCTAAATGAATATCTGTCTCGCCTTTCTCTTAAGTGTTAAGAGTCGGACAGGTCCCCTGGCAACTCTCCGCGTCGCCATTCTCCTCAGACCGTAATGATGTATCTGCGCCTCCGCACTGTTCACTCGCTCCTAAAGGGTCCTCACAACATCTAGCTTACAATAAATCAATTCACCACCAAGTGGTGCAGAACCGGCCAGTCTGTCTGCCCGCTTATTTCCCTGAATACCTGGAGTAAATATCCAAAGGAGGCTAACTACCCGGAACCTCTAAAGCGATACACTAAGCGACGTTCATTTGCTTTTACTGCAAACCCCCATGCACATACTTTGATGACTTACCCTTGCTACGAAGTTCGAGGTCTTTGATAAAAATCCATATGTTGTCCATAGAGGGAAATGAAGTATAAAAACAGGTACTACGATTTCAACGATCGGGATCCGTTAAAAAAAAAAACACACACACACACACAAGCAAAAAAGTTGCGTTTTCCATTCAAGCTTTTATGTCGCTCGCGTGCAACCGGCATACCATTTCATGTAGTCGATGGTGTGTGTCCTGATGAAAAAAGAGAATCAATAAGTCTTCTCTGTTCTTTAAGTTAAACCGTGTTTGTGTTCTCTTTCATTAGATGTTACTCCCGAAACCTAGTTTGTTTCGATTCATAAACAGTTTGTATTCTTTACTTGAAGTTACTCCATGAATGAAAATGTTTATTTCAATTAAAACTGATTTAGAGCATGTCGCCCTCTGTAGCTTAGGCGTTACGAACACGCTTCGTAATGCCGGAGTGCCGGCTTCGAGCCCTGCTGCGGACAGTTTGTCTTGCGATGGTTTCGACCGTGGTACCAAAAGCCGACCGTCCAGAAAGCAATGGCAAACTACTGGACGTAAATTTGTCTAGAAAACCCACAACAGCCAAAAGTGCTGGGGTTGGTTCTACAACGTCCTGTAAAGGATTATAGAACATGTCTGGCTTGAAGGGGAAATGATTATTTGTAGTGTACTTTGAACGAGTGTACTTTGAACTTTACACGAGAGCAACGTGTCATGCGTTTGTCGGATGTTGTTTTTTTTTTTTTAAGGACAATTTTTTTAAAAATTCTATTTTTTTTTAAGTGTTAAGCTTGTGTATTTTATATTTGTTACCGTATTTATTTTGCATTGTTTGTGTTAAATACATATGTTGCCGTTTGTTCGTCCTGGTTATATTGCCTGTTTGCATGCGCAATTAACAAAATAGGAATACATCAATTTATGACATTCTGTACACTCCGAACACAGCTCATCATCACCATATACCCTGCTAATTAACGTAGGCGCTCATGAATCTCCGCAGATCACAATCCCTGGTTGCCTGGAGCAGCTCTTTTGATGATATCCCTCCACTCCCCTCCCCTTCCCCCACCCTCCGGGTCCCATGCCATCGTTTCAGCCCATTATCTCTCTTGGTCTGACTCTACCTCTTTTTCAACTGATCTTTCCAGTTGTCACGATGTTCTCCAACGTCTCTCTTCTCAGTGTGTAGCCAAAGATCAGTGTTTGTCTCCTTATTATTGTTGTATATAGAGATCTACTTTAGCTTCTTTCAAACAATCGTTGTTAGTGACTCTGGTCGTCCAAGGTATTCGTAACACTGTCTCAGAAACCACATCTATGTTAGTTCCAAATTCTTCTCAGTTTGTTCACTGACATTCCAAGATTCGCTGCCATACAGCAAAGTGGGTTTTATGTAACATTTTATAACTCTCTTTCTGACTTTAAATGAGAACGATTTATTGCATAAAATATTTTTAATTTTCTGAAATGCAGCTTTCGCTTGATCTATTCTGCTTTTAATCTCTGTCAGACATTTTTCATCTGGTTATATGACTGTTCCCAGATATTTGAATTTTTTGACTTGGCTAAGACTTTTTCCTTCAATTGAGATATCACAACGTGGAGTTATCTTCTTCTTCGATTTTACAATTACCTCCGTTTTCTTAGAACACTACTAATGGTAGTAATAACAATCTTGACTGCATGGCGTTGACGATAAGGATAATGATAGCATGATAGTGATGTATCGGTAATGCTGATAATATTAAAATATCATGTTGAAAATGAGTCTGTGAGGATATGATGACGATGGGTACTTTTTTGCATGTTTGTACTAGTGCTGTACCGAATATTCGCTTCGTATTCGCTTCGGGGCCGAATAGTGAACCTGTTGACTATTCGGTATTCGGCCGAATAGTTGCGGTGGGGCCGAATACGAATAGTAGTTACCTTACACCCGCTTCTGCATACACGGCCTTAATGCTGACAACATGGAACGATTGGTTTTGTTGAAAGCTAATGCAGCTTTTCTGCATTAACTAAGCTGACAGTGACAATTTCCAAGTTTAGTTAATTGTTATAATACTTAGGATTCTTTCATTCCTAGTTATTAGTTACCACAGACTGACTGAAGGATTCAAAACATAAAATGGACATGGAAAGAATATAAACTCCGGCCACATCCAAGTCGATAATATTAAAATCACGGAAACATATAAGTACTTGGGTGCAAACTTCAACTGCTCCAACATGCTGAGAGAAGAAATACAATCTAGAATACAATCTAGAAATAAAGTAAACTATGCCCTTCAACATCTGCCAAAGTCAAAGTGTCTGTATCGCAACACCAAGATCAAAATATATAAAACGTTAATAAGACCAGTCGTTTTATATGGCTCTGAAACTTGAAGCAGAAATAAAAGAGATGAGGCCTCATTACAGGTTTTTGAAAACAGTCTTACGACAAATCTGTGGACCCATCAACGATGCTAACAGCAGGAAATGGAGAGTGAGAAGCAACAACGTAACACATAATCTGTTTAAATCACCTTTGATCACTGGCATTATGAGAGCTAATATAATAAAATGGTCGGGGCATATTGAAAGAATGTCAGATGACAGAGAAGTAAAACTGTATACACCTGAGAGATGAATGAGCGTAGACCACGAGACAGACCCCAAAAAAAAAAGTTCGAAAGATAATGCCCAGCCAAACCTGCAAACAACTGGTGTCACAAATTGTGAAGAGAAGGCCAGCCAGAGATATGAATGGAGACGAGTGATATCTGCAGCAGTAAATCTTAGAATACTAAAGAAGAAGAGGATACATGCTGCAGGAGATCACATATTGTGTCGGGGTATAATCGCAAAGTGCCTGATGATGATGATACACTATTCGTATTCGTATTCGGCCGAATAGTTGGTCGCGCTATTCGTATTCGGCCGAATAGTGAAAACCACTATTCGGTACAGCCCTAGTTTGTACACTATATACGTTTGCATGTTTGTCGGTTCCTGCTTAGATGCTTTAATTCTGTAACTCCTTATGTCCCAGCTAGTTAATGCACCAACTCAGTCAGTATCTATGGTTGCTTTAACCCTTTCTGTCACATAGTTTTCGTGTTTTTATTGCTTCAGGTAGAAACGTTTACCAAAAAGAGAAAGTCTATGCGTAGCGGAACGGGGCCCACTGCCCTCTATGAATTACTGGGGGCAGGAAGGGCCCCAATTAGCCTGAGCTCCTATGTTCGACACCTATGACTGGAAGGCTATAAGTCTTGTTTATTATAAGTAAAATGTTTAAAGACCCTTTTCCACGCCTTTTAGGCATGTTGGGTATATAGGGCTAGACCTATATTTTATAGACCAAACGGCACTTGGTGGGTGACATGCGGTCAGCATCACTCAGAACGCCTTTACTTTCCATGACTGCACCTGGTACCCACTCTAGGCTGGGTCGACCTAGGACCCAAGGTCATTTTGGAAAAAACTCCGGCCTTCTTCAGGAACCGAACCCATGACTTTCTGATCCGCAGCCTAGTGTCTAGCCGCGAGACCACGGTGGCTTCCCATATTAATATTATTATTACTGTTATTATTATTTTTTTCTTTTAGTTAATTCTTTTTTAAGCATGACAATTAACAGTATTAAAATACTTGAATAGAATAAAATGTATTAAAAAGTTTTTTTTTTTTAAACTTTTATTAAGCTTTCTCCCTACGATTGTGCACCCTTCGTAAACCCTCGTCACCCCTCGCCAGTTAGGTTTCGTTGCTCCTGCTGTCTATTTGTTCCCTTTTACAAATGACTAAACAGAACATTGGAAACACTTTTTTCTTGTTGTTGTTGTTGTTGTTGTTGTTGTTGTTGTTCTTCTTCTTCTTCTTCTTCTTCTTCTTCTTCTTCTTCTTCTTCTTCTTCTTCTTCTTCTTCTTCTTCTCCTCCTCCTCCTCCTTCTTCTTCTTCTTCTTCTTCTTCTTCTTTCTTCTTCTTCTTCTTCTTCATCTTCTTCTTCTTCTTCTTCTTCTTTCTTCTTCTTCTTCTTCTTCTTCTTCTTCTTCTTCTTCTTCTTCATTTTCCTCCTCCTCGTCTTCTTTACCCTTTATTCATTGTTCCAACGTTACGATCGTTCCTATGAGGTAAACGCGCCTTTCTCGTTCTTAACAGTTTCTAGTAATCTTCAAGAGGTAACTATACTCTTTATTTACAGAGAACCAGAAGCGCGGTTTTTGTAATCAGTCACTGTAATCTAGAGGAGTCGCTCTCGGGACGATTAACAGTCTTACAGAGCTGACATTACCACTAAGCCCCAATAAATCAAGTACGTGTAAATAGTCCAGCTTAGATGCCTTGATCTCTTGCACCTCAATAAGAAAGCAGTGACCGTAAACAAGGACATACATAAAGTTTTTTTTGTATGGAAAGTGTTATATATAGCGTAGAAGTAAGAATTGGCGTCTGTGGCTCACGAGCTTAGTTAATTCCGAGTTGCCAGATTCGACCGGAGGATTTGGCAGCAGACCGCCTTTTGTTGGTTTCAACAGTCGTATCAGAGGCAATAGCATGCTATTGAGCGTTAAGTAAAGTCAAGAATTGACATCATAGCATTCCCATGCGTGTTCCGTCCTCATCTTCAGCAGTCAGTGCAGAGTTCCAATACTGATGGTACCGGTCACAATCTGGTTATATGTCCGTCCTGCCTTTCCTCTGAGTGTAGTGAGCCGGCCAGACCCTCTGGTTACACCCAGGTGCCTCATTCTCTCCAGGCCATAATAATCGTCTTTCTCTACTGATTCCTTTGCTTGTTCCCAAAGGGCCTTGACCACATCTGCCCTGTCATGTATCAATTCACCACACAGTGGTGCAGATCCAGCCAGTCTGTCTGCATGTTCATTACCCACATCGCTGGAGAAAATATCCAAAGAATGCGCACTACCCGTGACCTTCCCAGTGAAGCTTGCCACTCTGCTCGAAGCATCCCTGTCTTCACCTTTCTCAGCATGCCTTCAGAGACTGTTACAATTACAACATATGTATGTATCTTGTTTTCTTTATCAAACGGAGAGCTGCAGTTACCGCCTCCACCTCCATTCTCATGCTAGATGTTGTGATGTCGTATTGAATGTAAAACTGCCCAGTAAAATCACAAGCAGCCCCACTCAAAAATTGTTGTCGCTGGTTCTGCCGTTGACTTTTCTGCCGAGTTAACCCAGCTAACTGTTCAAGCCATAAGTATATCAAACGTACAATGCTAGAACCATGTTTTTATTGGCCAGTTGGCACTCGATGGGTGAAGTTGTCAGTATAATGCTGGCTGCCTTTGCTTCTACGCCTATTGCTTGAACTGGGATTCAACTTTAGGGCCGGCAGGTACAAGTCTAACCGCTTTACTGAGCTTTGTAGCGTAAGGTTCTTCTTCTTTCTTATTCTTTACATTCACCGGCTGTAAACTCCGGCGGAAAGTTTTCGGTGTTCGTCCATTTCAGACTAGTCTTGTTCCAGAATCTGAGTGTTGCGTGCACGTCCGTTTCACAAATATGGTTTTTTTATGGAGACGCTTAGTTCATTGCCTTCTGAGTAGATATTTAGTAGATTATAATGTTTAGGGATCTGAGTGGTCTCGAAACATGGTGCCGCCTCGAGTACTAGAGGTCCTAAGTTTAAGCCCCGGTGAGGGCTGGGATTTTTCACATGGACTTTTAGTAATTTCCCCCGGTCTCTGGGTAGTAAGATCGGACGCCCGTGTATATTGTTCCGCAGGTAAAAAAATCGCTTGGCAGTTCGAAATCTAAAAGAGTAGCCCCAAAAAGGCGCTGCCCGAGCAAAAATTGGAGCAAAAAATCTACCCAAAGTGTTTTAGGATCCTCGCCAGTGCTATGGAGCACGTGCACTGCGTTGAGATTCTTTGGACTCAGGTTTGAGTTAGAAGTTGAATGGAGCAATTATGGGTTACCTCTCTTGTGGGAAAATGTTGATCCGTTGTATAAACTATACCATCGAGTAGAGGTATTAGAAGTGTTCCGATTTCGAAGGATACGACTAATTAGTCGACTTCTACGACATGCTTGTTGTGGAGGCAGTAGATCTATTCTTGTTTTCCGCACAATGGAGCCGCGGAACCCACACGCGGCGTAGAGTAACCCATAACTCTTATCAAGAAAAAATACAAGAATTCTGGAGAGAGTAAGTAAGCAAATTTTACCCCATCAGGAGATCACACAGAGCGATAAACACCCGGTGACACAAAGTGTCAACATGCGGATGCGGATCACCCCGTGAAGAGGTACCAGAAACCGCGTTCAGTCTTAAGGCTATATTGTGGCTCCTGTCAAACGCCAGGGTGGGGCTTGAAAATAAAGAAAAATTGCGTCCCACATATGGACGACCTTTAGATAACTGCAGAGAACAAACCAACAGTAATCATCCACAAGACCCCAACAGCAAACTCAAAAGCAACCAGCATACAACTATTTGCCGTCTAATAACAAGATACTACATGCTTAGCTATCACATGCATAAAATGAAGACTGCACAGTCCCCACAGGAAGTCGCTGTGGTGTAGCGGCTAGAGACTCACCTGATGATCGGAAAGTCGTGGGTTCGGGTCCTAACAGAAACGGACATTTTTTTTTTTTTTAAGTGGCCTTGGCTCCCAGGTCGACCCAGCCTTGAGTGGGTACCAGGTACACTCCTTATGAAGTGAAAGCGGTCGGTATGATACTGAGGACATCCCCTACCAAGTGCCGATTGGTCTATAAAATATAGGTCTAGCCCTAAATGCTCCACATGCATGTACTTCACGTACAGTCCCCAACGTGTTCTTGTCAGACGGAACCACAAACACCTGAGCACAATCTGTGGGTCTGTCCGTTCTACATACAACTACGACAAGAAATCTAGCCTCAAGAGCTAAGTGTGCAGAGCAAGCTGTAGGGAACCATTAGGGCCTACAAGTAACATGAGATTTCATAGAGGCAGCCCACCTGACAATCTGACATGAGCATACGAAACCGAAGAAGTGTCACACTGAGTCACGTTGACGCATACAACTTCTTACGCTCACCTGCGGATCTGAAAGTCGTGAGTTCAAATGCGAACGGCGCCGGATTTTTTCTTTTAAAATTGCATTGATTCCCAGTTTGACCCAGCCTTAAAATGGTACCAAGTAAAGGTCATGGGAAGTAAAGACGGCCGGCATTAGGTTGACCACACCACCCACCAAAAGCCGATTGGTTTATAGAATGTTGGTCTCTTCCTATATACCCAGTATGCCTGAAGGCGGAAAAAACAACCCTTTACTTTTTACTCGATTTAGTCATTATTTCAGTCGGCTCTGTGGCTAAGTCGATGCGAACGCTTCGTAATGCCTGGATGCCGGGTTCGATCCCAGCTGTGGGCCATGCGCCTTGCGTTGGTTTCGACAGTAGTATCAAACTACTGGACGTAAATTTGGCTAGAAAAACCAGGGGCTGTTGGAGTTGGTTCTGCAACGTCCTGTAAAGGATACACAACCAACCATTCAGTCATTATTTGAACTACTTCATATAACGCGTAATTATACTGAAGTAACTTTTTTATATATATATAAATTAAGTAAAACCGTCTTGTGGTGGAGGAGTTAATAAATAGCATACTCACGTTTATAGATGAATAAAGTAGCACAGGTTCTTGTGTTTAAACTCCAGCAAGGACTGATGGGTAGCAGTTAGTTTACTCCTAGCTTGGCACTTTCTCGCGTCTGCTGTGTGTCTCAAGTTGTAGGAAATGCATTTCACTTCTATTGTTATCTACAAGCCAGCGGGAACAGCTCCCTACCTCGCGGTCATTTGCTATCGCAGCATGCGACGTGCGGGCGTACGTTTCTTCAGCCCAGCCAACCATTCTCTAATTGCCACTCATCAATTGTGTTGGATTTCACACTCCACGATTATAACGAAGTTGTTCCCTAGAGGTTACCTGTTCTTTTTATGAAAGGTTTATTAATTTACCCTTGAGCATAACTTCAACCAACGTTATCAGGAACCGTTATTGTTTTCATTCGCTGACACGGGAGAGCGCAGTTTTCCTTGTTTCATTTGCATAAGAATGGGAGATCGCCGGGGTTCGCGAAGACTGAAAGAAAGAGAGAGTGTATGTACGGCGGAATGAAATGGTTTTACGTTTGAAGTCATTGACATTGGAGTGCTGTTGTAGGAGGCATTGATTTGAAGTTGATGGTGATTTGATTATTGATTGAATTGTCCATCGATACGTTATCGAAAATTTATGGTGAGTTAAGTTTCAACATGGCCAGTTGTGACAGAAACTCGATCTATGACATTGAATAAAACGATCTGGCCGTGACAGATGGGCAGGTAAATTGTTGAAGAGCAGATTGCAAGAGGCATAGTGGACTTTTTAAGTAAAAAGACTTCGTCATAGACCAAATACAAAGACAGGTAATAATAATTACAGTTATATAAATAATAGCTTACGAAGAATAAAAACAACAACATAGAAATGGTGTCATCAGTCACCAGGCGCTGAAGGAGATACTGAAGGTGGGATTACCAAGCTAACTAGAAAGTACATAGGACCTGTAATGAGCAATGTATAGTCTGCTAATGCTGATAATTTCTATTGATCTGTTTGTTGCTAACCAGGACAGCCGACTTTGTTGGGGAAATAGAGGAGGGGGGGGGGGTGGATAGGAATAGTATCAATTTTGTATGGTTCCAAAACACACAAAAAAGCAGTTTTGTAGCTGCAGAGGAATGGAGTAATGCCAAAAGACTAAGCATACATTCTGATACTACTGGACCCCCGTGTGGGTTCCGGGGCCCCATTGTGGGAAAAACAAGAATAGACCCACTACCTCCCCAAAAGCATGTCGTAAGAGTCGACTAACTGGGGAGCTTCCTTTGAAGTCGGAGTGCATCTGCCGGAGAGGCAAGGAACCAACAGTCTGTATTCAAGAGAATGAGATCTGTAAAACTGATGCACACGCAACACTCAGGTTCTGAAGCAGGACTGCAGTTCAGTATGGACAAGCAACTAAAACCTTATGCCAGAGTTTACAGCTGGTAAATGCGACGAAGAAGAAGAAGAAGAAGAAGATCCTACTGGAAAGCGATTTTCATCTTCAATTATTTTTTTCTTCCGAAATTGTTAACTCCGAAAACTTATGGCGGGTTTGTAAATCCAAAAACAATTATGTTAGCTTTTTTTCTTTCTTTTAGCATGTGGTAGTTGATCTTGCAATATTGGTTCCCTCTATTCTTTATTTATTTATTTATTCATAACGTTATTCTTTAACACGGTTGATACATTTCATGGCGAACTGCACAATTGATATTGTTTTTCCTTCAATAACACTTACAGCGTCCTGCGTACAATGCTAACGTGTCAAAACATGGACGTGGCACCAAAAGTACAGTTTTGCTCAGCAAGGGTCAAATAGTACCAGATTTGTACAAAAGTACCAACTTCGTCAGCCCTAGTCGCAACACACACACACACACACACACACACACACACTCTCTCTCTCTTTCTATTTTTTTTTATTTCTCTCTCTATCTCTCTATCTCTCTCTATCCCTCTCTCTTTCTCTCTCTCTCTGTCTCTCTCTCTATTTTTTTATTTCTCTCTCTATCTCTCTGCTCTCTATCTCTATCTCTCTCTCTCTCTCTCTCTCTCTTTCTCTATCTCTCTCTATCTCTTTATCTCTCTCTATCTCTCTATCTCTCTCTATCTCTATATATCTCTCTCTATCTCTATATCTCTCTCTATCTCTATCTCTCTCTCTATCTCTCTCTATCTCTCTCTATCTCTCTCTATCTCTCTCTATCTCTCTCTATCTCTCTCTATCTCTCTCTCTATCTCTCTCTATCTCTCTCTCTATCTCTCTCTCTATCTCTCTCTATCTCTCTCTATCTCTCTCTATCTCTCTCTCTATCTCTCTCTATCTCTCTCTATCTCTTTCTCTCTATCTCTCTCTCTCTCTCTCTCTCTCTCTCTCTCTCTCTCTCGTGGTCGTGGTCTGCATATATTATTAGACCTCCCTTTTATAAACCAGTCGGCGCTCAAAAAGTTCTCCAAATCATGCCTGCCCCCTATACTCTCTAGAACATTCCCTGGTGTTCCGAAGCACCTAGATCTGGATCGACACAGGAGCCCTAACTTTCCCATGCCTCGTGCATTTCATAACTATGGCCATAATACCTTATCTGTCCGTTTTTCCGCATTTAATGCAGTGTGTGTCAGGTAAAAATATTTCCGACGTCATCATTTGGCAGTATAAACTGCACGTTTATGTCAAAAGATTTTCATTTTACATGTGACAGATGGTGCCTTCATAAACCCCGCGTGTGTGATTCGGCGTTCATTTCCATAGTATAAAGTTATAGTACGTTCCAGAAGTCTTGTCCAAAGTTAACAATCTGTAACTCAGTAACCGTTTTCTGTAAGTTGTTGTTATCTATGTATCTGCTGAAGAAGGCTTCATAGCCCCAAAGTTCACGTTTTGTTTGTGTTTGTTATATTATGAAGCTCGCTGATATACTTTGTGTTCGGTTTCTTATCTTTCTTTTTTAGTTGTTGAAGTTTGGCATGACATCTATTAATAACCATGCCGTTGTAAGAATGCATTTTTTATTTCTTTAAATTTAAACAGACATTTAGCTTACATTGTGCATTATTTGCTGTACATATCAACAACAACAACAAGAACAACAAAATACCACCGATTCAAAGCAAACAAGAGCTGACAGTTATTGGTAACAGTAACCTTTTCAAAATATCAAATTGCACCTGCATCAAATGTATTTCACTCTCAGGCGAAAATCTCCAGCATTAGCCTCTTGTGAGCTGTGGATTTTTTTAATTGTATGCGTGATACGCTATCAAAATAATCACCCCTCACAGCTGTAATTATGATTCCATTTTCAAACAATCTCCACGCATGTGTGAATTATTGCATGTTCATTTTTAGGGGTGCACGAATTAAGATCAAAGAAGTGCACCACTTTAAGAAGACAGTGACACCTGTGTAATTGTAAATTATTAAAATCATAAGGAAATAGGAAATCTTAGTTCGCTCGCAAAAAAATATGTTTTCATCCGTACAGTGGTTTTCGAGATATTTGTTAAAATGTTGGGGGGACGACTTTTGCAACGCACTCTATAGTAATGAACGGAAATCTCCGAGTAATTCGTGACACTTGAGTCAGAACTGACATCACAGCACACGAGAAATTGCCATACGCGCAACGTCATCATATTCAGCAGCCAGCGAAGAGTTCCAGTTCAAAGAGTATCGGTAACCATGTGATTTTATTGTGATCTTGTCTTTCCTCTAACTGTGGGAGTGAGGGGAGGGGGATGATATCCCTGCGTCACGGTTTACTGTGATTAGAAATGTGCACATTCCAGTAATTAAATATTTTGATGCTGTTGATTATCTGTACTATTACTTAATGTATAAATGAAATGTTGTATGAAAGGAGAGTCTAGAAGGGCAGAATGGTAGACGGGCCTGCGTGTCCAATTCTTTACCCTTTGAAATAAGGTTTTTTTCATTCGTTCGTTCACTCCAAGTTGCACTATTCTATCAATACGGTAATTATCTATTTATGCGCATTTCCGCACTGTTCCCCTTACACGGGGGCTTTTCAACTAAGTTTACTCACGTGCCAACATTTCATAAAATAAGGATCGTCACGGGCCAGAGGTCTGAGTCCAAGTACATAAAGATCATCAATACAGTTTAACTTGCAATTATCCGCGGGCCACTTTTTGGGCGTCCGCGGGCCACAGAGACTTTAGTAGAACCATTATCGGGGAAGGCTCAACCATGGGCCTGACAAACAGCCGAAACCTTAAAAAAAAGGGGGGGGGCAGTGGCAGCGTGTCCCAGACATGGAGAGCTATAGCCCTGCCCCACACCCTAAGGAAATTGGCCAGCATATACCTTACTTCACCAAACTCTAGCTCACACAGTATATACCAGTGTCTTGACAACTCTCGACATTGCACTCTTAAGACATCAAAGCTGCTTGACACGCGCTGCCGGCGTCTGAGGCTTAGCGTTGCGAACGGGCTTCGTAATGCCGGTGTGTCAGGTTCCATCCCAGCTGTGGGTTGTTTGTATTGCTTTGGTTTCGACAGCGGTACCGAGAGCTGACTGCTTAGAAAGCAGTGGCAAACTGCTGAAGGTAAAATTTGACTGAAACACCACAGCAACCAAAAAAAAATGCTGGGGTTGGTCCTGCAAGGTCCTGCAAAGGATATGCAATTAACTAATGCATGCTTATGAAATCAAGTTTCCACTTTAGCATTCTACGAGTACTTTAAAAAAAAGTTATTTACTTATAGAGACTTTAGTTTCTTTTTAGCCGAGAACAAACAGGGTAAATCCCCAGGTCACGGGACAGGCAAATATTTCAAGGGATGGTAGATTAAGCGTATAGTTTTGGTTAGGGTTAGGGTTAGGGTTAGTGTTAGGTACAACGCTCGAAAATCTAGGCCTTGGAAGAAACGGAAAACACGGAAAACCTGCTCTTACCACCCTCTTAAATATTGGACTGTCCCGTGAGGTCATTTGTGGTCGGCTAAAAAGAAAGTACAAGTATGTGAATTGTGCCACTGTGTGTCGCAGTTTAAAAGATGATAGGTGAGACCTAGATTGCTTAGCTTCTTGTGAAGTCCCAGGTTGTCATTAATTTTTTCAGTTTATCTTCTTCTTCTTCTTCTTCTTCTTCTTCTTCTTCTTCTTCTTCTTCTTCTTCTTCTTCTTCTTCTTCTTCTTCTTCTTCTTCTTCTTCTTCTTCTTCTTCTTCTTCTTCTTCTTCTTCTTCTTCTTCTTCTTCTTCTTCTTCTTCTTCTTCTTCTTCTTCTTCTTTCTTCTTCTTCTTCTTCTTCTTCTTCTTCTTCTTCTTCTTCTTCTTCTTCTTCTTCTTCTTCTTCTTCTTCTTCTTCTTCTTCTTCTTCTTCTTCTTCTTCTTCTTCTTCTTCTTCTTCTTCTTCTTCTTCTTCTTCTTCTTCTTCTTCTTCTTCTTCTTCTTCTTCTTCTTCTTCTTCTTCTCTTCTTCTTCTTCTTCTTCTTCTTCTTCTTTCTTCTTCTTCTTCTTCTTCTTCTTCTTCTTCTTCTTCTCTTCTTCTTCTTCTTCTTCTTCTTCTTCTTCTTCTTCTTCTTCTTCTTCTTCTTCTTCTTCTTCTTCTTCTTCTTCTTCTTCTTCTTCTTCTTCTTCTTTCTTCTTCTTCTTCTTCTTCTTCTTCTTCTTCTTTCTTCTTCTTCTTCTTCTTCTTCTTCTCTTCTTCTTCTTTCTTCTTCTTCTTCTTCTTCTTCTTCTTCTTCTTCTTCTCTTTTCTTCTTCTTCTTCTTCTTCTTCTTCTTCTTCTTCTTCTTCTTCTTTTTCTTTCTTCTTCTTCTTCTTCTTCTTCTTCTTCTTTCTTCTTCTTCTTCTTCTTTCTTCTTCTTCTTCTTCTTCTTCTTCTTCTTCTTCTTCTTTATCTTCTTCTTCTTCCCTTCTTCTTTTTCAAAACTTCTTTGTTCGCCCTTACAAGGAGATTGGTAAGTTGTGTTAGGGTTTACAAATAGGCAGTGAGCTGTGATATCTGTGCATTTCAGACTAACTGGTCCAATCTCACCCTATTCCAATTTAACAATATTTTACGACATGGTTGAAAGGGCAAGTGGCCTCATTAACCCCACCCCCCTCATTTATTTAACAGCCCCCCCCCCCCCTCACAAACATCCATGTTGACCCGAAATCCTCTTGGGAATCTGCAAAAGCCAGTTCGTTTCGAGACCTGATAATTACATACCATAGTGGTGGAGTTTCCTATATATTATCATACTAAAAGTTCGTATACATATTTGCACATAAAGTATCACAAGCGACAACACATGGCAAGTTTATTGTCTGCCTACAGATGCACATAAAATCATTCAGATATTGTTTACGATCATGTCGTTGTCTGGAAACCCACACACTTTATCCATATCCTAGGACCGCAACCATATCTATTGTATTTTGCCTTGTCTTATCTCCATTATTATATCTCTTATCTCATTCACAATGGAACATTTTCTTTCTTTTTTTATGTTTATTAGCAGGACTGCCTGGCGCCCAACGCATGTATCGGTAATTACCGAATCAAGCTGTATGGCGTTATGAATTATGTCATGTGGAGTTGATGTATTCTGGTTTGTTAATAAAAATTGATTCAAAAAGAAACGAGAAAACGTTTCGTTCCTCCAAGTCTTAATCACTTGTTTTAGTCGACATTTTAACTTCACCGCTATCAGGTTTCCCCATACTTGCTCCATTCTTGTGCCAGTGCAAATCAAATGAAATGTCCCTCGCTGTCGCATTTGAAAAACTGTTAAACACACAATTAGTCCCGGAACTACTCAGAAATATGCGCGCGCATTAAATGCGTATAGCAGTTTGCTAGAGGCGCCAAAGACAACAGTCGCAACCAAATATGCAGTTTGTCGGTAAGGGAAGTAATCAGGCACGATAAGTTGGCTATACACGCGTAGAATTATTACATAAGGTATTTCACGAGCTACCATGTAAACCGACTACCGGCCATATTGAATACCATAACACGACTGCTGCACAAATGAAAGGTATTCTACGTGAAAAAAACAGCTCATATGGCTGCACCAAGCACTAAACTGTAGCTCAGGTATCGATACCAGTTAAGGATACGATGCTACACCAAAGAAGTACAAATCCCAACCCCACAATGAACCACAGGTGACTTCGTAGCTGTGTATGGCTCTCAATTATGAGGTGTTAATACTACAAACCTAACCCTGGAAGAGAAGAATGACCGACTGACCAATCAATTACTTATATCTATCACGGTAGCCATAATAATAATGTTTCCGGAAGTTGAATGGGATATTTTGGATTTGATCTGTTGGATTTCGCATCCATGATGCGAGTCGCCGAGGCAGGGGTGTGGAATAAGGCACGCAAATACCTCAAAAAATAATGATTTCTTGAGCGCATTATAAATAAAAGAGCACACCTTTGATTCCTTACACATCTGCCCTGCCTTGCCACCCTATTCTAGACAGCAGAGAACACAGTGATGATTCATGTTTCACTATCGGCGAATCAGCCATCTGCACTGTTGAACTGGCACCTGAGATAACAGACCACTTCCTCCAAGATTGTCCCAAACACAACCTAATTAAGAGAGAACATCTAGACCAAGAGAAACATCGGTCAACGTGAAACTATACGGGTCGCTGAGTGAATTACAAGAGCTGTACGTGTACCAGTTACAGGTGCTCAATTATAAGGTCTTATAAAGTTAAACGGGATATCTGTCCAGTTGCACTTGTATCTAGAATAAGGTAGCTGACTGACTTTCTACCCCACCAGGACATACAACAAGCGATAAACACCCGATGACACAAGGTGCCACCATAAAGCTTAAGGGAAACAATTCCAACCTCAAAGCGTTTAACACCCTCCCCCCCCCCCCTTCCCCTCCTCCCGTTTTAGTTTGTCATGATAACAGTTTGAACACGATATCCTTGCATAAGCAGATAGCCATTTCGCTAATCCGACTGTCTAGATTTAAAGGTTAAAAAAAATCAAATTTTGTGTGTGTGTGTGTGATATCGTTTATCTCCTTTGTGTTCTTTTTAACCTCGATGTTCTAAACAGCACGAGAACTGATATCAAAAACAACAATCTAAATGTATGTAAGTTGTACTCCACCAGGACATCCATGCGGATGAGGATCACCCGTGGAGAGGTCCCAAAAACCCCGTTCAGCCGTTAGGCCATACCTATGACCCTGCTATATTTAAGACCCACGGCAAAAGCCAGGGTGGGGTTTCAAATAACAAGCAGTTGCATCCCACATGGGGACGGCATGGTTATCTATAACAATCTAAATTACCCAACAAAAACAATATAATAAATCTTATTGATACGGATTAAGTGTGAACACAGCTTGACTGGAGATCACACGACCAGATTCAAGGTTTTACAAGACATTAATTGGGTGTCAATATAGAGATACGTCTACAACGGACAACAAACATTGTTTCCTTTGTGTTGCTATATGCTGCTGTGATCAAGATCGTTCTGATTTATTGTTGACAGTTTTATGATTATAGCTTGATGCTATGTTCTCACTTTCGGGATACAAATGTGGTGAATCTCATGTGTTGCTGCACCAAAACCAAGGCTTATGGCGGTTTAGATACATTTACAGCTGCATGGGTTTATCCAGGATACAGGTTCTCAACCCGAAGACTGGCCAAAATAGATAAGATCAAAGTTATATTTCAAGTCGTAGATCATGTGCCTGAGAGGTGAGGAACCAACAGTCTGTACTCAAGTAAGTCAGATCTGTAAGATGGTTCTGCACGCAACACACAGATCCTGAACAAAGACCAAAGTGCTTACTTGGACGAACAAAAAGGAATTTCTACTGAGGTTCACACGCCGATGAACGCGAAGAAAAAGACGATGAAATCCTTTTCTATTCCATTCCAAGCACTGCACACACAATAATTCTTCTTTTTTTTTCATTCCTTATATATATATATATATATATATATATATATATATATATATATACATTGAGTTGAGCCCAGAATTAACATCACAGCACTCAGGGCATTCCCATGCATGCTACGTCCTCATCTTCAGCAGCCAGGGCACAGTTCCATTACCTATCAAAATCTGGTTATATGTCCTTCATGCCTTTCCTCTGAGTGTACTGAGCCGGCAAAGCCCTCTGGTTTAACCCTGATGTTTCATTCTCTCCAGGCCATAATAATCGTCTATCTCTACTGATTCCGTTGCTTGTCGATCAGAATACTTGTTCAGCCTTGTCTAATATAAACCAGACAAATCAAATGGCTGTTATTGCAGTCCTTTATCTTAGAGACAATACCCCAGCCACTTACATAAGATTGTCTATGTTCTAAGAAGCATTAGATTTCGCAAAAGCAATGTTCTAGATGTCGCAACAGCAAACACTGTAATTGTATAACATTATGTTTGTAAATACATAAAATATTCATTCATTATCCTGCTTTGACATTATATGTCTCGCAATCTGTTCTTCCATTCTGTTTAATCCTGTGTAGGTCCTTCGATATCATGGATGGAATCCAGTTCAGCACCCTTGGCCTCTTTCATCAACGTTCGTTTTACGGTTTCTTCAACCCCTTTAGTCGTATATATATATATATAATGGGATCTAATCATTATGGTCCGCGAAGTATTTCTCCTATATTCCCGGTCCAGAAGTTTTAATGGGAAGAAAAGCTTGTTCCATCACCCCACCCCCCACCTCCACTCGCTCACCCCAGTAACACTCCATATTGGACTGCAGGTTACCAGATAATCGTAGTCATGCAGTAACAAAAAAAAGTTAGTTGCGCATCCTTTACGGCGTTGCAGAACTGACCCCAGCTTATTTGTGATTTCTCTAGGCAATTTTACGTTCAGTAGTTTGCCATTTCTTTCTGAACATTGCTTTCGAGGTACCACTGTTGAAACCAACGTAATGGATCGATCCCTGCACCAAGGAATTACAAAGCGCGTTCGCAACGCCTACGCGACAGACGCCGTTCAATGCACTGATATAATTGTTTTATTCCGTTTTACGGGGTTTATTGGATTGGCGCTGATTGTTATCCTTGAAATGTTAATCCTATGATGTGTGGAGGAACAGTTTGCGGCCCTGTGCTCGAAGGGTGGCCCTGTCTGTGGTCGACAGTGTGGACAAATGAAACGCGCGTTAGCCGTACCAGATTGCAAAACTATAGTAAACACCATAGGCTTCACACAAAATTGCAGCCAACTCACCCCATTTTTTTTTTTTTATAGTGCAAAAAAAATGGCAATTTAGCAGTAACTGTTTATAACAAGCGACAATTAATCAAAAATAAAGTCCTCTCAAAGTATCAGTTCATTGTTATTTACGCCCACAACAAATATAACTTCGGAAGGGTCGTTCATCACGGCATTGATTTAATCTTTATTAACATAGTCATTATATTGTCAAAGTTGGTAACTGATCGATCTGGCCACACTAATTTGCAGTATCAGCACCTAACAGACGAGGATGCAGAAATTGTGTTTAGTCTACATCAAATAGTTTACACAAGTTGAAGACCCTTATCCTGCCAGTTACTCGTTCGGCATATGATGTTATGATACCAATATTTTGTATGGACCAAACGGCCATCGATTAGCAAATGATGCCAGAAAAGCATAGTATTGCCAATACTTTCAGAGACCAATCGACAGTCCTTGAACGACGTGGTTAGCATCGCGCTGGCCGCCTTTACTTCACACGAGGGAAAGTCATTAAAAAAGGCAGTTGTATGTTAGTCTGCATGGAACAGTATACAGAAGGCTAAAAAAAATGTAACAAATGCTCCTTTGCAAAACATAAAATGCGTGTCGCGACGATTAAACATTTTATACATAGATTTGGCAATGCCTGTTATACAATTTCAAACAAATAGGTGGTAAAACTGCTCTAAGGGAGTTATGACCTTAACGTGAACCAACTGAGAACTGCGAATCTGCAACCATCGTCAGACTGCAGAAACAACATGTTAAACGGGGTGTCGCCAAACAAGAACACTACGCGGGTAGTCAAAAAAGAATAATAAACTAACACAGAGCTGGTGTCGTTAGCCGCTACACGCTGCTGGATTTCCTGAGGAGGGGATCCGAGCACTTATGGACTGAATGGTTCGGTGTGCAATGAGGATAATCTGTTGACTAACTAATTATGACAGTTTGAATATTTTGCCTATATAATTAGGTAAATGCCGTCCTTTTTAGGATGCAATTTTTCGTTATTTGAAGCCCCACCCTGGCTTTTTCCAGGGGCCGCAATATAGCCTGACCATAAAAATGGCCTAATGGCTGAACGCGGTTTTTGAGACCTCTCCACTGTGATCCTCATCCACATGGTGGCATATTGTGTCATCGGGTGTTTATAGCTTGTGTGGTGTCCTGGTGGGGTAGAAAGTCAGTCAGTTACCATGCCAATTTAAGCAATTAATTAAAACTACTTTCAGACGGAATTTTGCAACAGGACATGCATTATTATGTGCAGAGATGAATACACTTTCATTAAGTGTTAAAAAAAGTAACATTCACAAATTTGGGAAGGAGGGAGGTGTCAATTTGGGAGGTTTAACCTGTCATTAATGAACTTCCTCGTATATCTGGTACCCAAATTATCTTGGGTAACCTGGGAGGGACAAGTATTTTTTTTTTTTTTTTAGTTATTGCGGATTTGAACCAAAGATCTTTGGATCGACAAGAAAACGTCTAGCTGGGGAGTTACTAGGACTGTCCACCAAAGGGTTTAGTTGGAATGATTTTCTGGAACTGCACAAGATGCTTTATTCGTCAAAACGTTTCGCAAATTTATTTTACGTTTGCACTATACTTCTACTCCTTGATTTTTATCACCATCAACCTCACCATTAAACTCACAATCAAACTCACCATCAACCTCACCATCAACCTCATTATCAACCTTATCATCAACCTTATCATCAAACTCACCAACAACCTCACCATCAACCTCACCATTGAACTCATCATCAACGTCATTATCAACCTCATCATCAACCTCATCATCAAACTCACCATCAACCTCACCATCAACCTAATCATCAAACTCACCATAAACCTCACTATCAACCTCACCATTGAACTCATCATCAACGTCATTATCAACCTCATCATCAACCTCATCATCAAACTCACCATCAAACTCACCAACAACCTCACTATCAACCTCACCATTGAACTCATCATCAACGTCATTATCAACCTCATCATCAACCTCATCATCAAACTCACCATCAAACTCACCAACAACCTCACTATCAACCTCACCATTGAACTCATCATCAACGTCATTATCAACCTCATCATCAACCTCATCATCAAACTCACCATCAACCTCACCATCAACCTCACCATCAACCTCATCATCAACCTCACCATCAACCTCACCATCAACCTAATCATCAAACTCACCATCAAACTCACCATCAACCTCACCATCAACCTCACCATCAACCTCACCATCAACCTCACCATCAACCTCACCATCAACCTAATCATCAAACTCACCATCAAACTCACCATCAACCTCATCATCAACCTCACCATCAACCTCACCATCAACCTAATCATCAAACTCACCATCAAACTCACCATCAACCTCACCATCAACCTCACCATCAACCTCACCATCAACCTCACCATCAACCTAATCATCAAACTCACCATCAAACTCACCATCAACCTCACCATCAACCTCACCATCAACCTCACCATCAACATCACCATCAACCTCACCATCAAACTCACCATCAAACTCACCAACAACCTCACCAACAACCTCACCATAAACCTAATCATTAACCTCATCATCAACCTCATCATCAACCCCATCATCAACCTCATCATCAACCTCATCATTAACCTCATCATCAAACTCACAGTCAACCTCACCATCAACCTCATCATCAAACTCACCATCAACTTTATCGTCAAACTCACCATCAACCTCACCATCAACCTCACCATCAACCTCATCATAAACCTCACCACGAACCTCACTATCTACCTCATCATCAACCTTATCAATAACCTCATTTCGTATTACTTTGCGAAATAATACTCCCAACCCCTCTTCCCCTTGTTTTCTCCCCGCTGGAACATATTGGTATTTATCCTGAGCCGTCCTCTGCTTTCTGTGCTAGCGGGAAGAAAGAAGGGGGGAAAACAGAAGAAGAGAGAGATAAAAAGGAGAAAATTGTGATTAGAACAAAAGTAATAGTTCCCCGCTAAACAGCAAAAACAGGAAAGTAAGAAAAGGCAGGGGTTCTTCTTCGCAGAGATCCCAGAATCTTTCACCAAGACCCTAACTATGAATGTCTGTATAGTGAGTTACATGCCGTCGACCTACTACATAGGTACGCGCACCTAGACGAACCACGGACTACAAATCCTAAATTAAATCAAGCAAATGAATTATGATCACATTAAAAACCTGTTTATTTTACTCAACATAACATCAGCGTGGTCCACGAATAACATTAACAACAACAATGTGCTCGACCAGAATCTAAAATGCTAATCTACCACCACTTAACCAAATGAAACGTACCACCGCCTGTGAAATCAGTCTGACAACGGCCTTTCCCTGCGGTCGCCATACCTGCTGACTAGCCCAATGTGTAAAGCCGCAACAGCTAGGTAGGTTTCCGCAGTCAAATAGGGCAATACTGGTTGGTTGGTTTTGAAGAAAACAAAAATGACAAGCTTTGTCCTTTTTTAGCCGCCCGACGGCCTGGAATCAATTCATTCGAGCGTAGACAGCCCAGTTGTCCGCACCTCTCGTCTTCCGCTCGATCGCTGACTCTCCATTCGTGGCCAGATTCTCGATAACCAGATACTCGACAACGATTCGCTTGACATTCGGCTGAGTCAGTCTTGACTAGTTATCGTACATTCGGCGTTGCGGGTGGGGTTTCAGCCATTTTGTAAAACGATTGTCTAGAGAACTGGACTCCGCAGCTTTCGGTACATACCGCCATTGAACAGCCTTTTTTCCATCATGGGGAAAAAACAGGCACAAGCCGCCGCACCTAAGACAACGAAGATGCCGGCCACACCTAACAACATTGCCGCAGCGTCTCCAGCAGCATCACAAAAAGACGCCCCTATCGTGTCGCCTCCCTCACCTATCCGAGAGATGCCAGCACCTGAAGCCGCCCCTATCGTGGCGCCAGCACATGAAGCCTCCCCTATCGTGGAGCCAGCACCTGAAGCCTCCCCTCTCGTGAAGTGACCACCTAAAGCCGCCCCAGTCGTGGCGCAGGGACCTACCAGCACCCGCCTACGAAGGCAGCAGCCTGGAGCCCACAGTAGTGACATCATCCAGTGCTCACGCTGCAACAGGGCGTGGCCCACCGCTACGACTTGCCGCAGCAGCCTATCATGTCGATACTGCTCAAAAAGCCACGACTTTAAGGAATGCCTGCTAGCCAAAATCGATAGCGACTTCAAAAAGCCCAACATAAACCGGAAATGCAGCAACTGCTTGGGTGCTCACAGTGCGAGGTACCTGGGTTGCCCATACCTTAAGAAGTGCAAGAGAGAAATGACAGCTGCCGTCGCCAGAGACACATACCAGGCGCCCAGGCAACAAGAGGCAAGACAGCCGAGATACCTTCCAAAAGACAGACAAACTGATAAGGCACGCTCCGCCACCAAGCAAAACGAAATACCACAAATAATCGATGAACTGAGGAACCAAATTACAGCATTCCAGAAAGAAAAAACCGCCGCGGCCGCCGAAAGTACGGAGACCCTAGAACTGATTTCTCTACTGCTAGGGAAGATCAAGGACCTAAAGGCAGACAGGCTGGCACACGCTACCCAGCAAGCAAACAGTCAGGAGACACAGAAAACTTACAAAAGACCAGAGAGCTACTAACCAGTATCAGAGCAACCCAGGCAAAAGAAGAATTACGCCGCCAGTCAGAAAGAGAGGAGAGAAGGAAGGAGCTGGCTGAGATAAAAACTGTACAGGAAGCCGCGCGCCGCGAAGCTGCCCAGCTAGAGAAAGCCACAGCAGAAGCCGTAACAGCAGCACAAGCAGCTAAGACAGAACGAAACCTGCTGGAGAAGGAAAGAAATGCTACTAAGAAGCCAAGTATCAACAGGGCGGACAAAGTCGTCTCCACTGACAACGCAACAATGAAGCATCAGGCACAAATAACTGAACCAGAATATGATGAAACCAACCAAGAAGACTCAGAAGAGATCCCAGTCATCACAGACACAGAATAGTCAGATGAAGAAATCATATCCGATGAAGAAGCTACGCAAGCAGAGCAGGAGTATCCGACTGCTAGCAGTGCACCGCCAAATGAACCCGCACCGTACTACTTCGACAAAGAACAATTCCCACGAGACCAGAATGACAACTACGAACTAGAGAACTACATAGCATGGAGCGCACAACAGCCAACATGGAGCACATCACAGCAAACCATTCCCGCACAGAGAAACAACCGAGGAAGACGACGACGACGCTACTAACGTAGCAGAAGCTAAAAAACCGATCCGCCAT
This sequence comes from Candidula unifasciata, assembly GCA_905116865.2. NCBI lineage: Eukaryota > Metazoa > Mollusca > Gastropoda > Stylommatophora > Geomitridae > Candidula > Candidula unifasciata. The sequence continues at coordinate 477,601 of CAJHNH020001957.1, read as the reverse complement.
CTTTCAGGAAAAGCCAGCCCGCCTAACGAAGGACGCCAGAACACCACCAGAACCTGACAGCAGAAGCCATACCTACAGAAAACCCCACCCATCTCGTTCCAGGCCGCCCCAGGCACATATGGCTATCCTTTTCAGGACTGCCATTTCCAATCCCAAAAAACTGCAAGCCGCCCGCCAAGCCTATGCCACTGACATGTTGAAGCAAATGAAACGAAGCTCAGGCGAAAATCATCGCCACAAAGAAACAAACTAAAACTCAGACAGCAAATAACCCGTCCTTGAAAAAGCAGGGCAATACTGAAAAAGTTTTCCCTATTTATACCCAGCGGCCGGATTTTTCTCCATCTTGCTGTCTAGGACTAAAACTCTGTGGCTTCTTGGCCATTTTTAAACCAGACTAAATCAAGATTTTCAGGCTGCTAAACTGTAGTCTTTTGTAATTTTCCAGCCTGTTACATTTCCTCAAACTCTAGTAGTCCTCCAGTGTCGATCTCACACTAACCACGTCTGTCTTATCTTCTCTCCTTCCTGTCCGAGTGCGCGCGCGTGTGAGTGAGTGTAAAAAAAGTGGTTTTGAAGGAACATCACAGTCAGCTGATCTCCTGTTCACGCCTTAAACTACAGCTCACGACGAAAATTGTGATAATAATTATTATTTGGGCTGTATCGAATATTCGCTTCGTATTCGCTTTGGGGCCGAATAGTGGACCTATTGACTATTCGGTATTCGGCTGAATAGTTGCGGTCCGGCTTAATACGAATAGTTACCTTACACCCGCTTCTGCATACACTGTCTTAATGCTGACAATATGGAACAATTGGTTTTGTTGAAAGGTAATGCACCTTTCCTGCATTAACTAAGCTGTCAGTGACAATTTCCAAGTTTAGTTTCTTGTTATAATACTTAGGATTCTTTCAATCCTAGTTATTAGTTACCACCAACTGACTGAAGGATGCACAACATAAACTATTTTAAAATGTTAACTATTCTGTACGAATACTAACTAGTCATGGAAAGAATATAAACTCCAGCCACATCCAAGTCGATAATAAGAAAATCAAACAAATGGAAACATATAAGTACTTGGGTGCAAACTTCAACTGCTTCAACATGCTGAGAGACAAAATAAAATCTAGAATACAAAATAGAAATAAAGTATACTATGATCTTCAACATCTGCTAAAGTCAAAGTGTCTGTCTCGCAACACCAAGATCAAAATATATAAAACGTTGATAAGACCAGTCGTTTTAAATGGCTGTGAAACTTAAAGCACAAGTAAAAGGGATGAGGCCTTAATACAGGTTTTCGAAAACATTCTTACGACAAATCTTTGGCCCCATCAAAGATGCTAATAACGGGGAATAGAGAGTGAGAAGCAATAACGTAAAACATAATGTTTAAATCACTATTGATCACTGGCATCATGAGAGCTAACAGACTAAAATGGTTGGGGGATATTGAAAGAATGTCAGATGACAGAGAAGTAAAAACTGTATACACCTGAGAAAGAATGGGCCTAGACCACGAGGCAGTTAGAAAGATTATGTCCAGTCAGATCTGCAAACAACTGGTGTCACAAATTGTGAAAATAAGGCCAGCCAGAGAGATGAATGGAGACGACTGATATCTGCAGCAGTAAACCTTAAGGGCTCAGAATGCTAAAGAAGAAGAAACTATTCTGTGCTACTTTATGTGAAGTAAAAGTTCAGCGTACATATGACATTGTAAATGTTTTTTTTTTTCAACGATATATTTTATACACTATTCGTATTCGTATTCGGCGGAATAGTTGGTCCCGTTATACAAAATCACTATTCGGTACAGCCCTAGTTTAAATTACATCGAACGGCCGAGCGAACGATGGTTTTGAAAGAGGTGGGAGTGGTGACCCCTTGAAAGATCTGTGGAAGGAGGGATCGAGGAAGGCAACGATATAAGATTCTTGACAGTCTTTTTGCATGGCACCTGATGATGATAATAAACTATTCATATTCGGCCGAATAGTTGGTCGCACTATTCGTATTCGGCCGAATAGTGAAATTCATTATTCGGTACAGCCCTAATTATTATTAAACACACACAAGCGCACGAGAGAGAGAGAGAGAGAGAGAGAGAGAGAGAGAGAGGGGGGGGGGAAGAGACATGGAGATGGATAATTACTCCCCTAAGCATGTAGCCTTTTACCCTGAACGACCCCGTGTAAGACATTCTAGTTATCACCAGCAGCTTCCTATAACTTCAGAGCAGATGCTGAAATCTTTTGGGGCAGGAAAGCTGCCTCAATACAAGTCCGTCAACAAAAATGTAATTACATCGCGTAATACCTTTACAAGAACCTGGGGAAATCCCCGCCTGCGAAGCTTGAACCTGATGAAAGTTAAATATTAGAAGTTTATTAATCTCTTTTTCTTATTTTCTTCCACCTTGCACCTCGTCGAAAGGGGAGGTGGGGGGGGGGGGAATGTAACATTCGTTGATGAGCTCTGTCAAGAGCACTATTAAGACATGCTCATTTCTGTAAGGCTGTTCTTAATGCCATCACTCCATATTTATCCGAGGTCTTCCACTCGATCTATACCCGTTGTAACATTTTAGTGTGGCTCGCTGTTGCAGATAGTACCAGGGCATTCTTGTTAGGTGTCCAGACCATTTCATTTGTTGTTCTTTGATGACCTGTAAGAATGGCTTTTTTTTTCCTAGCATTCGTCTGATTTCGTGATTTTTATTCATCGACATAATCTTGAAACTACGCAAGTCAAATGAATATCGTGGATAGAAAGAAGAAGAGAAGCGGTACCGTCAGTAGGCCAGCGGGGCAGATACAAGTAATTGGTGTACGTTGGTACCACGTAGAACTTTAAAAAAGACTGAATAAAATGCTGCGGAAGAAAACAAACTGAATTCTTCTTCTTCTTCTACACGTTCACCAGCTGTAAACTCTGGCGGAAAGTTCTGGTTGTTAGTCCACTTCTAGATTGTAGTCCTGTTCCAGAACTTGAGTGTTGCGTGTGCATCTGTTGGACAAATCTGACTAATTTGTATACAGACTGTTGGTTTCTTGCCTCTCAGGCAGATGCACTTCGACTTTGAAGAAAGATCCCATTTAGTCGACTCTTACGACATGCTTTTGGATCTATTCTTTTTTACCCTATAGCAGGACCCCACAACGATCACGAGGAAAATGGGATTGAAACAAAATTTATGCGGATGTTTAGACGAGAATGTAGTCACATGACAGATGCAGCCTTTGCGGTATGAAACGTTAGAACATAAATATATATTTGTCGTCCCCTTGTGGGACGCAATTTGTCGTTAGTTTGAAGCCCCACCCCGGCTGTTGCAGGTGGCCGTAATATAACCAAACGGTTGAAAGCAGTTTCTGGGACCTGTCCATGGGTGAACCTCATCCGCATGGTGGCACTTTGTGGCACGGGTGTCTATCGCTCTGTGTGATGTCCTGGTGGAGTACAACTTACTTACTAGAACATCGTCTATGCCAATGTTCTTTAACAAGTAGGCCCTGGTCCACTGGTAGGTCTCTGAAAAGTCCACTTGGACAGCCAAAATAATGTGCCTAATCAGGTAACGTCGGCTCTGTGGCTAAGTCGATGCGAACGCTTCGTAATGCCGGGATGCCGGGTTCGATTCCAGCTGCAGGCCACGCGTCTTGCGTTGGTTTCGACAGCGGTATCAAGAAAGCCGACAGTCCAGAAAGCAATGGCAAACTACTGGATGTAAATTTGCCTAGAGAAACCAGTCAGGGGCTGTTCGGAACATGTCAAGGACTTCTATGTGAGTGAAAAGACTTTCTCAGACATGTCACTAATAATATAACTAAATGCATAAATCGAATAAATGGTCATTGTAGTGCTTCTACTATCAGAAACACCTCTCCAGCCACATATAATGGATTTGTAAACCTTTAAGCAGCAGCAGCAGATGTCTCATTAGCTTAGAATATATATAAGTTAGTTGCGTATCCTTTTACATATATATATATATATATATAGATAGATATATAAATATATATATATATATGTATATTTGGGTGGGAAGGGGACGGGGGGTCCTTGCTATATATCCAAGGGGGGTGGGGGGGGGAACCCGGAAAGCGCTACGTTAAAAAACAGTATATATATATATATATATATATATATATATATATATATATATATATATATATATATATATATATATATGCCCGGCTCTCTAGCGAAGTGCGGTTAACAAATAAACGCCATCTACTTTTTTGCGGCGGCCGGGTGACGAACTCCTTGTGGTCCGGGTTCACTCCCGGGGGTAGGCAGAAAAGCCACATTTCTCCCAGATTAACGGTACCTATAATGGAATCAATGCCGAAGGGTTGCGATATCCATAGTACCGAGCCAAAGGGTTTACAACTCATGGTTTCTGGATACGTAAAAAAAAAAAAAAAAATATATATATATATTTTGTAAATGTGATTTAAAAGATGGGGCCAGAAAGACGAATCCTAAGTATCGTTAATAGCACGCACATAATTTGAAGTATCGAATAGAAAATAACAAATAATCACCAACAGTAGGGTAATTTAGTGTCCAAATGTCAATGTGAAGGTTAACACTCTCTCGCCTTCATGATAATTGCTGTTTGGGGGGAGGGGGGTGGTCTGACGTTGGGCACGGCACAGTAGAGTTCACTCTCCGCATCAAGATGGCAGGGCTATTTTTTTTTTTTTTGATTGTAAAGCTGCAAATCCGGATTATTGCAAGCATAAGTGCACTCAGTTATGTATGTGTATGTGTGTTTTGAGTTTGTCTTCGTGTACGTTTCTGTGTGTGTGTGTGTGTATGTCTGTGTCTTTGTGTGTGTCTGCGTCTGCCTGTGAAGCTATCTGTGTGTGTTTCTCTTTGTGTCAGCGCGAGTGCATTTGTTCTGTGGGTATATCTCCGCGTGCCTATGTATGTATTTATGTGTGTATGCGGGTTCCCGAACAAGACCATGAGTGGATAAGCAAACAGAACGTTCCGCCGGATATTAAAACCGTTGAACACGCAGAAGAAGAAGAGAACGAAGAAGAAGAAGAAGAAGAAGAAGAAGAAGAAGAAGAAGAAGAAGAAGAAGAAGAAGAAGAAGAAGAAGAAGAAGAAGAAGAAGAAGAAGAAGAAAGAAGAAGAAGAAGAAGAAGAAGAAGAAGAAGAAGAAGAAGAAGAAGAAGAAGAAGAAGAAGAAGAAGAAGAAGAAGAAGAAGAAGAAGAAGAAGAAGAAGAAGAAGAAGAAGAAGAAGAAGAAGAAAAAGAAGAAGAAGAAAAAGAGAAAGAAGAAGAACAAGAAGAAGAAGAAGAAGAAGAAGAAGAAGAAGAAGAAGAGGAGGAGGAGGAGGAAGAGTAAGATGAGGAGGAGGAGGGGCGGAGGAGGAGAAAAAGAAGACGAAAAAGAAGAAGAACAACAACAACAAAAAGAAATCCTAGTGGAGATTAACACATTTTTCGCATTTACTGAGTGTATCCTCTCAAGCGAATTCGTTTTAATGAGCTTTTATTGTTTCAGAAAATTGTCTGTCTCCTGCTTTATACGCACGGATCAACATGAATCATAAAGTAAAGCTTTTAAGCCTTTAAAATATCAGGCATATAATCATCATCATCCATTCTTACTTCTACCGTTAAGCGTTGTGGCCAGGAACAATTTGCGACCCACTGCTTGATGGCCAGCAATGGATATTGTCATTCCATGTGAATGAAGAAGATCTTTTATGTCATCAATCTAGGATGGTCTCTTGCTTTCAATTTCAAATCTTTTCACGTGAAGCGTCTGAGTTGGTACTGCTTGTTCAGGCTGCATTCTTTCTAGATAACCAAACCATATTATCTTCTGTTTCCTAATAAAAGTGTTGTAAAGTGTGGTGCCAAGTCTATCTGGTAATTACAACTCATTTCACAGGTGTTAATTTCATGTCCGTTAGCCGTCAATAATGTCCAAGTCTGGCACTGGTAACAGTGTTGGTATGAATATTCTGTTTATAATCTGTTTCGTGGCACTCATGACTATGTTAGGAATATCATAATAACGTTATCAGTTGGTATATAAGTGCACTGACTCGATGGCATCTTGTTTGCATATAATGCTAAACCTAGATTCATACACATATCGGCATTCGGTCTGTCATGGGGTCAGCATTGTTTCCGGGACATTACCTGGCATCCATTTATGACAAGGTCAAACTGAGGTCAATGTCGAATACACTTTAAAAATCAGGCTCCGTGAAGGTTTTAAAACCTAGACCGTCGAGTGGGCAGGCAAGCATCTAGCCATTTCCTTTTCTTAGGGTCTGGCTAGTTCCGTGGTTCTCAAACTTCCTAATGCTGTGACCCTAACACAGTTCCTCATGTCTGTTGGAACCCCAACCACACAGTTATTATCGTTGCTACTTCATCACTTCAAAGAATATTTTTTTTTTTTTTTTTTTTGGTCTTAGGCAACCCATGTGAAAGGGTCACGACCCACAGGTTGAGAACTGCTGGGTTTGTTGGAAATATGAATCCTGGGAGAGTGTGAAATGAGGTGTTTGAGAAAAAGCAGTCAACATAAGAAAAGACTATAAAAAATATGAAGATAGCAATAGAATGGTGGGAACAACACATTTAGATTTATTTAAAAAACAAAGATTGAAATGGTTTGGGCACTTGATGAGAATGAACCCAGCGCCACTGGTTGCAAGAGCATACAACATGAGAATGGAAAATCAAGAGGCAGAGGAAGGCGAAGAAGGATATGGATAGATGGAGTTAACTTGCTGAAACTCAACAATACCACCATACAGCAAGCTAAGGAGCGACTATTCCGGAAACTGATCATTGTCCGTGCCTGCGACGCCTAACGGTATTAAGCAGAGAAAGACAATACACAGACAAAATTCTAGAACTGAAACTGCGAAAGGGTAGCAAAGATTGACATGTAAACGTGGAAACGCTCGACCCTCCTCCTTTCTCTTCTGGGCTTGGAACCGGCAATGGCGGAGATAAGCTATAAAAACAGTTTAGAGACTAGACAGACTCTTGGGGAGTCACAATAAACCAGAATAAGACCGTCCTATCTCTTTTCTCTCTTTCCGCAAAGCCAGAAAAAGTTGATCTGTACCTAGAATACAACATTCTTTTACATTCACACACATACAACAACAAAAAGACAACCCCATATATTTTGGAGTCAAGTTCGACAGAAGACTAACCTGCGATCCCATATGAAGACAACTAAAAGAAAGCTACCTTCTGGGCTGCAGATGGCAACATTGTGAGACAAATATACACAGGATACGTATATTAAAGGATGAAGAATGTGACCTAATACTGAAAGCAAACACTCTTCAACATGTCCAAAACTAATACCCAAAACTCGAACAGATCCATATATATACACTGATATGTCATTCGAGGGAGCAGCAAAACATGGAGCCGGTTCGGTCATGACACTGCAAGATGGGACTACAACGGTAGCGTCATCTGCCTCCGGGGAACTCTCAACAGACTTCAGAGCAAAACCCAATTACTGATGTACTAAAACTGCTTGATGACAGAAAAATTTTAAAAACAAAAATGTTTTTCCCTGTGTGACTGCTTGTCAGTTCTCCAGGCGACTCAAAGGGATCCATGAGACAACATAAAGAGAGACACACACACAAAAATTAGGAAAATAATCATATTGTACTCCAATGCATCCTGGCACACTGCCACATAACAGAAAATGAGTTAGGATGTCAAACTTGCAAAGAATGGAGCAAAGGAGAAACGACACAAAGCTCAAAGCACTGTCAATACCGGAAATCAAATTACTTATCAAGGGAAAACACATGGAATTATGGAGAAAACAAACCAGCAGTAAACATACACAAATAAAACAATCACCAACAGCGGGTAATTTAGTGTCCAAATGTCAATGTGAAGGTTAATACTCTTTCCCCATCAACAGACTCAGCAGAAAACAACATTCAAATTTCTGTCTACAAACAGGACACTGCAGGCTCAGCTACATCAAGCATAAAATAAAGACTACAGTCCCCACAGTGTCCATGTCAGACGAGACCACAAACACCTGAGCTGATTCTGCAGGCCTGCCCAATATATGAAGAGAAACCTGGCCTTAAGAGCAAAGCGTGCAGAGCCAGGTGTAGGGGAACCATGAAGATTCTACAACTGACATGTGAGTTTACAGAGGCAGCCTGCCTGAAGGTCTGACCTGAGCATGCAAAACTAAACACTAAGAAGAAGAAACCACGACCAGTCCTGGCATGAAGAACATTAACCGCTGTGCCATTTTGTGTCATCTATTAAGACGTCTTAAATGTACATCATTCTATTAGCTGTCCCCCTTATGGCTGAAACAGGAGTTCATAATCTGTTTAACTCTTTCAAGACGACATTATTTCTGGAGTTTGGACAGTATTAATTTTAAGCTGAATTTTTTCAACTGTTGCATGACAAAAGTAAAACCTTCCTGAAGAAAAAGTATTGGCTGTATAAGGCCATACATTACATCAAATTAAAGAAAAATAAATGCAGAATGCATGTAAACTATTTGAGGATCAGTACTTCAACAAAAACATATTTCAATTACACCACATTGGAGGATGTTGGACTCAGAATTTTTGTTAGACATGCTGTTGTGCTTATCTTATTTTTTACTTGTTTAGCAACACTGCTATGCATTTCTATGAATTCACATGCCTTTTCTATTCAATTATGCATCAGGGAACCTTTATTTGAGACAGCTATTCGAAATACTTTGGATTTTATTACCACTTCTGTGTGATATGTCAAATTTCAGAATAACTGAATTACAAATATATGCACATGATATTTGAGAGCAATTTCATTGATGACTCAAGACTATTTATCTGATGATGATAGTGATGATGAATACCACCACCTTATTGGGTGTGATATGCCCAAAAACATGCATTGGGGCACAGGTGAGGCTTGTCAGCACATCCAACACAGTACTAACTACTGTGTTTTCGAATCCTTTTTCTTGCTGCACTGTACACATTGCCTGCCTGATCACCAGACTCAATTAAATGTGCTGTCCCAACAAGACACTGTCAAGACGCTGACAAGGCTGGCTTTCTGCCTGGTCTGCGAGCCACAGCAATGTCTGTTGGAACTTCATGAACTGAGAAAGCAGCTAGCTGCTGGAAGAGCTCATCTTTGAACTGTGCAAGACTCATTCGCTTGGGGGCAGCATGAAGGGATAACACATACAAGATGCGAGCATTGACCTGCATCACTTCCATGATCCAGTGAAAACCTTTTTCCACCACTTGTTAGTTTTGCGAGTGTGGTTACTATAAATAAGAGACCATTAGATCCACATGATCACAACCATTCATACTCATATTATTGTATGTGTGAATAGGGCTAGGTTTCTGAACCTTTCAACTCCCTTCCCAGCATTTCTTAAGTGTGGAATTTCATTTGTGGTCAGTAGGATGCAGTTTTTTAAAAATGATTTAATCCCTCCAGGAAAAACACACTGTCTTTACCTTGAAGACGACATAGACGTGCTTCACTAAACTCAACTCCTCGGTCACTCAGTCATATGTATGACCTATGGAATGCGTCAAATCTGGATTTTTTCCTTTTTATAGTACATACTGTGTGGCTTTGGACATTACGTTTGTACACAACGCTTCTTGTTAGTTTAGTGTCTGCCGGCTGTAAACTGTAAACAGGAAAGTTCCAGTTGTTTGTCTACTACTTCTGGACTTTGAACTTGTTCCAGAAATTGAGTTTTGTGTACAGATCAGTTTTACAAATCTGGCTTCTTAGGATGCAGACTGTTGGTCCCTCAAAAATGGATGTGTGTGTAAAACTCAAAATCTTAAACAAGACTAGAAGTCCAGAAGTGGATGAACGAACAGAACTGTTTGCCCGAGTTTACAGCTTGTGAACAAACAGAAGAAGAATGTAATGTTAAAAGAAAAACTATCACTTTAGCAATGTAGTGTTTAATGTAAAACTATCACTTTAGCAAAGTAATGTTAAAAAAAAAAACTATCACTTTAGCAATGTAGTGCTGACAGTAAAACTCTCACTTTAGCAATGTAGGGTTTAAAGTACAACTATTACTTAAGCAATCTAGTGTTGAAAGTAAAACTATCACTTTAGCAATGTAGTGTTGAAAGTAAAACTATCACTTCAGCAGCTGTACAGTATGTATGTATGCTGTAAAACCATGACCACAGGCATTTTATTGAATCTACTGTAACAGTGAAACAATGATATGAAACTGTTGCATCAAGTGTAACAATGGAATCATAACTACAGAAGTTGTACTGCACCTATCGTGACACTGAAACAATGTTACCAGCTGTGTCGCATCTACTGTAACAATGAAATCAAGTCTACATAAGTTGTACTGAATCTATTGTAACACAGAAACAATGTTAGAACCTGTGTTGCATCTATTGTAACAATGAAATTGTGATAATATTAGTTGTACTGCATTTATTTGTAACACTGAAACAATGATAGAACCTTTGTTGTATCTATCGTAACAATGAAATCATGACCACATAAGCTGTACTGAATCTACTGTAACATTGAAACAATGTTACAAGCTGTGTCTCATCTACTATAACAATGAAACCAGAGTGGAACTTTGAAGTCAATAAATTTTAATGAACCAAAAATATGTCTCACATGCAGTTTACAGCCACATATTCTAGTATCATAATGATGATGTCATATTTAAAAGATTATAGGAAGGCCCTACTCAATACATACACCTGACAGTAGTACCAAAAAAACATCATCTGACAGTAGTACCAAATAAACATCATCTGACAGTAGTACCATAAAAACATCATCTGACAGTAGTACCATAAAAACATCATCTGACAGTAGTGCTTTAAAAACATCATCTGACAGTAGCATTGTGAAAAAAAAAAATCCTCAGACAGTAATAATACTGCCACATGCTAAATATTTCCATCAACAACAACAACCACAAACATCCACCACAACCAACAACAAAGCTTGATATGGTCATCACAATCAACTACATACCAACTTGAAATCAAGAAATTTATTCCAAACTCGGGTAAAACTTATCAGTTTCACTATTTAATGACATTAAAAACCATTAATTATGTAACTGTATTCTCAAGTAAACATAAAAATCAGACAGCAAAAACGTTGAAATTTTTTTGTTTTTTAAACTCACAGCAATTCTGTCCAGACGTGATCCGCTCTGGAGAAAGAAGCCTTACAAGTATGCTGCAGACTGTATGAAGAAATTAAAGCTGTGACAGACAAAAACAAATGCCTTGATTTGATGAAAACAAGACAAAACAAACTGAAAGAATGGGGAAGATCAGGTTCAAGTCAAAAAGTCAATACAGCCTCAATGACAAAACCAAATTCCTAGAGCTCCCAGTGTTGTCAGTATTGGGGAGGGGTGGGGAAGGGGGAAAACCGTTACAATTTAGACAACAAATATGTGCACACACACAACCACAGGTTTCATATTGTACGAGTTACAACATCAATGTCACATATTCAGTGCCAGCTCTGGGACTCTCAACACAATGATCGCATGAATTCTGTTTTAAAAAAGCAGACACTACTGATCAACTGAGTTGAGTCAAGAATTGACATCACAGCACTCTGAGCATTTCCATGCATGCTCTGTCCTCATCTTCAGCAGCCAGCGAAGAGTTCTAATACTGATGATACCGGTCACAATCTGTTTTTATGTCCGTACTCTAATGACCAATGAGAGCATGGGGTGCTAAACCTTTAGATACACTAGGCCACACCATATAGTCTGTTCCTTACAGTCCTGCAGAAAATCTGTAACCAAGTGTCCGATTGGTGTTAGTTGTTGAAATTTAGCATGCAGCCTATTAATAATCGTGTCCTTGTAAGATTATTTTTTAATGTAAACAAACATCTAGTTTTCATTTTGCCCTATTTGTGGTATATGAAAAAAAAAAAGACACTCAAAGCAAACAATCAGCAAGTTCACAGTAGCTTGAGTAAACTGAACAAGGTAAATTGTCAAAATATAAGATTGCCTGCGATTCAAAAGCCCTTCACTCTCAAGTGGTCATCTACACCAGCGGTTCTCAAACTGGGTGTCGCGGCACCCTGGGGTGTGCCACGAGCGTAGGCCAAGGGTGCCGCGGCAATAATGAAAAATTGCTCTAAATAGTTTTCTTCATCAATCACATTAAAGACAACTGAACATTAAATTTGCAATGTTTTTTTTTCCTACTTTTCTTAAGCATTCAACAGCTTTAAGGGTAGCTGTGCCGCGATATCTTTTTAGCCTAACCAGGGTGCCGTGGCGAAAAAAGTTTCAGCACCGCTGATCTACACCATTGGTCTTCTATGAGTTGCAGATTTTTCACTGAGTTAATATAAAAAGTCAAAATAATCCATGCATTGCTGCATTTGTGAACTGATTACCAAGCATCTCTCCATATGTGTGTTAATTACTGTATATTCTCTTTAAGAAAACAGCAGTGTCTGTATAACTGTAAATTACATAATCATACAGACATAACAAAGCTAAGACCACGTACAAAAATGTGTGTTGATCCGTACAGGAATTTTGGAAATATTTGTTAACTCTTTGAGTCCCAAGGAACGCATCATACGTTCATAGGTTACTGCCTAGAAGCCCAATGAACGCACGTCTCTTTTGACTACCCCTTGGGCCTGTGATGCTAAACCCTCTGTGACTCAAAGAGTTAAAGTGTGATGGCATGAGTTTTGAAATGCACGTCAGTATAATGACATAACATGTTTTCTGACTCAACACTTGTCCTTCCCAGGAAATTTTCTAAAAAAAGGGACCCTTTTCCACACCTTTAGGCGTTTAGGGCATACAGGGCTAGACCTACATTTTTATAGACTAATCTGTACAAGATGGGTGATATGGTTAGCATCAAACTGGCTGCCTTTACTTCTCCGGACTGCACTCGGTACCCGCTAAAAGCTGGGTCGACTTGGGAGCCAAGATCATTTAAAAAAAAAAAAAAAAAAAAAGTCTGGCTCCACCAGGCAGCGAACCCACAACTTTCCGATCCACGGCAAGCATCTAGCTGCTCCTCCGTAGCGACTCCTTGGGAAATTTTCTACCAACCTTTTAATACTAAGTCAGCTACAGAGTTATAACAAATCAAGATAGTTTATACTCCCATTTCTGAATTTTCTACCAACCTTTTAATACTAAGTCAGCTACAGAGTTATAACAAATCAAGATAGTTTATACTCCCATTTCTGAAGTCTGATCTACGAAACACTGTAAGCTAGTCTATTGTGCCATTACTGGAGTTTGAACTCTGGAACACTGTTTTGGCAGGCTAGTAAACCGATCACTACGCTACTAATTACATACGTTGTAACAAATCCATTTAAACAGGAAAATGTAAAGCTGCATGGTTTAGCAATCTACAAACATAACCATTCTGCATAAGAGGGATTTTAGTTACCCAATCATTTTACGATTAGTCTGTAAAGAACCTCAACCGCAGGGGTCAAGGAGGCGTGTGGCTCCCAATTACTGAATTAACGCGTGTAAAGGTCGCAGTATTTTAACTGAAACTCATTGATGTAAAACAGGCTGCGGCTTATATTCAAGAGGTTAGGGCTACAGATAAACTTGTATATAGGAGTTTCATCTACATTTTCAACTGCCTCCATGCTGTAGTTGTGTGTCTTCTGTAACTCCAGAACATGTTTTTGAAATGCAAAAAGTTTCTCCCGGTAAGTGTCAGGAAGTCGCTGCACCACTTTTGTCTGTCACCGAATCATGAGGTCATTTTGCGCTATAAAGCGCCTTAACCAGCCATAACTGGCTTCAAATTCACTCTGAGGAATTCCAATGATGTCTGATAACTGATGCTCTTCAAACAGTAACATTTCCATGGACTTTGAAAATTCATCTGCCCGTATTTTCCTGACATATTCTAGCAGAATGGTTTCTACTTTCAGTTATTTTTCCTTCTTGTCACGAAAAAATTTGGATTTTTTTTTAATGTATATTTTTTTTTTTTTTTTTTTAGAGTACCACTTATCATCATTAATCAGCAGCATCACTCTTGACACGGCATGCGTGAAAAGTTCTCTTTCTCCGGCCCGATCTGGCTGCCACTGAATATGCAGCTACCACTAGGAATTCATAAATTCAGTTCACAGTGTGTTCCACTTAGTTCAAACACCCCCCACAACAACAATTTATGTGAACCACTTGAAACAACAACCACCACAAAATTAAATTGTAACCACTTCTCTTTGCAACAACAACAAAAAACCATACACAGCAGCATACCAACTCAAAAGCAACGCTGTTGTGTGCAAGCTAGTCAGAATGCCACATCAATTAAGATAAAAGAGCAATAGCAACAAAATATAATTGTAGCTGAACAGGTTGCAGTTCTAAACCGTCATTTGAGTGACATGAGAAAAGAACACCTTACAAAGCTGAGTCTTAAATGGTTATTGTAGACATAGTCACAGAAGGGCCAATGTACACGATGGAACCACGATGGTTACATAACCTCGATTGAAAATGACTCACAAAAAACAAAAACAAAAAGCAATGCATGAAAATTTAGTTTAAATTCTACAACTTGCAAGATGTTTCTTTTACTACATGTAAACTTTAATAAAGATTCACATACAGACATATGATAATTAATAATACATAATATTACATTCAAATGATTTCTGATATAACTGCTAGTTCTTGTGAATAAACAAACAATTTGTCTCTAATGTTGTACAAGAAATCTCATCTCTCCAAAAATAAAAAAAATCATGTTTTCTCTTCCACAATGACAGAGATGACCAAACCAACAACCAGCCAGTCTTACCACAATGTGAAGTCCAAATAAAAAAAATAAAAAACAGATGAGCTTAAAATCTTGAAAAGAACACAAAAAATAGTCCCTGCATATGGGCCTATATAAGCAAGTAAATAAACGCACAACAAACTATGACTGTAAAGGTGAAAAAGAGGGAAAGAAAGTTATGAGCAACCTGCTTTTTTCCTGCTCTTTCTTGTTTTGTTTGGTTGATAATAGCTCTTCCTATGCATATTACCTCCTATTATATTTTTCTATTCCTCGCTGACCTCGTCACTTGATTAATTAGCCTTCGATTTGTCAGTTGATAAAGACTGCAGCCAAAACATTTGGTGAGATATCTTTTCCTTTCCCTTAATGCTCTGCCTTGTCTGTTGCACTGTCTACTTGATCCCAGAGAGCTCTGACCAGGTCTGCTCTACAGTTAGATGTGTGGGGTAATGGGCAGGTTGACAGATTAGATTAACTGCTGCTGCTCCTCTGAGTGGTGAGCTGCTTCACTAAAAAAAAGTGGGCGTGTTTTCTGGGATTAAGCGGACAGTGCAACAGAAACATTGATGCCTCGAAAGGCTAATTAAACAAGGGGAGAGAAGGGATGGGAGAAGCAGATGTTTTAGAAATATTCATCTGAATAAGAAACTCAGTTAGGTGGACTTTACTCAGGTTATAACTGTTAATATTAGCATGCTTTGCTGAGTACTGAGGAATGAGACTGAGCACCTGTAGGAATGTCTGGAGTGCAGTATTATCAGTTCTTGACTGATTTATTCATTCCATCCTTTTCTTCCATTGAACTTTCTGGTTACAGTTTATAGTTTATGTTTAGTTACAACTCAACTCCAGTCCTGTCAGCAGACGAGTTGTTGGAAAACCAACTGAAGACTATTCATTTTTCAAAGACGTTATCAAACCATCACATTTTGACAATGTCTACTTGTTAATTTTGGGGGTTTGACCAACAACCAGCTTATTATTTACCCCCCCCCCCCCCCCCATTTTGTGTTTATGATAAAGAACTCAACAGATCATTTTACCTCCAGCCAAAGTATAATGTATGAAACATTTTTATCCTGGGCGAAATCATAGCACCCATTACATCATCTGTCACCAGAAGTTTCTTCCTGCAATTGTATTGGAGCACAAGTAGCTATAAAAGATCCTTCTTAACTCATTTAGTATCAAGCAACTAACCAGATTTTTTTTTAGTTGGGGGGGAGAGAATGATCTAGTATGCCATTCGAATATGATATGCCATACCCAACTGTATCTTTAACATATCCTATCCCAGTTTTTACTTATGTTTCTTTTGTCCCACTGTGTTATCGTTTAAAACAGTGTTCATTCAATCAGCGGGCTGTGGCTCAATGGTGAGTCGCAGAGTCAGGTTGTCAGGTCAAAAAATTTGCCTAATCATGGAATGGGGTAGTGTAGGTAGTTTTTCATTCCCAGGATAGAAAGTCTGTAAGACTAATGAATCAACGATGAAAATACAACAGGTTCAAATTTCACAAACCCTGCTAAACAGCATTGATTTTCTAATCTCTGAGCAGCAACAGCACACACCGCATTAGCTACAAATGGTAATTCTGTTGCATCAAATATAACAAACTTACCCCTGTTTACACTTTCTCTTTCTGTGGTTAGTTAGCTGTCAGGTGAGCTATGAAACAATTTCTTCCCGTTTTGGTGGGGTGCGGGTGTAAAATGGTTGAGGAACACTGATTTAAACCTTTTTCCTACCAATACCCTATTCATTTAAGTAGCTACTGCTTACAAGTTACCAGTCAAATCAAACACAGGTCTGGAATGGAAAGAGTTAAGCCACTACTACAAACTACAGTTTCAGCACTCAAATCAAACACAGGTCTGGGACTGAAAGAGTTAAGCCACTACTACAAACTATAGTGTCAGCACTCAAATCAAACACAGGTCTGGAACAGAAAGAGTTAAGCAACTACTACAGACTACAGTGTTAGCACTCAAATCAAACACAGGTCTGGAATGGAAAGAGTTAAGCCACTACTACAGACTACAGTGTCAGCAGTCAAATCAAACACAGGTCTGGAACAGAAAGAGTTAAGAAACTACTACAGACTACAGTGTTAGCACTCAAATCAAACACAGGTCTGGAACAGAAAGAGTTAAGCCACTACTACAGACTATAGTGTCAGCAGTCAAATCAAACACAGGTCTGGAACAGAAAGAGTTAAGCCACTACTACAGACTACAGTGTTAGCACTCAAATCAAACACAGGTCTGGAACTGAAAGAGTTAAGCCACTACTACAGACTACAGTGTCAGCAGTCAAATCAAACACAGGTCTGGAATGGAAAGAGTTAAGCCACTACTACAGACTACAGTGTCAGCATTCAAATCAAACACAGGTCTGGAATGGAAAGAGTTAAGCCACTACTACAAACTATGGTGTCAGCAGTCAAATCAAACACAGGTCTGGAACTGAAAGAGTTAAGCCACTACTACAGACTACAGTGTTAGCACTCAAATCAAACACAGGTCTGGGACGGAAAGAGTTGAGCCACTACTACAGACTAAAGTGTCAGCAGTCAAATCAAACACAGGTCTGGGACAGAAAGAGTTAAGCCACTACTACAGACTATATTCTTAGGCTCATTTTCTATTTTTTTTTTTTTTTTTTGCTTGAATAAGCTGTGCAATATCTCGCTTCAGCTGCTTCCCTGTGTATGCTCAGGGTCCCGTTCTGGGAAGGGATTTAAAAAAAATATACCCAGTGCCCCTCTAACAAGCATTTCATAAAAGGCAAATAAATAGGGGTTTGCTAGAATTGGATGTGGTGGGTCAAAGGTACAGATATAGCAGCCTAGCTGCAAACCACAATGGGACAACTGCTTTTATATGAGCGAATGCAGAAGTCGTAGCCATTTTTGGATGTATCAACTCCACTCCTTTTTAAATCCTTATATCTCAAGAAGCTTGAGTTTGTTTTCACAACATTAAGAAAGACACTACAACTCTGTGCTTACCGATATATTTACTGGTAATGCAAATGGACTGATGTATTTTTTAAATTAAAGATCACTACTTCAGAAAGAAAAAAATCACACACATATAAATTTCCCCTGACAGAGAACCACAGCTATACACTTGAAGAAAAAGCCAAGTCAATTTGTACCAACTCCATCCTTTATTTACTAGTTAATTAAACAATACAAATGGAAGTTATCAAACTGTTAGGATTCCATATTGGTCAAAAAATGTTTCCACAGAAAATGTTTCTATCATATTAATTCTCGTATTGAATGTTGTTGTTTTTTTTTTTTTTTTTTTTTTTTTTTAAATATAATAATAATAAAATTATGTTAATCTAATCAAATTAATTTCTTTAGCCTAATTACTGAAACACACATAAAAAAAATTCAAAATTACAATATGAATTCTACAGGTCTAAAAAAGGAAATAAAATTATCCTTTGCTAAATTTAAAAAAACAGAATAATGTATCCTTTAACTGCTTCAGCGGCATCATTATCAAAATAAAACAGACCCCTGTAAGTCTATCTGGCAGGCTTCCACACACAAAAAAAACACATACAAAGAAAACACATTGCTCCACAATGAAGTTGATACATGTTTTACTCAGTAATAATGAACATTAGATAACATTATTACTACAGACTTTACAACACAGAGTACAAAAAAGTAATTGTAGTAGTAATTTAAACAATGAAATTCTGTTCAGCCCATCTGGGTAATAACTGAGATTTACATATTTTTTCCCCCTTATTCAATATTGATCAAAAATGTTTCAACCCGACAGAACAGAGGTTTTATAAACCTTGTTGCCAAAAGAAAGAAGTGTTTCTGATTTTTTTATTGCACTCTTGGCATTGGCGACTTAGCCTATATAACAGCTTTGGTGCTGGCTGCAACTGCATTGGGTTTGACTATTTTCCAAATACACCAAATTGGGGATATTGTTAGGATAAAAAATGTTTTTTTTTTTTACTCTGTCATTGTGACAATGCAATAATCTAATAATGAAATCATTTTGCTGCATGCAAGAGTGTCTTCGAAAAACCACTATCTTTGTCGAAGGAAAAGAAAGCCATAAATAAATTGCTCTGTGATTACTTACCTTCACGTAACAAATTACTTTTATCTAAAATGGCAACTTCAAATTAAGGGGGGAGGGGGGGGGGGGGGGGGGGGGGGGGGGAATATTTTTTTTTAATGACTTGATAACCTCAAAGAAGCTGCGGCTGCTTGATGGTCTGGAGGTTCGACACCCTAAATTTGTATAAACTGACCAAGACTCCAAATGCTTTCTTCTGCTTCTTCTCGTTTTATTTTATTTTTTAAACTTAGAAAGGTTCTTATGGGGTGAAAGGGTTAAAAACTGAAATACATCTCTTTCAGGTGAACAATAAAGAAGATATATGCCAACTTACCATGCTCTAACAATATATATCATGATTGTTGTGTGTTGAGTCCACTGATTAATCCTTATTCTATTTACCAATCAATTGTTATTTGCAACAGAGCTAACCGATTTATCTGTTATTGTTAACACCGCCAGGCATCTACATTCAATATAAAAAAAAATGTTTTCGTCTTTTTTTTTTTAACTCTTCTTTTCAAATAAACTGTTAACCATATTTGTGTGGCAAAGCTACCTGACTGATCCCAGTTCTCAAATAAGTTGCTATCAGTATGCCTGACTAGAGTGCACTAATCCACATCATATGACATTGGGTACAGTGTGAATGATCCATTATTTGCACCTATACTTCTCTTAAAAAGGAATACGCTACTCCTCATTACTTTATCAGTCTCGTATTTTCTGACACTAATGCATCCTAGTTATTTTCTTGTTAACAATCATGTATTTCACAAGTCTGGATATGCTGGCACATTCTGAGTTATCTTCCCATTACTGTGATAATGTGACTGTGACCACTTCTCCAACTGTATTTATCATTTATTCATAATACATATTTGTCTGACTCGTCTGTCTCATCATTATCCCCCCCTCCCCCCACAAATCACTAACAGTCTGGAATTTGATAAATTCATTTTTATGTAGGTTGTTTTAAAAATCCAAATTTCACAAGAGAAACAACAAAGAAACAACTTCAGCAAATATTACAACCAAAACTGCATGTATTGACTTCTACAGTGCTGGGTGGGAGGGTGGGTTTTTTTTTTTACCTCTGAACTTGAGGATTTAGGGGTGGGGTAAACAGTACATGTACTCGTAGCATTTTTTAAAATATAATCAAGCTGCTTTCCTTTTCCTAGTTTCTATCTGACTTCTTAAAAACATGACATGAAAATTATCAGTGAAAGGATAAAAAAATAAACAGATAATATGACAATAAACAATTATAACAAGTTTTTTTTTCTGTTATCTTTTAAACTAACCACAAACCAAACAGAAAGGCAGGGTCCAAATAACACAAAACAGGTGGCTGAACTGCTTCCTCCTGTGTGCTGCGTGGCTGCTCTATCCATTGAAGAGGACCAGGTATCTGATAGCCACCTGGTCAGCGTTGTGTACTATGTACTCATTGTGTGTAATGCGTGCTGGTGGATGGTACTCCATTCGCTGCACTTGGCCAAGGGACAAAGTTGCACCTGTTTGATTACAAGAAACAAATTATTATACCACTCTGCATATACATTTGTCGAATACAGCTACATTGATGTCAGCCCAGAGAAACAGCGAGGCTCGATAGAAATGACAACATTCAAGACAAAATGATATAATCCCTGAGATACCGGAGGCACCAATTATGTCTAGCAAGCTAGAGTTAGCAATATCGGAGATGAAAATGGGATGGTCGCCTGGAATCGAAGGATAACCCCAAAAAATTATCAAGACCCTAGGGAGAACAGCCAAAACAAAACAAAAACTGCTACAGATCTTCAATCATTGTTGGACCAGTGGCAAAGTTCCCCAGATATGGAGAGAAGTAATCACGATATCTCTCCTTAAACCAGGGAAAGACAGCTCTGATGACTCCAGGTACAGACCAATCAGCCTTACCAGCTGTCTGTAAAACAGTGAAACTCATTGTCAACCTCAGACTTCAATGGTACATGAAAAGTGAAAACATCTTCACACCACAACAGGCAGGCTTAAGACAGTTCTGCTCCACAGAAGATCAGACAACTTACATCTCTCATCAAGCTATTGATGCCTTTCCAGAAAAGAAGCTAGTGCTTGTGTCATTGATAAATCTGAAGAAAGCCTGTGACGAGATTTAAAAAAGAAAGTCTCATAAAGAAACTGTGAAACTACAAAGAGACTTGAAATTTGTACAAATGGGTGAAAGCATGCTTGTATAACAGAAGAGCCTGAGGACAGATAGACGGACTCAAGAACAAGAAAGTCTTGTTGCGCCATGGTGTCCCTCCAAGGTGGCATCGTGCCCCCAACATTTTTTTGTAATCTATATCAACAACCTAATTGCTGAACTTCCCAGTGGACAGTGTATAACATGGGTCTTTGGGTCAGCACAAAATGCAAGTAGAAATAGCGGAACATATACCAAGAGTATCCAAATAATACCAGATACACAGTCAAAATACCAACAGTAAAGCACTGTCACAACTATGATGCAGAAATTCAAGCCATCCAGATAGCAGCAGAGAAACTGCTCAATACCAGTCATATTCCACAATCTGTGGTATTCCTGACAGATGCAAGAACGGTATTTCAGGCACTTAAATAACCTGGTATACGGAAACTACTCTCCAAACTAGGCAACCAGTGTAAGGTAACAATGGAACAGATACCATCCCACTGTGGAGTTCCTGGAAATGAAAGACCAGCCATATGCCTCACAAAGGAATATGCACCAGCAACACACAGTTATCATATAGATAGTGCTTTCCCTCCCCCACAAAAATGCTCTAATCTAACTCACACATCAATAAACAACATCATATACACACCAAATGGTAATCGAGCATCAAAATCTGGCACTGGGGCATTCTGTCCAAGAATCTTCAGGCTGTTTATGTCCTCATCCAAGTGGTCTTCATCACCATGCTTGACATCTATCTTGGAATTGCCCAGAGCAACCTGTAAAATGGAAGCTGACTTATGAGCTCACATAGTCTCTCTCTCGTTCTCTCACTCTCTGTGAGTGTCTGTGTGTGTGCGCGCGCATGCATGCGTACAATTATTCAAGCTAATATTTCATAAATATAAGTACAAAATAACAAACTATATTTTACAATGGTCACAAACTGAGCAGGCAGACCTGTGTTACATTTGGTCCTTCCAAACACTCATATTTCACATACCTTATCTATAAATCATGTTACATCCATGACAAAATACTCAATATGAATATAGAAAGAAACAACACAAAGACATGGATGGAAAATACAAACAGAAAGACAGGAACTTAAACAGACAGATGATCATAAACCAAGATAAATATACTGGACCAAATCTTTTTATTTTATTTTTTTTTTGTGTCTTGCCATATGTTCAAAGGGAGTGCCACCTGAAAATGGTTGAAAACCACTGAGCTAATAAATAAGTTAACTAAGCCAATGGTTTCAGTTACATGTCAAAAGAAAGAAAACTTACTTCACAAAGCAACATAACCTTGCAGTTGGACTTCAGGCTGTGGTTATGGCAATAGTGAGAGCTCTTCACGAAAGTGTCAGCAAAATAAATACCCTGAGAAAAACAAAGTAATTGGTGTTGTTACCATATGAAGATGATGGTTTGTAAAACAAATCTTTATGAAGATGATGGTTCGTCCATGTTTAAAAAAAAAAAAAAAACTTTATGAAGATGGTTTATTCATGTAAAAAAGTGAAGATGATGGTTTATTTGTGTAACAAAACATCATGAAGATGATGGTTTATTTGTGTAACAAAAGTTCATGAAGATGATGGTTTATCTGTGTAACAAAACATCATGAAGATGATGGTTTATTTGTGTAACAAAAGTTAATGAAGATGATGGTTTATTTTGTAACAAAAGTTCATGAAGATGATGGTTCAAGTGTAACAAAACTTCAAAAAAATGATGGTTCATTCATGCAACAAATCTCCATGAAGATGATGGTTCTTTTGTGTAAAACAAAAACTGCATAAAGATCGTGATTCATTCATGTAACAAATCCTCATAAAGATGAAGGTCCATTCATGTAGCAAATCTTCATGAAGATGACGGTTTAATTGTGTAACAAATCTTTATAAAGTGCTGGTTTATTCATGCAACAAACAGCAAAAGTAAAACAATAATATGACAAAATGTAAGCTTTTGTCATGTAATGTAATATTCTGTTACTTTTTTTTAAAATTCTACCTATTATAACAGAATATGAATATGTTATACCTATTATAACAGAATATGAATATGTTATACCTATTATAACAGAATATGAATATGTTATACCTATTATAACAGAATATGAATATATTATACCTATTATAACAGAATATTAATATGTTATACCTATTATAACAGAATATGAATATATTATACCTATTATAACAGAATATGAATATGTTATACCTATTATAACAGAATATGAATATGTTATACCTATTATAACAGAATATTAATATGTTATACCTATTATAACAGAATATGAATATGTTATACCTATTATAACAGAATATGAATATGTTATACCTATTATAACAGATTATGAATATGTTATACCTATTATAACAGATTATGAATATATTATACCTATTATAACAGAATATGAATATGTTATACCTATTATAACAGAATATGAATATGTTATACCTATTATAACAGAATATGAATATGTTATACCTATTATAACAGAATATGAATATGTTATACCTATTATAACAGAATATGAATATCTTATACCTATTACAACAGAATATGAATATGTTATACCTATTATAACAGAATATGAATATGTTATACCTATTATAACAGAATATGAATATATTATACCTATTATAACAGAATATGAATATGTTATACCTATTATAACAGAATATGAATATGTTATACCTATTATAACAGAATATGAATATATTATACCTATTATAACAGAATATGAATATGTTATACCTATTATAACAGAATATGAATATGTTATACCTATTATAACAGAATATGTTATACCTATTATAACAGAATATGAATATGTTATAGTTTGAATCTCGGGATGCCGAGGTGCAGAACCACATGTGATGGTGATGGTGCCCAAGGACTAGGGCTCATAGTAATCAAGATGTGTTGTCTACACCTATCTGTGTTCATAGATAAAATCAATTTTTTCCTTTTCAAGTTGGACTCATCTGCCCGTAATGAAAGGAACCAACAGTCTGCATACAAATAAGCCAGATCTATAAAATGCAGACAACATTCAAGTCCTGGAACAAGACCAAAGTATAGAAGTGAATGAACAGCCAGGACTTTCTAGCAGTGAGTGGTGAGGAGGAAAATGAGGAGGAGGAGAGAAAGGAGGAGGATGAGAAAAATACGAAGAATAAA
>CAJHNH020001957.1:238265-450765 GCA_905116865.2 Candidula unifasciata | reverse complement strand
ATTTTTAGCATTCACCGACTGTAAACTCCGGCATAAAGTTCTGGGTGTCCATTCGACTTCTGGACTTGTCTTGTTCTGAAACTTGACTGTTGTGTGCACATTTGTTATACAGACCTGCTTATTTGTATGCAGACTGTTAGTTCCTCACGTCTCAGGCAAATGACTTTGACTTCGAAAAATCCTTTATTAGTTTTCTTTTAAGACATGCTTGATCAGAGGTGGTGCAAAAATTAGGCATTCCAAAATTAGGCATTATGCCCGCAGTGCAATGAAATAAATATACACACCACCAATAAATGCTAAATACAACATGAACTCAACTAGAAAGCTCAGTGTGGGGGAATGGGGGAAAAAGACGCACACAAGGAACTGGACACATCAGTGTTTTAGTATTTTCTGATTAACCGCCCGACTGTAGTCACTCCTATCTTCATAACTCCTGTGCTATTGAGATACAGAACCTGCAATAACAGAGGGCTTTATTTACCAGACAACAGACTATATAGATTAATTTTACTAATCTCACTTGACTTCCTGACACTGGCCTACTACACAAATGATATTTTACTAATCCTACTTGATTTTAGAGACTGACAAACTAGAGTAGTTTATTTTACTTATCTTACTCAATTTTCTGAGTCTCATACACTAATGTAATTTTACTAAACGCCTGATTTTCCTGAGGAAGATGCAATTTTACTCATCACAACTGATTTTCGTGACTGGCACACTACACAAATGTAATTTTACTAATCATACATGATTTTCTTATAATGAAAAACCAGGTCAAATAAACTTTTCTAATGTCTCCTGTAAATGATCTACAACATTCTTTGGTCACATCATGGGAAGGAGAAAAACAGATTACACCATGACAATGGAAAAGTTAGAGGGGGAAAAGAAGCAAAGGGCGGGTGACAGAGAAGAAGCTGTGCAGTCTTATATCATAACTGATTATCTGTATCGGAAATGGACGACTATAAAAGGACAAGAGATGAAAGGCTGTGGACAGCCGGAGATTACCAACACCACACAGCACGGACTACAAGAAGAAGCAGAATATCATCCAATTTTCCCAGACTTGTATACTAACTTTAAACAGCATTAAAATCTATGGTTAAGCACCAGCAAGGAGATTAAAATTAGAATTGCAGCAAGGAGATCAAAATTAGAATTTTGAGAGCATGCACCTTCCCTATAGCAACAAACATATGTGAGTCGTGGACTATCTACCAGTCCTTAAGAAAGAGATTAGGCCTTTTGAGCCAAAATGCTACAGAAAGATTCTCAGAATATCTTGGACAAAGAAGAGAAGAAATCCTCATATCTTGAAAGATCTAAAAATCAAGGAAGATAGGCTAATAAACAGCATCCTGTCTCGGAAGCTGAAATATTTTGGTAATATCAAGCGCCACAGCGGATTAGAAAAAAATAATAGCAGAAGGCATGGTACCAGGAAGGAGGGGCAGGGGCTCAACAACATGAAGATGGGCACAGGATATAAGTGACTCCTTGAGTATGAAAGTACATGAGGCAGGAGAGCTGGCGAGAGACCAAGTTTTTTTTTTTTCAGGCAGACTGTGATGAGAGCGACGTTCTGCAAGGGACTTGCTACATGATGATGATGATGTCGGTATACTAATGTCATTTTACTCATCTCACCTGATTTTCGAAGGTTGGCACCAAGGAGAACAGTGTTGGCTATCTGTAAGTCCATGAGGTCAGCCAGAAGCTTGGTATGGTCCCTGAGCATCTTCTTATCTGCAATGGGCTGGATGGTCTCTGCCTCGTATCCAGAGATGGGCACAAGATGGTAATACTCGTTTGTCAGTTTCACAATCTTTGGAAGAAAACATGTTCATATTTATTGAAAATTAAATGCATCAACCTCCAATAGGTGTTTTCCCACACAGATCTTACTCTTTTTTTTTTTTAAACACCTGAAATGGCTCTTCAACATGATCAAACTCGACGGGTAGCCTACTGCTCTATCTTCCAACAGTAACTTAATGAATCCTTGGATTGGCTTTATAACCCCTGTGTGGGTTCTGAAGCCCATTTGGGGGAGAGGGAGACACCCCCCCCCCCCCTCTAATCCTCCCTCCACCTGCCTTAAAGCATGTAGTAAGTCACCTACGAAAAGGATTTTCTACCAAGTCAAGGTGGATTTGCCTGAGAGGTGAGGATCCCACAGTCATTATACAAATAACCCAGACCCCTGAATAGGATGTGCACGCAGGCTAAACGCAAATAGCAGAACAAGACCACAGATAGTATTTGTCACTCCAGAAGTGGATGATCAACCAGAACTTTCCGCCAGAATTTACAGTCAATAAATGCTAAGAAAGAAGCGGCTTGGGCTGAACAAAACACACACACAAAAAATAATAATAAATAAAAAAACCCACGTCTGTCTGTCTGGCCAGCTCAAGCGTTGAGATACTTGTGAATAAAGGAAATAAAGACTGGCCAGAAAAGATGTGGAAGAACAGGGCCACATTTAACACAAATATTAGATAAAGTTGTGTTGGATGTTCAAGTCCCTTAGATGACTTATAGTTAAACATGATGCATTCCTATGGACTGAAAAGTTAACGATTAAAAAAAAAAGTGATATCTTACCTCTTCACAGTTACTCTGAAACTCTGCCTGAACATCCACTGTTAAATTGTTGCGCAGTTTTGTCACCTTGTCTATCAGTTCACTGCAGAAATAAAGGAAGTTGATTCATAATACATTTTTTTTTTAAGTTGTTGCTTGTTTGCGTTTACTGACTGTAAGCCCCGGCAGAAAAACCTGGTTGTTCATCCATTTCTGGACTTTGGCTTTGTTCCAGGACCTGAGTTTTGCGTGTGCATCTATTTTAGAGATCTAGCTTATTTATATGCTAGCTTATTTGTATGCAGACTGTTGGTTCTTTGCCTCTCTGGCATGTGAACTCCAACACTCAAGGTAACCCCAGTCAACTCTTACAAAATGCTGGTTGGGGAGGTAGTGGGTCTATTCTTGTTTTCTTCTATTTCTTGTTTTCCCGTACCCCAGAACCCACACAGGGATCTTTACAAGGTGAATCTATGTGTTCTACTAATGCTGAAAAAGGACCATTTTCCACAGCTTCAGGCAGGTTAGGCTTACAGTGGAGGGCTGAGCGGGCTTGAGGTATGGCATCTGCCTCGGGTGCTGGAGGTCCCCTGTGAAGGCTGGAACTTCGTTCATGTGGACTTCGAGTAATTTCCTCTAGTCTCTGGGTAGTAAGACTGGACGCCTGTGTGTATTGCTATGCACGTAAAAAAATCTCTTGGCAGTTTGAAATAGAAAAGAGTAGCCTAATGGCGCTGCCCGGGCTTTGGGGTTAAAAATCTACCCAAAGTATTTCAGGATTCTCGCCAGTGCAAGGGAGTTCATGCTCTGCGCTGAGATTCTTCGTACTCAGGCTTGAGTTAGAAGTATAACTGAGCACTCATGGGTTACTACCTTGTGCCGTGATGTTGATCCGTTGTGAAAACCATAAAGGTATTTAGACGTATATTTTATAGACAAATCATCAATCAGTGGGTGACGAGATCAACATCACACCAGCCATCATTATTTTCCAGGACTTAACCTGGTATCTATTTAAGGCTGGGTCGACTTAGGAGGAAATGTCTTGGGGAGGGGGGGAGGGGGGACAAATTAAGACGAGTTTGGAGGCAACTGAGATGTGGTTCTCGAGTAGAATATTGTGAATACGTTGGACTGCCAGAATGACTAACAATGACTGACTAAAAATGGCTAATGAAAATAGAACATTATATACAACAATGAGAAGGAGACAAAGTTCTTTGGTCATGTGATGAAAAAAGAAAAGGAGCACTGGAAAATACTGTGATGACTGGAAAGATCACTGGTAGAAGAGGCAGAAGCAGACCAAGAGAAACGATGGTGGATGGCTTTAGACAGTGGCACGGAGGAATATCATCAGCAGAATTGATCCAGAACACCAAGATCAGTGGAGATGCATGAATGCCTACGCCAGCTGGCTAGGCACCTGATGATGATGATTAAATATTCGGCAACATTTCCTTATTAGCTGATGGTGAAGATGTGAAATGTGAAACAACCTGTCGTGATACAGTTAAAAGATAAATGCTGTTTCTTAAACTCTTGCCAGCTGAACAGCAAGATATACCTGGGTTCAACTTCTAGGCTCTACCACACAGAAGATGGCAAAAAATTTGACAGCTCGGGGTGACTTAGTTGAGGGTCTCTGCTCCAATGAAGGATAATGGGCAGAAGATGCTCTTTCTAAGAAAATTATACCCTGCTGCAGAACTTACCTGATATCAGTAAGCAATCTTCTAGCTTCCAAAAGGGTTTCTCTCTTGATGCGGCCAAATGGCATGAAGTCCTCATCCAATCCAAATTTGTTTGTTGATGCCAGAAGCATGTTCACGCTGCTCTGTAGGAGATACGACATATTGTATAAAACTGCACTGGCTCAAATTATTCTACGCCTTAGAACAGGACACAATCGACTTCGCAGCCACATGTATATAAAATTTCAAATCGGCGAATCCACCGTGTGCACATGTGGATTGGCACCTGAGACAACAAATCATGTCCCCCCAAGACTGTCCCAAATACAACATATCAAGGCAAAACTTTTCACTACGAGAAACCTCGGTGCAAGTCAAACTTTACGGGTCGCTGAGTGAATTACAAAAGACAGTGAAGTTCATACTAGAGACAACATTGCAGATATCATCATTTCAAGCCCTTGAGAAACGTGGGCGATCATGCCTCTCCATAATCTGCAATCTCCTGCAGCATGTATCAGTTTCGTTATGCCGTCAAACTTTGCCATGCAACAAGACTGTCAAGCATCTTCTCTCATTGTGAATTACAAAAGACAGTGAAGTTCATACTAGAGACAACATTGCAGATATCATCATCATCAGGTGCCTTGCCGACTGGCGTGGGCGATCATGCCTCTCCATAATCTGCGATCTCCTGCAGCATGTATCAGTTCGTATGCCGACACAACTCCATGCCATGCAACAAGACTGTCAAGCATCTTCTCTCGTTGTCTTCCTCTATCCCTTTTTCCACAGATCTTTCCAGTGGTCACAACATGTTCTATTTTCCCTCTTCTCATAACATGGCCGAAAAATGATGACTGTCTCCTTCTGATGTCTGTAGTTGTCTTCGGGCTCCCGCCTCTTTCAAAACCTCTTGGTTGCTCTTTTTGGCTGTCCAAGGTATCTAAGCCTTCTTCTGTAAAACCACATCTCTGAGGCCTCTAAAAATTGTTTGGCCTGCCTACCGATTGTCCAGGGTTCACATCCATATGTTAAAACTGGATGTATGTAGCAAGTAAGAATTCTTTTTCTAACTCTCAATGACAAGGGATATGTTGCACAAGATGTTTTTCATTTCATAAAATGCAGTTTTTGTCTGTCCAATTCTGTTTCTTATTTCAGTTATGCATCTTCCATCTGATGTTATCCATGTGCCCAGATACTTAAATTTCTGTACTTGTCCTAAAATAACACCATTGACTTTTGTTACACATTTAGGAATAATTTGTTTCTTTGATACCATCATTACTTCTGTCTTCCCATTATTCAAACTAAGGCCCATTCTTCCACTTTCTAACACCACAATGTCTATCATTTCCTGTAATTCTTTCTGACTTGTTGCTATCAAGACTGTGTCATCAGCATAACGTAAATTGTTTACATTGTGCCCACCAACCACAATTCCGGGCATATCAATTAAAGATCTCATTATATATTCACTGTATATTGAAAACAAATCAGGTGAAAGTACACATCCTTGTCGTATGCCCCTCTTTATGCTTTAAAATGTACCTAAACAGTTGTTTATTCTTATAGCTGCTGTTTGCTGCCAATACATATTCTTTATTATTCGTAGATCTTTCCCATCAATGTTTAATTTTTCTAACAGTTTGATTACTTCTTCATGCTTCACACAGTCAAATGCTTTTGTATAGTCTATGAAGCATAAGTACAAAACAGTCTTTATTTCTATAGCTCTTTCTGACAATGTCCTTAGGATGTAAATGGCATTGTTTGTACCTTTTCCTTCTACAAATCCACATTGTTCATCGCTGATTTCTGGTTTAATTTTGTTTCTTATTCTTCTCATAATTATTCTCAGTAAAATCTTAGTCATATGACTCATAATACTTATTGTGCGATGGTCTTCACATTTTAAAGTGCCTGGCTTCTTTGGCAGAGCGATAAATATGGATTTTAAAAGGTCATTTGGAATATACTCACTATAATAAATATCATTTACAAATTTAGTTATTATTTTAATTCCAAAATTTCCCAGTGCTTCGATTTCTTCCAGTGAGATGTTGTCTGGCCCGGGTGCTTTTCCTTTCTTCATATGATGTATTGCATCCTCAACTTCTGCAGTCATTATTGGTGGACCATCATTGTTGGTCTGCAGTTCTATGTCTGGTCTATTATCATCATACAATTCCCCTATATACTCTGTCTATCTGTTAATTATATTACTATGTCCCATTAATAAGTCACCATCTGTTGATTTCAAACATCCAGTGCTGTTATATGTCATCTTTCCTGTTAACATATTTATCTGTTGGTACATGGAATGTGAGTCTTTCCTGTGATTTTCCCCAATCTCTGTACACATTTGATTCAGGCAGGCTTCTTTAGCCACTTTGCATTTGTTCACTATTTCTTTTTGTATTCTAGAGTATTCTTCTTTATCATTCTTTTTCTTCCTTCTTTCATCCATCAACTGCAGAATTTCGGTTGACATCCATTTCTTTTTTGCAACTCTATGGTTGGTGGGATTGTCTCTTTTGATGTCTGCTGAATTGACTCACGCAACATATCCCACTGTTCATCAATAGTCTGTATAATTTCCATTGCATTATCCCAGTTTTGTACAGTGACATTGTACTGTTCCTTAATTTCTTTATCTGTTCTAAGAATTCCTAAATATAACTTGATGTTCTGTGGTGTTTTTCTAATGTTCTTTAGTTTTATTCTAATTTTTCCTACAACTGGAACATGGTCACTAAAGCAGTCTGCCCCTGGTCTAGTTTTTGCTCCAACTAAGCTGCTCTGGAATCTTCTTGAAATCAAAATATAATCAATCTGATTGCGGACATTATCACCAGGACTTTCCAAGTCCACAATCTTCGAGGATGGTGTTTAAACCAGGTGTTACCTATTATCATGCTGTGCGACTCAGCCCATGCCATTAATCTGTCACCTCTCACATTCTTTTCTCCCAGGCCATAGCCACCCGTTATTCCGTACACTTTTTCACTTCCTACTTTCGCGTTGAAATCTCCAAGTACTATTGTTACTTCACAATTTTTGCATTGATCAACAGCCATGTCTAACTCATCATAAAATGCGTCAATATCTTCCTCTGAACTATCTGCTGTTGGGGCATAAATCTGTACTAAGTTTATGTCAAACCGTCTGCCGCGAAAGTTTTACTAATAGTACTCTATCTGACACTGTCCAAAATCTTTTAACGGTTTTTTGAGTTCTTTGGATCATTGCAGATATAGATAATTTATTTCAAGCCAATGGAAGAAGAAGAAGAAATTTTTTTTTTCAAATGTCTGCCCAATCTACAAGAAGAAAGGAAGAGAAGTAAATATTGAAAACATTACAAAAGAAGTTTGGGAGGTTGTGAGTGTGTGTTATGTTTACACATAACATTTGTCTTTGTGCTCGCACATGTACATCATCATAGCCCTCCATTTCGTTCTATACTGTGTAGTCCTTTAGATATCATGGACGGAATCCCAGTCCAGCACCTTTGACCTCTCTCAATAGCATTCTTCTTAGGGTCTCTTTGGCACCCTTATTTCCTCAGTCTATTTATTTCCCACTGCCATACCTGTTTGGTAATTCACTGTCGGCTTTTCCTCATGAGAAGACAGATTATTAGTGATTACTAATAATGCAGAAATCACGTTAACTCACTCACTCACTCACTAACTCACTCACTCTCTCTCTCTCTCTCACTCACAAACTCACACATGTAAAATTTACAGTAAGAAAGAAAAAGTAACTTTGATCCTCTGTTAGACCTTGAAGCGCACTGGGCATAGGTGCTAGAAAATCTGTGGTGGCACACCAGTCTGTACACTTGCCTGCTGATGCAATGGTTCAGGTTTGATTCTGACGAAGCAGCGGGATGTTTTTTCGACGACCAGTACACATTTTAAGTCCACCCAGCCTTTAAAAAATGGGTACTGGATAATTTACAGAACTTTCTGGGGGAAAGTGACAGGAAAGGGAACTGGTCACCATATACCATGTAGTGACCTCAAGCATGTCACAGCTTTTCAATTCAAAACTCAATAGCCGTGTTTTTGTTAAGGGACTAATTTTTCAACCACAAGATACTGATGTTAAGGACAGGTTAAAAATCACATAAGCAATGACAAGAATCCTACTGTTGTAGATATAATGAAGACAAAAGTAATGACTATTATCCTGTTGTTGTCGATATAATGAAGACATAGGCAATTACAAGTATCATACTGTTATAGGTATAATGAAGACAAAAGCAATGACTAGTATCCTCTTGTTGTTGATAAACTGAAGATAAAAAGCAAATGACCAGTATCCTATTGTTAATACAATGAAGACAAAAGCCAGGACTGTATCCTATTGCTGTAGATATTATTATCATATTAACAGCCGTTTGGGCAAACCATCCAAACAGTATAAATCTGTTTTTGAAAAATCTTCATCCTCATTATCAAGTGCCTTGCCACCTGGCACTGACGATCATGCCTCTCCACAACTTGTCATCTCCAACAGTGTGTATCAATTCAGGTGCTGACCCCTTTCAGGCCACTATAAAAGGCCAGGATAAATCTTTTTGTTCAAAGCATTTATTGTTATTATTATTATTATTATCATTATTATCATTACTATTTTTCTTACTGCAGTTTGTGATCTGACTCACCAGACCGTGTTTACGTTCAGTAGTTTGCCAGTTTTCTGAACAACTGGCTCTCGATACCAGTCAAAACTAATGCAAGGCAATCTGCTGTCAATTCGCCCGAAGCTGGGATCGTTCCCATACCTTGGATTAACAATCTCCACAATGCCTAAGCCACAGACACCGACAAATATTACAAATTACAGCTGCAGGACTTGTTTTTAAAAACGACCTTGACTCCCAGGTCGATTCAGCCTTGAGTGGGTACCGGGTATAGTCCCGCAAAGTGAAGGCGGCCGGGGTGATGCTGACCACATCACCCATCTTGTGCCGATTGGTCTATAAAAATATAGGTCTAGCTCCTGTATGCCCTATACGCCTAAAGGTATGGAAAAGGGACCTTTTTACATTTTTTTTTTTTTATTATTATTGCAGCAGAAAGCAATGATATCAAAACTGAAATTGTTTCCACAGAAAAGGACTAACCACTTCCGAGACGAGATCAAAGACGGGCTCCGGCAGCTTGGTTG
Organism: Candidula unifasciata; assembly: GCA_905116865.2. Classification (NCBI taxonomy): domain Eukaryota; kingdom Metazoa; phylum Mollusca; class Gastropoda; order Stylommatophora; family Geomitridae; genus Candidula; species Candidula unifasciata. The sequence continues at coordinate 441,286 of CAJHNH020001957.1, read as the reverse complement.
GCAAGCTGGACTCCAAGTTAAACTCCACCTTGTGCTGTTTGTGTTGCTTGCTGGGTTTGGGCATCAGTCTGTACTTCTTGGGGTGATTTTGGAATCTGAAAGAAAATGCATGCAAGTCATTTATGTTCTTCAGAAATGGACATCATCTCTGTCCTCCCTTAACATCGCCTGCCACTAGGTCACCAAAAGCAACAGAAGATTTCAGGTAGATTGTGGAGCAAGTACCAAAAAGCCTGTTTAAAATTTTGAATGGAAAAAAACTGATGAAAAGCTACAAGCATCATCATCATTATCATCATCATCATCATCAATGTCTTACTATGTGGCACTGATAATCAAGCTTCTCAGTGCTTTATTATTATTATCCTACCCCAAACAGAGGACATCCACAGGTCAAGGAACAGTCTAATATTTCAGGGGGTAGTAGATGGGCTGCTTGCAGTCGTGGGACCTAGGCTGCACGCAATTGTGGGACCTGGGCTACACTTTCTTGTGAGACATAGGTGGGTTGGGGTTTTTGATGCCAGTTCTAGATGTTTTGGGGTAGTTAAAAGCATCAGAAAGCCGGGAAACCCAGTCTTACCACCCTCCAAAATGTAAGACTTTCCTGTGACGTCATCTGGGGTAGGATATTAACAAAGAACCAGCTTCTCAAAATGCAGTCTGAAACAGCTGCATTAACTCATGTGTTGACACTCTTCCATGAACTGACAACAGGCTATCAATAACTCTTTCTCGTTGTTTTCCTCTGTCTCTGCTTTCATAAATCTTTCCAGCTGTCACTTGTTCCAGTGATTCTCTTCTTATGATGTGACTCCGAAAAAAAATGTGTTGAGTGCATGAAACAAATAATGGACAATTTATAGAGCATATTGGCAGAATTTGTAATATTTTGAGGCATCACAGACATCAGAAGGAGACAGCCATCATTTCTTGGCCATTTTATGTGAAGAGGGAAAATAGAACATGTTGTGACCACTAGAAAGATCTGTGGAAGGAGGGATAGAGGAAGACAACAAGAGAAGATTCTTGAAAGTCTTGTTGCATGGCACAAAGGTGTGTCGGCACACGAATTGATACATGCTGCAGGGGATTGCAGATTGTTTAGAGGCACGATCGTCCACGCCAGTCAGCAAGGCACATGATGATGATGATGACTGGCAGAAAAGGAATCAGAAATCTTGTAGAGCTATTTGAAAGGCTACAAAACAACTAACAATGAACACTTTTCTTCTTCTTCCTAAAGTCCATGCCATGTGGTATTGGTAGTCATATCTATCTACAACCTTCTGTCTCTTGTACTTTCAATCAACTCTGACACAGATGATCCTCCATGCGATAATGTCAAACTGTCCAGCATCTTTTCTCTAGGTCCCCATCTGCCTCCCCTCTCCTCTAACTTTCCTACTGTCACGATGTACTCCAGTACATCTGTATAACTAAATAAAGCCTCACAGAAAAAAACAGCTTACTAACAACCAGCATCACTAATAATTACATGTATCTTCTCTGTCTTGTTCTGCGTTTAGTGTTGGTAGATTGTGCTGCAGTTAACAGCTAGGCTGTGATATCTGCACCTTCCAGCACAACGCGTCCAGACTCAGCAAACTCCTTAAGTCATCTTTTACGACATGCTCGTCAGTCAGGCAGTGAGTATAATTTTTTTCCATTAAAAAGTGAGACCCCCAACCCACATAGGCAACTATGTATATGAAATCATATAAAAACACCCACTTGTGGATCTGGCTCCAGTCATTGCCAGTCTTGGATCTGAAAATTTTACAGAACTCTTTGGCTGCCTCTGCAAGGGACTGATACGGAGTATGCTGATACTGGCCCCTGTCTCCAATACGACCCCAGCGTGTGAAAAGGATGTACAGATTTTTTGCTGTGTGACGTACAATCTGTTGAAAAATAACAAATCTGGATTAGTTACTGGCATAGGTACATTACAGATAAAAGAAAGAAAAAAAAACCAATGAAAATAAAATGTGTTGGGCTAAAAGGTGCAAATATCACAGCACGGCTGTAATCCACAAATGCTGTTTTTGGGCAAATTCAGACACAACCAAAAATTCTCTTCCCTGCTGTTGCGGCCTGCATTTACCATTTGGGGTGAGGGTTGTGTGTGCCAGTGCGCGTCATTATATTTATGAGTGTGAGAGTATGTAGTAGTATGTGTTTGACTGTGTGCATCTCTCTCTCCTCTCTCTCAATTGCAAGAATTTAGGGCTGTATGGCTAGTATGGTTGCCATGAACAAGGTAAGGCTGTTGTTTTTTCCCCCCGACATAAAACTGTCATCATTTAGCGAGGAATTGAACCAGGATCTCCCACATAAGGGCCCAGCCTTCTAGCCAGCATTACTGTTAATATTCTTTCTTCTTCCTCTGTCCAACAGTTAATGCCATAAAGCATTACTGAGAAGTTAGATGTAGTATCCTGTTTTTTTGCTAGTTGTGTAGTTTGTGTTAAGATGTAGTGTTTTCTTTTACTCCCTCCACCCATCTTTTTCTTTTGACCTATATCCTGCTGATTTCCTCAAGCAGTACACTCTAACTGCTGGCTGACTTTGTTCCATTCTGATCAGAGATGACCAAACCATTTGATTCTTGATGTTGTATGAATTCATTGACTGATACTGTGCCTACATCTGTTATTTGTTCTTTGTTGGTGACTCTTTGTCTCGTCCTGTTTCCCCTGCCGCATTTCTTATTCATCTCATGTCTGGCATTGATAAGTATTATTATTATTCTTGTTATTATTAACTAACACATATACAGTAAAATAAATGAAAAAAACAGGATGTGTCAATCACACACAAAAACACAAGTTTACAAAGACCACCGGCCACACACACACACAAACACCAGCTAACCTGCATTTTGTAGAAGTTGTACATTCCATACTGCCCACAAGTTACATCCACTTTGCTCAACGTCACATCATAGGGAATGTTAGTAGTGGGGCTTCTGGCCACTTCACTGCAAGAGAATAAACCCACAAGCTTCATTTCTGTCAAACATGGACATACAGTCAAACTGTTACTGGTTCTACTGGAATTGGAACAGTGCACCTGCTGCTGAAGATAGGTACAAAGCACATATGGGAATGTCCCTTGTTCTATGAAACGGGGTGGGGTGGGGAGGGAAGGCTTCAAAACCTGTCATTATGACATCACAGTGAGCATCTGTACCATGATTTCAAATGCTTAACACTCTTGACATCCTTAACAATACTGACAGGTTACAACACAATGGCATGGTTATTGTTAATGCTACAACACGTTTAAGGTTTTCATTTAAAGATATCCTCATATTTCTAACAAGGGGGGACAAAACTAGATAAACAGCCCATTAAGAATGAGAACTGTCAAAAGTTATGTGCACTCTACTTTGCAGACACTTGCACAATAAACATGCAGTTAAAAAATCAAATGAAGGGGCCCCGGAGTCGTGGATATACAAAAGAATAAATTGTATTTCATGAAACAAAGAAATAAACAACACACACAAAAATTGAAATACAGAGGGTCTAAACAGATGAAAATAAAAGAGTGAATGACAGAAATAAAGAACAGATAAGTGCAATAAACTGGCCACATTAAAAGATAATACTATTATTATTATTTTGTAAAAACATCCAGAACTCAAAAACCTTTCAACAAGCAAGCAAGAGTCAGACAGTGATGCAAATGGGACAATAAAAGCAGCAGTCTCTGAAAGCGTCCAGCAAAACTGGGGGGAGGAGACAGAAAAAGCTGAGGAAATCAACTGCAGTCAACTTTCTAAAATGATGATGTACTGACTTCTTTGCTCTGTATTCCTCAATGGAGCATAGGTCCTTCACAAAATTAGGCCAAGTTGTCCTGTCCTTTGCTATCGCATGCAGCTCACCCCATGTCCTTCCTATTTTTTTTTTTAAGTGTGACCTTGAGGCATGGTGTCCGCCTCAATTACTAGAGGTTCCAGGTTCAATCCCGGTAAGGGCTGGGATTTTGGACTTCTAGTAATTTTTTTCCTGATCTCTGGGTTGTGAGATCGGATGCCCGTGTGCATTGTTGCGCACGTAACAAAAATCCCTTGGCAGTTGAAAATCAAAAAGAGTAGCCTAACCGCGCTGCCCAGGCAAACTTTGGAGTTAAAAATCTACCCAAAGTATTTCAGGATCCCCGCCGGTGCTACAGAGCCTGTGCACTGGGCTGAGCTTCTTTGTTTGGACTCGTTAGAAGAAGAACGGAGCACTTATGGGTTACTAGTGGTGTACCATGATGTTGATCCGTTGTTCAAACCTCAAAGGTTCAAATCTTAACTTCACTCTCTAGCTCCTTTCTCTGTTTTTTTTTTTTGGGGTCTATCTTTACTTCTATGCCCATGTTGGTTCCAGGGTAAAAACATTCTCGTACTACTGATCTTGCTTTTCCTTAATATGTGCCCTATCCAGTGCCAGTGTCGTTAGTTCACCTCTCGATTCGCTGAAATTTGTTTGACATACTAACATAAAACATGAAACAAGATTATTTTCTTACCCCACTTTCTTGATTTCACAATTATCATCTACTTTTGGCAAGTCTGACTGCTCCCCATCTGAGCTGCCAGCATCAAGCTTATTCAACATCTCCTCTGCATCTGCCCTGACATCAGGTTTGACCTTGTCTGCAACAACATCTGTCACAGTGAAGGCTTGGGGATTCTGAAGAGATCAAGGAGAATACCTATTTAAATGTTAATTGTGTATACTTTTAACAGGATGTTGAAAACCAACCCCACCATCTATTTTGGCTTTGTGTGTGTGTGTGATATCACTATGCAATTTTTTCTTTTTCTTCTTCTTTTTGTTCACCCGGGTGATGTAATTGTGTTGTGCTTGTTTACAAGCAAGGCTGGGATGTTTAGGCCTTTCTGCTGACACATCTGAATTCATCGAGCAGTTGTTGACAAGGTTAACTTCCCGAATAATTTCGTGCGACAAGGTCTAGTCTTATTTTGTAGTTTTGTAGTGTTCTCTTTGTCCCCTTAACTACAGGTGTTGCCCCTGGAAAACCTGTCCCAGGCAACCCTCAAGGAAAGGCAGAGGCAGATCATGGGCATTTCCCACTATAGGAGGAGGCTTCCATAAATGCAGAGCAGACACATGAGACTCTGGTCCTGTGCTCACTCAAGTAATCGCCACGTTCTGCACATGACTGCTCAATCTTACATCCATATGTTCAGCATCCCACTCATCACGGGCTGCACTATCCAGAGATCAGGAGGGAGCAGCCCGCAGGTCCATTACTTTGATGACCACACAAAAAGGTATGCTCTTCTTCGGCACATTAAATATATTTACCGTTGTTTAATTTGGACACTTAGCATGACCGTATGGAAAATACACGCATAAGGCACTGCCTCCTCTATCTGGTCCCAACATTCTGGCCAGTGGGGCTATAGGGCATGTATCTGATGGACATTTGAGCCTAATCAGCTGACTGAAAGTGTCACATTTTTGTGGCTTACCTCAGCATTGTGACAAGGATAAGGTTTTTTTTTTTTTTAAGGGCCCCCCCCCCCCCCCCCCCCCCCCCCCCCCCCCCACCCCCCCCCCCCCCCCCCCCCCATATTTTTTACAGGAATACTGACTTATCAAATAGAATACTGAAATGCTACTGACAAATGAAAAACTGACTGAGCCAGGGTGTGCTCCATTGCTTGTTATGACGCTGTGAAGGTTGTCAGTGACTAGTTCCACCCATCTTCTTCTAGTTCTCCTTTTACTTAGGTGTGTTTCCATTTTTATATTGTATGCTCTCAATTTCAGCATCGCTGGGTTTAATCTCAAACTCTTACAAAATAAAACACGGGCGTACACTTATCAAATAAAATACTTACACTTGCGAGAAAAAAATAGTGACTTACTTTATCAGATAGCATATTTACTTATTCTTGCAAATATAATAGAGACTTCCCCTTTTTAAAATAGAATGGTGACTTCCTATTCAAAACACAGAATAGTACCTTACTCTTACAAAATTGTGATGACTATTACAAAATAGTTACTTACTTTTACAAAATAGTGACTTACAAAATAAAACAGTGATTTACTCTTTTAAAAAAATTTACAGGAAAAAACTAGGATCGAACCCAGCACCCTTTGTTATAAGCAGCCTCAACCAGTAACTTGTTAAGGATTTTCACAATGTAGTGACTTACAAAATAAAACTGATTTACTCTTTAAAAATAAAATTTGAAGGAAAAAAAATAGGATCGAACCCAGCACCCCGGCATTATAAAGCGTGTTCACAACACCTAAGCCACAGACGCCAACATTTGCCACTTACCCTGGTGAAAGGCTGTGGCTCTTTGTTATAAGGAGCCTCAACCAGTAACTTGTTCAGGATTTTCACAATGTTTTCAGCATCAGTCTTCTGGGCCAGGTCCATGGCTGTTTGCCCGTCACTGTTCTTAGCCTCCAGAGGAGCTCCTGCCCTGGCCAGAATGTACACGATCTCGGCATTGTCAAAGGTGGCATAGGACAGGGAGCAGACCGCATGATGGACAGCAGTCCAGCCATTCTTATCTGCCAAAGACAAGTCAACGGGACTTGTCTTTTGAATGCTGGTGTATTCTCCTGCGCAAGGATAAATAAAGATTGTTTAGTTCATAATGGGCAGGTTTTGAAAGCTTTGCAACGATATTTCTCTAATGCTAAAATTATATTCCCAAACTGGAAGTAGACCTTTAACTTCCCATAACAAGTACTGAAAACCAATTTAACTGTTTAATTCCATTCACACTTTTTAATGTTACTGTATTACTGTTGTTGCTGCAGCAGCAGTAGTAGCAGCACCAGCACACACGCACACGCGCGCAGAAAGAGAGAGAGAGAGAGAGAGAGAGAGAGAGAGAGAGAGAGAGAGAGAGAGGGAGGAGAGAGAGAGGGAGAGAGAGGGGGGAGAGAGAGAGAGAGGGGAGAGAGAGAGAGAGAGGAGGAGAGAGAGAGAGACGAGAGAGAGAGAGAGAGAGAGAGAGAGAGAGAGAGAGAGAGAGAGAGAGAGAGAGAGAGAGAGAGAGAGAGAGAGAGAGAGAGAGAGAGAGAGAGAGACAGACAGACAGACAGACAGACAGACAGACAGACAGAGACAGAGTAATCAAAGTGTTTATGGTAAGATGACGTGGCACAATTATGTGTAAGGGGGAGTGTGGTAAAAGTATGTGTGGAGGGGTATAGAAGATATGTGTGTGTGTGTGTGCACGTGCGGATGTGCATGAGAAGTGTAAAAATGTGCAGCAAACTCAAGTCCTCCAGATGCCATAATGTTCATAAAGGGACCTCCCCTTAACTTTGTGGGTGTGCGCGCGTGCACGTGCGTGCGCATGTGTGTGTGGCTGGCTAAAATAACTCTTCTTCTGCATCGACTGGCTGTTAACTCTGGCGTAATGTCTTGGTAGTTTGTCCGAGTCTGGACTCCGGTTTTGTTCCTCCAAGATTTGAGTGATGCAAGCACATCCGTTTCACAGATCTGGCTTACTTTATGCAGACTGTTTTTATATCCTTGCCTCTCAAGCAGATGTGTTCTGAATCCCAAGGAGCATCTAAATACTGCCTGTGTTCATATTCATCTTCAAGTTTTTCCTGTTCAAAATGCAGGCTGTCTGCATCTGCACCCACCACTGTCTTTAAAAAAAATTAGGTGACAAGACCCCAACCCCCCTCCCCAATATGGTCTTCTTTTTCTTAGCGTTCACCAGCTTTAAACTCCGGTGGTAAGTTCTGGCTGCTCGTTAACTTCTGGACTTCTGAACCTGAGCTTTGCATGCACATCCGGTTGACAGATCTAGCTGATTTGTATGCAGACTGTTGGTTCCTTGCCTTTCAGGCAGATGCACTCTGACTGAAGGAAACACTTCAAATTAGTCGCCTTTTTACAACACACTTGCAGGAAATGGGGGGGGTGGTGTCTATTCTTTTGTCCCCATAAAATGAGGCGCTGGAACCTCCACTGGCTGAGAAAATGGTCAAGCTGGAACTCGATAAAAGTCTATTTTAAGCAAATGTACTCACTTTCCTTATTCATCTGGGAGACATGTCTGATGAGAGATAGCTTGACAGCTGACTCGGGGATTGAAGACCCATCCTCGGAGGGTTTTGCCAAGGCAGCAAGAGGCTTCACGCTGCCCTCTACAATATCGGTGTCGTGGTCACTCGTTTCACCTTCCTTGACCTCGTCCTCATCAATCTCCATCTCATCTGCAACTGGCTCTTCATTCTCACCTGGAGGGATTTTTTTTTAAAAAAACATTTAAAAGAAAACACATGTAAAGTGAATAGAAACAATTTCTTGCTAAGATTTCCTGACACTAAGTACAACAGTAAAATTTTGTGTGTGTGTGTGTGTGTGTTATCCATCAAGATGATGATGACCACTCTGTTTCATCAAGTATGAGTACGAAGATGACTGATGAGGCCAATGTGGGCCTGAAAAGTTCTTGGACAGTGAGTGAGCGTTGTGCCAGGGAGGAGATCTCCTGCAGTTGTCTTTCTGTCCATCCTTTTCTTAATAAGTCTTGCTGTTCTGTTTGCTGCACATGTAGCCGCCCTCTTGTGTAGAACTGCACGCCTTGCATTTGGGTCTTAAGAGGCAACCTCCCAATTGGTGTCATTCATCCCAAGTGCTTTGAGTGATGACTTCAAGGTGTCCTTAAAGCGTTTCTTTTGCCCACCTTGGGAATGTTTCCCATTTTGCGGCTCACCATAACAAAAAATTTAGTAACCATCTCTTTACTAGAGGACTGTTCAAATTATTTATAAATCAGTTCATATTGCATGTCTTGGCATTCACAAATTTAACATGCAACATGTTTATGCAAACAATCCTGAAATCCAGGACTTCTTCCTTTGGTTGTCACAGAATTACCGGGCAGTATCCCAGTGCAGTGTGTTACTGTATTTGTCTTATTCTGTTCAGGTGGCTTCAGCAATAGTTTTTTTTTTCTGTTTAAATGTCTTGTGTGTGCGTGCGCCAGCATATGTATGTTTGTTTCTGTGTGCAGGTTTCATCTATGCCATCTATCCCTCTCTTCCTTGGTCTTCCTCTCACCTTAAGTTCAGGTGTCCCGCTGCAGAAGATCTCATATACAGTTTGGTCTGGCTGCGTTCGTACTGGAATGATCATGGTCTCAAAGATTACATCAAAAATTGTATGTGGACAAATCTCGACCCGCAAGTAATTATGTGCATTGAACATAATCATGTCATATATGTGTGATTAGTACTGACCAATGAATACAATAGCATCTGTTTATCGTCCCATGATGCATAGGCTGTTTCTGACTGTCGAGAACGGCTGGGTTGATCTAAAATCCAACAAAGAAGCTCAAAGAGAGATGTTTCAGTTTCATTCATTGGAAGGATGCTGACCAGTGGACATTCATCAAAGAATACAGGCAGCATATAGTAACAAATATGTATTGAAGACATCACTGGCAGACTGGGCATAATGTTTCAGAAACAATGTGCTTTCATGGCAGATATTCTATGGCCGAGTCAAGCTCATGTTGCAACAGGAAAACCATCGCCAAAAGTGATGCAGCAACACAGGTGAACCTTGTTGAAGCATATGTTCGCTAGCGAAAGAATTCAATGCGTAACTGGGACAGTTCAAAATTTGTTCGTAAGAGACGCAATACTGGAAAGTGTGTTCCCAGTGGGTACCAGGTAATCTACGATGTACATAACTGGTTCAGTGAGCAACCACAATAACTTTTTATCGGATAGCATCTGCCGCCTACCTAAGTGAAGGGATACTTGCATGAACGCTCGTCTAATTCTGCCATACCTCCTGATGTTGCTTTCATGCTTTTGTGTTAAAGCCGTTAAAATGGGTTTCAAACGAACACTCCTTATGGAACTGATTTTACAGCTAGAAAGCCTTCATAAACATTTAAATCTGGAAAGAAGAAGAAAAGATACAGATAACAGACAAAATATATATGTCTCACTTTCATCTCCTAAATCAACTGAATCCTCATTCTCCTCTGAGTGCTTAGAGAGAGACACAGCATCATCATCCTCAACCTCCTGAAGTACCTCCTCATCGAGAAGATCATCTGGGTTTTTCTCCTTAGGAGCTTGAAAGTCAATGGTGAAAACCTGTCAAATATTGAAGATGAGATTATTACAAAGGAGGGTAGGAAGGTAGTTGTACCCCCACCAGGACATCAGACAAACGATAAACACCCAGTGACACAAAGTGCCAACGTGCGGATGAAGATCACACGTGGAGAGGTCCCAGAAACCCCTTTCAGCCGTTAGGCCATATTTATGGCCCTGAAGCTCTGTACATACTTCAATGTACATTATAGAACAGTCAAGCCTTTTCAGTTACATTAAGGACATTAACACTTTTAAGCTTTGTCAGAAGTGTTATTCATTATTTTTTTTTTTTTTTTTTTTTTCAAACAACCTAACATAAGAATTATTTGTGAGACATTTCAGTGAGTAAGTTGATAGTTGGTAGGTTATTCCTCACAGCACATTGAGCCATTTAGTCTATCGATGTTTGGATCTAAGTATTTAACAGCTGATGACAACAACAGTTTTGTGATTGTTTTATTATTCTTCTTTGGCCTCCTGCATAGTGCTCTTGCCTGGCCTCAAACTTTCAAACTTGCTATTCTTCCAATCTGATCACTGTTGCAGTTTCACAGGCATCACTTAGATCTCTCAAATGTCTTACGCATCACACAGCATACAGTATATAAGACCAGTCGCCTGCTCTCCCGGCGTCCATAGAAACTTTACCTGCAAGCTGATTAGCTTGTTCACTCATAATGAGGTGTAATTAATTAAATTGGGTACCAGGATGTTGTCTGGGGAGGCAAAGATGGCCGGCGTAACACCGACGACTTTACTCACCTATTGTCGATTGGTCTGTAAAAATATGGATGCTCTTCCCATATGCCTAATGCGCCTAAAGGTGTTAAAGGCATCTTTTACTTACTAAACAATCTTATAACTGCATGGGGAAGAAAGAGTTAACTAGGAGAGTCGGGGGGTTGATGAGAGGCATAACTAAAGCATATACAGTGCTTTCCCTGATACAGAATAAGATCAGGTCCCACAGATATCCTATTGATTGCATTTTGTTACAGACAGTATTAATCAGTGGCTTACCTGTCGGGACTGTTCTTTGGAGAGCTGTGGCTTCACCGCTGCTTTACCTTCGGGAACATCAGCCTCAGCATCGTAGGAATAGTTGAGCAGAAGCTTCACCATCTTGACATCATTCTGAGAAAATTAAAAAAAAAAAGGCTGTAACTCCTGATAAACATAAGCTAGATGTAACAGTTCCTTCCCATGTGGAAACAAAGAACAAGGCAACTAACTGGGAGTGTTTCCTTTAAAGTCAAAGTGAACTTGCCCAATAGCTAAAAAAAAATCAACAATCTGCATACAAATAAGCCAGATCTGTAAAACAGATGCACACGCAAAGCTCACATTCTCAATCAAGATCACTAAGGTCCAGAAGTGAAGAAACAACCTAACTTTCCACTGGAGTTTACAGCCAAGGAATGCTAAAAAGAAGAAAACTGTCCTCTTAAATTATTTCTAATGAGAACTCAGCAAAATAATTCCTGAGAAGTTTACAGATGCTAGTAAAACAAGATGAAAAATGCTACTGTCAGGCTAGGAACAACCCTAAATTATCCGCTTAGGGGTTTGAACAAAGAATCAAAATTTTGAAACACAGGCTCACAGCGGCAGACAATTTGGTCTCAGACCCCTTTGCCTTATTTCTGCAAATATATGAACATCTACCGCTCAGTAGATATAGCAAACCACTTTTTATAAAACTGCATAGTAAAACCTTGAACAGCCATCAAATGATTGTCCTGTAAAGCAGCGTTCTTCAACCGAGAGGCTGCAGAGAAGTCTGAGTGGCCCATGAAAACATCTGCCTTATCATGTAACGGGTTAGGGTAGGAAGTTTTTCCCTATTCCCTGATTGCAGTCTGTAGGATTAACACCTTCAAGGATGAGGATTAAATGTCACATCAGCTGAGACACTGGATGTAAACAAATAAACCTCTATCTAAATTTGTTTCTGTGTCTGATTCTCTGTCAAGTAGGTTGCGAAACATTTTTCTGTTTTTGTAGGGCGCGGTGAGGATCTGGGGGAAAAAGGGGGTTGAAGAACACTGCTGTAAAGGAAATGCAACTAAAGTTTTTTTTGTTTTTGTTCTGTTTACATCAACGTAATAAAGTTACTATCTAAAATCACAAAATTTAAACTGCGGGGGCAAAGACATCGAGCCCTACCATTCTGACGGCATGCATCATTGGGGTCAGACCATTGCTATCAGCAAAGTTGGGGTTGGCTCCTTTCTGCAGCATAAACTTGGCCAGGCCCAGGTCATAGTTTCTGATGGCAAAAATGAGCGGGCTGGTGCTGTCCTTGCACTGTGAACTGAAGTAGTCTGGCTGCTCACAGGCCACGGTGGCACCCAGCAGAAGTGGGTCTGGAAGTGGGTGGTCATACAAAGTGTCCAAAGACACATGTCCAATGTCCAGCAGAGTATCCAGCCATTGCCTAAAGAAAAGACAAATATAGGAAATAACAAGGAATTGAAACAAATCATAAGCATCAGGTTGCAGAATATTTTTGTCTGGTATTTTTTGCTGCATTTCTGGGACCTAAAGATTTTTTTGGTGTGTAAACATGCAGGATGAGAAAAGTTCTTGTGACTGACTTAGTGCTGAGGTGCCTAACCTTAAACTTTTATCCTCTTGCTGTGCCGCTATACCTCACATTATCCTTCTATCCTGTGCACTTCTTTTCAAATCTTGAATTTAAACTTGTCCAGCACTTTTGACCTCTCTCCACAACATTCATCTGAGGGTTTCTCTTGGATGCCTTTGTTTCCTCAGTTCATCTGCCCTCCATTCAGCTCCCCTGTTTAGTGATTATTCCCATCTTGTTTTATTAGAACCTGTCTTGAATTCAGTCCCATTTAATCTTCATCAACTTAATTAGGCATTGGGCATTCGATTACAAATGCATTTCCATTTCTATGTATAACTTAGTGTCTGAAATGGGAGTGTCTACTGTCAGGAAGAGAATAGGGTGAAAGAAAGCTGGACAGACAGACAGACGGACGGACGGACAGAGGGAGGGAGGGAGCGAGAGAGGGGGGGAGGGAGGGAGGGAGGGGGAGAGAGAGAGAGAGAGAGAGAGAGAGAGAGAGAGAGAGAGAGAGAGAGAGAGAGAGAGAGAGAGAGAGAGAGAGAGAGAGAGAGAGAGAGGAGAGAGAGAGAGAGAGAGAGAGAGAGAGAGAGAGAGAGAGAGAGAGAGAGAGATTTGTTTTTTAAAACTGTGTACTTTATATATATATATATGTATGCCAGCTACTTACTAGTTAAGTTGATTGTTCAAACAGACGGACTTACCTGACTTCATCAACCTTGAACTTATCAGAGACCCAATTATAGTCCCACATGAAGGCAGCCATTATGTCCCGATTTTTCACATCTCTTACTTTCGGATCAAACTTGAGGTCATTTTCTGGAAGACAAAATATGCACACAATTTATTTATAATCGCTTTCTCTAATATCCTCTTTTACACAGTCCATGTAGTGTAAGCATTGGTGATTGCGTCTTTAAAGCCTTCTGTCTCCTCAAACTAATATATTCTCTCTCCTTATCTCCTCTTGCCTCTCAACTATTCTAATCTTCTTGTTGTCACAATGTACCCCAGTTTTCTTCATCTCATGATGTGCTCCCAAGAATGTGGGCTGCATTGTTCTCATGCAAGTAACACGTTCTATTTTTGAGTTAATTTCTTTCAAAACCTCTTTTATCTGCCCATGGTGTCCATATCATTCTTCTACAAGATCACACCTCTCCAACTTCCACACAATTGTTAACTAATCTACTGACAGCCCATAATTCCCTTCCAAATATAACTGGTTCAACATAGCTCTCAAGGTAAAATGAGTTAACAGCTGACATCACAGCACTCAGGACAATCCCACAGGTGCTCTGTTCCCATCTTCAGCAGCAAGTGAAAAGCTACCATCTTCAGCAAGCCAGTGAAAAGTTGTTACGATGCTATCAGCAGCAGCCTGATTGTATGTCCTTCTTGCCCTTTCCTCCCATTGAGAAATAATATACATTTTGCATATAATTTTCTTCATCTGGTGAATTTTTTTTTTTATTGTCTAGTATACAAATTAACACTCCATAATATGACTTGTGGGACAAGGATCAAAACATGTACCCCAACCTCTTTTGCTTTTTATTCCTCCAAGAGCTTACACCTTCAACTAAATTAAGCCAAGCTGGCAACCAGCCGCTCATTGGAGAAAGACCATGCAAATGAGATCAAGCCAGGCACAATGAAGCCTGTCAAAAACACACCAATCAATAACATGCATGATAAAAAGTACCAACCTATCAAAAACTTGGCAAGGACAACAGACTGGTGTTTCAGAGCAGCATACATCAGGGGAGTGAACCTGTGTTTGTCCTTGTCCGCAATGGGGATTCTCTTTTCTAATAAAGCCCCTGCAACCTGTAAGATTAGAAATATGTTAGGTACATCAGTCTCTACATTTTATAGATCCCAACATAAACCATTCAATATTAAACCCTCAAATAATTAATTTAATACTAACATCATTCTCATAATATTATGGCCTAAGAAAATAACTACTGGCAACCTAACAGATTCAAACATCAATGAATACTGGGCAACTTCTCTCAGAAACTGAAATATTTTGGCTATATCAAGTGCCACGGCAGATTGGAATAGTAGCAGAAATAATGGTGCCAGGAAAGAAGAACATGAGTCAACTAGCATGCAGATGGGCACAGGAAATAAGCAATACCTTGGGCAAGAAAGTGCAAGAGGTGGGAGAATGATGAGGGATCAAGTTTCTTTCAAGCAGGCTGCAATGATAGTGATGCTCAGCATAGGACCTGCTATATGATGACCCAACACTAAGACTACAATATTACAGTGGCGAGCATGCTTTCCTGCCAGCCTTGGAGGAAATAGGTTTGAATCACTATCTTCTTCTTCTCTTCCACAGTGTACCTCAGTGAAGTGTCGGGGAGAGATGTAACATTCGTTGATGAGATCTCAAAAGCACTATTAAGGTTAGTTGTGTATCCTTTACAGGACATTGCAGAACCAACCCCAACAGCCCCTGGCTGTTGTGTGGTTTTTCTAGGCAAATTTACGTCCAGTAGTTGCACTATTAAGACTGATGTTAATTTCTGTAAGGCTGTTCTTAATGCCTTCACTCCATCTTTTCTGAAGTCTTTCACTCACTCTATACCTGTTGTATCAATCACTATCAAGGTGGATTTTTTTTTAGTGACCTGGCCCCAGCCAGTCCAAAATGGGTATCAGGAAACATTTTGGGAAAGTAAAGCTAGAGTAATATTAAAATCACCCACTGAGTGTTAACTGGTCTAGTCTGGAGAGGAATTTAACATTTCACACAGCGCATAATGAAAAGAAAAAATATCACATTTCTCTGCAACGCAACCCTAAAAAATTTGGGGAAGAGAAGAACTTGGGAGTCGGCAAACAAATTATTGAGGGAGGGAGGGGGAGCGAGAGAGAGGAAAGGAGGGAGGGAGGGAAGTGGGAAGGGAGAAAGAGAGAGGGGGGAAAGGAATGGAGAGGGAGAAGGGGAGGGAGAGAGAGAGAGTGTGTGTGTGTGTGTGCGCGCGTGTGGGGGGGGGGGTGTTTGGGGGGAGGGGTGTCCTCAGAGCAAAAAGGTTCATGGGTAAACAGACTTTATTTAATAAATCGTCCTTTACGTCAAGTGACAAACATTAAGCTCTGACCTTGATCTGAAGATCGGGGTCATGGCGACTGGTTCTCAAGGCCAGTACATGGAAGAGATTCTGACCTTCCTTGTTTTTAGCATGCAGTCTGCTCACATCAGGGATTCTACGGAGCAGGCGCAGTGCAAGATAGAACTTGCTCAGGTTCAGTGCTGACTGTGGATCACAAATACATAATATAATTGGCAGCTATGTTAAAAAAAAAATTTGCCTTGAGTATTTACACACATATATATGAAAAACACTTAGATTTACAAAATGTAAAAAAAAAAAAAAAAACATGAATAACTTTGTTAATGCTAAAATGGTATCTCAAAACAACCACTCGAAACATTTTAAAATTCATGTCAATTTCAGTCTATTTAATATTTCATCTATCTTTATTGCTTCTCATCTTGCTTACTTAATCTTTCTGTATCTTTTCTTCATTCTGACTTCTTTTACTTCTGTTTTCAATTTACAACAGTCCTATCTTCTGCTTACTTTTTCTTGATTTATCTTTATTGTTTTTTTTTTTTTTTTTTATCTGTCTGCTGTTGTTTGTTTTACTATCTTTTTCCAGTATGTATTTTTACCTTTGGTTTTTCCTGTATTTCTATTTGTCTTCTTCATGCAATCATCACAAACCCCCCCCCCCCCCTTTCCAATCTGTGTAATTAAAAAAAATGATCGAAATGTTTTCCACACTTTGCAAATAGAAGTAAACATGGTAAACAGACAGTATTAGAATGTCTACATCTCATGGCTGATTACTGCGACAATCACTTACTTCCACAGCTTCCATGGGCATACCCAGGGCATCTAGCAGCATATGAGCCACTCCTGTCAGGTCATTTTTAACAGCTCCCTGTGGAATCAAGAAAACAAAATATGACACTGCCAGGCTTTTTTTTTAACATACTGTCTAAAGCAGTGTTTCCCAAACTGTCTTGGCCGCGGTGTCTTTTTTCAATGAAAATTTTTCCACGGCACCCTAACCTAAGTAAAAGTATGGCTATTCGTGTCTTGGTTAAATTAATATGAAGCTTTTACAATATTTCGCAGCGCCCCTGTGAAAAGGTCGCGGCGGCGCACTGTTTGGGAATCACTGGTCTAAAGTGATCAATGTCTGTGATCTTGTTGAAATTATCACGAATGTCTGTAAATACATTAGATTTAAGTTAGACTGCACTAAATGCTTAAGCACAAACATCTGATAAATCTTCCATGTTATGCAAAAGACAAATAAAGATTGAAATAAATTAATGGCTCCGATCAGTGGTAGGTGTTCTGTTTAGTGCAGTGGCAAGGGCTCAGATGTGGCAGTGTGTTCTTGTTCCAATTCCCTTCAAAATGGATTTCTTCCATGACCAACCAGTGCCTGTTTAAAAATATGCTTGTATCTTCTCTCTTGTCATCTGAGTTCAACAAATCTGTACACAATTACTAAGTTTTTTTTTTTTCATCCTGTTGTGTGATGCTCCTCTATTTTCTAAAATTACAAACACTTATAATGGACAAAAGAGACCAATGTTAGAGATATCTCCATCGTGCTACTCTTGTGTGTAAAGTGAAACAGAGCAGTCTCACAGCAGATACTCGTGATGGGAACCGAGTAACGGTCCCAAATTATCTAGGCTAAGAAAATACCCTAACAGGGCTTCAATCATATGTATATTGCAGGACTTCTTTCAGGCAAATCTACCGTATACCGCGGGAAACACTCCTCCGAATAAAGGTCCCAAATCATCGAGTGTCAACAGCTCCGACACTGAGTGCTAGGTTAAACTTCTCCCCTGGGTCCTAGGTTTAACTTCTCCCCTGGGTCCTAGGTTTAGGGTTAGGGTTAGGATTAGAGTTAGGGTAAGGGCTAGGAGTACTGCAATTACGACACCGCCACCAAAATCTGTCACAACAGTGGAACCGCGACACTATCGATTGAAGGGTTATGGATGGAACTTACGCGGACGCGACGTTACCATGGTGACACTAGTTGTTTCGATGTTTACTAAATATTTAGTGCAGCTTCCTGGCTGCACAGTCACAAACATTGAGGATCTATTAGGGTATTTTCTTAGCCTCGATAATTTGGGACCGTTATTCGGAGGATAGCCCAGAAATTTTAGATTTATATATATTCTAGGCCCACACGGTATGAGACGGGGTGGCCAATTTCCTTCTTTCTCACTATTCATTAGCAGAAGAAAAAACTGCCAATTACTGCCTTTATATACCACTTCTACGGTGTAAGCATAGTGATCTTTTGAGCCTGGTGATTTAAGGACGCATGACTAGTGTTGTCGCTACGACTGTGCAGATTAGGATTTTATTTTGCCCTTGACAGAAAAAAATCCCCAGCCTTACCGAGGATTCGAACCAGGGTCCCCTGCATGAGAACCCAGCATTCTAATCGTTTGGCCAGCCACTCCTCTCATTAGCAAAAAATTCTGAAAATTATCTTGTAAATTTTTTTATTCAACTGGGTCTACCCCAGAGTCCTACTGGTTTGGGATGGGTGGTGGCCTTGTAGCTCTGAGCATTCTTCTTATTCTTTATGTCTGCCCTTAAAAGGACAGCTGGCACACTGTTTCACACTTCCTAGTCATTGTCATCCACGGATCTACTGAGTGTACAAGAGCTGCCACAGGTACTCACCTCAAAGATTGTGATGCTGGAGCCTGGAATCTCTTTAGGCTGCTGGCTTAGCCACTGTCGTTTTGGCCGCCAGGTGAGCACAGGTCTCTTCTTTTTCTTTTTCTCTTCCTCTGTTTCTTTCTTGACTTCTTCCTTATGGGGCAAGCTAATCACTATGGGGTGGGACAAGCTTGCATTTCGTTGCATGAGCATTATTGCACAGCTGTGGACAATAATATAAGTGAGAGACCTTTCAGAACTAAAAAATGTAAAAGGGAGGAAAATTTAAATAACTGCCAAATATATAATGTGGGGTGTCACGGTAACACAGTGATTAGCTGAGTCAATCTGAGTCTAGAACCTCCTTCACAGCACTCAAGACATTCTCATAGAAGCTCCGTCGTCATCTTCAGCAGCCAGCAAAGTGGTTAGTGTGCCTGATAACCTACACAGTGTATCCTGGTTCCTTGCCAAAGTCACCGAACCACAATTTTATTAATTTTCACCTTATCAGAGCTGTCATTTGTCCTTTAACAATTTGCTAAAAGTGAATTCCTACTCCAAATAGATCAAAATACAGTTCTATTCAAGGAGCTATAAAGTACTTCAGTTTCATATTCGTGTCAGGGCACACAGTCGTGCAAGGAAATGAGCAGGCTGACAGGCTTGCAGGTAAAGCTATCGTGAAGGGCAGGCGAACCATGGACCAGGCTGATATACTTAATGCTCTATGAGAAACAGGATGTCTGCGAGAACCAAGTGATGACTGTGAATCTACAACCATGACCACAACTGCAAGAACAGCATGTTAAAAGGGTTGTGGCCAGACAAGATCACTATGCAGAAAGTCAAAAAGGAATAAGGAATCAACACAGGACTGGTGTCGTCAGCCGCTACACGCTGTGGGATTTACCGAGGGGATTCAAGCAGTTATGGACTGACTGGTTCGATACACAATGGGGATAATGTGTCGACTAACTAACTAGCACATCAAAGAGATCCCAATGTTCAAATGTGATATTCTCTAAACAAGAATTAACAATTAGGTTAATTTGGCGCAGTGCCGATGATCTATCCCATTAGTATAAATGCCCTGATTCAATCCTCGCTGGTGATATGATCCGATTCACTACCACCAGTACAACGACTCGGTATCATCAAATTATAATGGATTTCTTTGGGAAAGAGAACAAAATCCCACTAGTTACTAGAGTGAAGTCTGTTGATAATTACACACCTAAAAAATGTGAAAAACTTATCACTGACATAGATCCAATTCCAGTTTATATATTATCATTTTATAAAATGTAATAAGTGTAGATTGCTATATTCTGCCATCTCACATGATCACCATAATCCCAGATCGGGTCAGTGTTCTTTTCTCACCCCAATCCACATGGCTAAGCCACCTAGGTATTTCTCTCTTTGCCCTCCTTTTATTCTTTTTCCCATCAATCTTGCCAGTTCTCGAGTCTGATGGTCCTTGTCTACTTTCTCAACCCACATTTTTTTTTGATTTTCTGTGTGTGTTTTCTCATATTCTGTGTTGAATGTCATCAAAATTATTTGGATATCCTTAGAAAACTTTATAAACACTGACAACAAACTGTATTATTTTCAGTGTGAAAATTTCCACAATGACCTCTTGCTTGTAAAAAGCAATTTAAAACAAAAAATGCAGAATATATTCTTGAATTCTTTGGAAGAAATCATAACATTATAAGCTGTATTTAGTTTAATGATGATGTACCTGTCAAAGCCACCATATATTGCCATATTCAATGGAGTGTTGCCTCTGTATTCCTTGGCTTCAAGATTTGCTCCTCTCTGAAATACATACAATGACATGTTATCACTGAACAACATCTTGTCACTAGGGACAAAAACAATAATGTTGAAATTGTAGAAAAGCTTTTTACATTAAATCAATATATCAGGTGCCATCTCCACAACATGTGGCTGCAAAGGGATCTCCCCATTCTGTCTCTCGACTAGGTTGGACTCTTGATAAGACAGCTGTTATTAATTATTTCCTCAGGTGTACTGAGAATGGCACTGAAGAATAAAAAGTGAGGCGTGACAAACCTGGTATGTAAGAATTTTAAACTGTTCTTCTTCTTCTTCTGCATTCATCCGAAGATGTAATTGCGTTGTGTCCGTTTACAGCGTGGCTATGATATTTGCACCTTTTAAACTGTTCACAAACAATACACCAAAAAAGCTCAAATTTAGAATTTTGGGCCAATAATACAAAAAATGTCTTCTTTTGATAGCTTGAAAAAAATTGTCTGCAATGTGGTCTGAGATAAATATCAGTCTTTTTTTTTTTCATTGAATAGACTGCATACTCTGGGTGTACTAACTGGAGTGGCGAGACAGGAAAACCATGCGGGAGCCACCCGTCGTTACATCAACCAGAACACAGAATGAGAGTTGTTAGCCTAAAAACACTTGGGGACACACTCAGGAGGAGATTGGAGCACTTGTGGTCATGTCTGATGTGCCATGAAGAATTCTCACAAATGAACAATGTCAGTTTTCAGGATAGGCGATATCTGCAGCAATGAACCTCAAGGGCTTGTAGTGATGAAGAAGAAGAGGTAGATTGTAAGTCTGATGCACCACTGGCGTAAACAGGGTCCATTACTTTACATTCCTTGTGTGACTGGGGCATCTAGTTGCTTTACATCTGCATCAACTATCGAGTGTTGACTGGACTATAAAGAGATGAGACTAGCATCATATGTCCGATGCATCATTGGCCCAAAAAAAGGGTCCTTTACTTACGTAACCAGAGACTCTTAGTGCTCTACTTTGGCAGCATCCTTTGCAGTTGATCAACTCTCAGTTCTAAGCACTCTCAGTGAGATGAAAATAAGAAAAAGACCTCTTGCAAAAACCTAATGTGGGGCACCCTTACCTGAAGCAGATGCATGCAGCAGATAGTGGCCCCTGAACTGGCAGCATACAGCAAGGGCGTGAAGCCCTTCTCATTAGGCTCATCAACCTTCTGATCCCGCATCACACTGGTCAACAGACTGCACAGCTCAATTGGGTCGACACTGCAAATGAATAAGTTAACAAATAATGATAATTTTACGCCAGTCTCTGATGAATATCAGATATAAACTTAATCTCATAACAGAATAATTCAAAAATGATGTACCTCTGATTCCTCTTCTGCTTAATGTTTCCATGCCTGTGAGACTCTTTAGAACAAATTTCTTTCCAATTTTACTTCATTCATGAATGCGATGCCAAATTTTAATTGGGCTTTTAATTGGGACATTTAATTAATTTAGATATTTTTGATTTTATTTTAATATGATACATTTCAAACTGACTATCAGAGCACAACACTTTTTTGTATACTAAACGTTTCAAGTTGACTTCAATATTCAGCGTCAACTGATGAACTGTATCCAGAACAACACTGAATCATGTCTAGATAGCTGCTGATATCAAAAGTTACAAGAGAAAGAGGGCAGTGATAAATTATCGAGCTCGTTCCGAGATAAAATGGACGAAGAATCAGAAAGTAACAGTCACTGAGAGGGCAAACAAGTGGATTTAGGAAGCAAAGGCTCTCAAGAAGACCTCTACAACAAACGATGATGAAAGAGGCCAAAGGTACTGAAGGAACTCTATTCCATCCACGGCTATGAAAAATACTGCATTAGATGGAAGGGAATGGAGAAATCAAAAGTGAGCCCAATATGTCAGATAAACAGCACAATCGGATGATGATCAGAGTTATTTCCGCTGTGAAAGGTGACCACCAGAACGCTCTGTGGAGATCCTTCAGCACATACAAAAAAGGCCCTGGTCATCCCCTGCACCTGGACTAATCTCCAGGCATCTCTATTCATCTTGCCACCATTCTTGAATAGACAAGTCGAGGCAGTCAGGTAGAAGAATTTGCAGTTCTATGCCACTAAAATCCAATTCATCATGTAAGCCATGGTGTCATTCATCTTGCCACCGTACCTATATGGATAAGGCGAGAGAGTGAGATAGAAGGATTCGCACAGTTCTTTTCCCACTAAAATCCAATTCATCATGTAAGCGTCATTCATCCTATCATCCACTCTCCCTCTTTCTAGCCGACAAAAGGTCTGGTCACCATCACTTACAATGGGCGAACAACAACACATCTACTGAGAAATTACAGACACAACCAAATAGGATAGATGAAAAACATAAAATCGCACCTAAACAAGAGCAAGGTCACAATGTGTAATGTCATTTAATTACACGTTATTTAATTACAAATAAACTACAAACGTTCATTAACTGCTGCCTGTACAGAATAGAGGGAATTAAATGTTATGATAGAATCAATAATGTAGAGCTTTTGGAAGAGAACAAAACAAGTTCCAGCGGACCAGGAGGGAAAGAAAAGACGCTGGCGTTGGATAGGATACATGTTGAGAAAACCTGTAAACAATATAACTAGAATGTCTTTGCGCTGGAACCCACAGGGGCACAGAAATAAAGGAAGACCAAAAAACACATGGAGAAGGGGGCTAGAAAGTGAAGTTAAAAAGATGGGGAGAGCTGAATGCGATAGTGAAGGATTGAACAACTTGGCGAGTTGGATGAGGGCCTATGCTCCACTGAGGGTTAGAAAGACAGAATAAGAAGAAGAATGACACTTGACAAACAGGCATACCCATTTTTTTCCAGTGCAATGTGAAGAGGCGTGTCCAAATGCTTGTTCTTGGCAAAAACATTGGCTCCACGATCCAGCAGAAACTCTTCCAAACTGGTTGATGAGTCGGAGTGTCCTTTGTTGTGCTGCACGGCCAGATGGAGGGGAGTGTTACCATCAATATCCACCGCATTGATGTCTGCCCCAGCTTGCAGCAAGATCTGTATCATGGCGATGGTATCATCTTCCCGCACTAGAATATCATATTTCATTATGTTAGATCCTGTACAAAATGACACAAGAGGAGGTTTGTCTATACAAATGACTGCTGGACAATCAAAAACAGAAATGTGGAAAAACCGCTTCTGCATTCAACCTTAAAAGAGCAGTTGGTACACTGTATTGTGGTTTACAGTTAGGCTGCGATATGTGTGCCTTTTGGTTTAACACATCCAATTTCAGCAAAAACTATTTAGTTTACCTTTCATGACTTATAAAAGTGTGGGCCGACCACATATATGCATACATACAAGCTGAGTCGAGTATTATATATTGTTATTTAGGCATCATCCACGATTTTATTAGTCATGGTATAAAACTGTAGGTGACAGTTGTAAAGATAATTAGCTGAACGCATGTGTCCACTAAACTATATGATATAAAATATTTGATAAAATATGATGGAATAGTTTTTCATCAGATTGTTCTGTCATCCATAAAGCGTGTATGTGCAAAATGTCATCCTGACAGTTGATCAGAAAATAGTTTACACATTCAATGCAAAAAATTTCAACAGACGAACCAACAAATGAACAAACAAGCAAAACTGAACTTTAAAAAGGTTTTTAAAAAAGTTCATACCACATGCTGGACTGCCATCTACGATTACATAACATATACATAAGCATTAGCATCCTCAAAACATCATAGCATTTTTTGAAAGCTGAATTTTTTTTTATTATTATTATTATTTATTAGAGCCGTGGTGGCAAAGTGGTTAGTTTACTTTTGCTGGCAAGACAGTTCCCACAAGTGGCAGGATTTAAGCCAACCAGTATGCCTCTGGGGTTGAGCCAGCAACATAAAATTGGGTACCCAAAAAAATTTTTTTTTTAATTCTGAGAATTATCTAGGAAGACAAATTGATCTTCTTCATGTTCGCCAACTCTAAACTCTGGCCGAAGGTTCTGGCCGTAGTTCCACTTCTAGACTTTGTTGATGTTCTAGTGCTTGAGTTGTTCGTGCACATCTGTTTCAAAGGTCTGGCTTCTTTGTATGCAAACTGTTGGTTCCTTGCCTCTCAGGCAGATGCAATCGGACATCGAAGAAGCATCCTTAATTAGTCACCTTCTATGACATGCCTGCAAACTACTGGACATAAATTTGCCTAGAAAAACAACAACAGCCAAAAAAAATTTGGGGTTGGTTCTACAACATCATGAAAAGGATACGCAACTCAACTTTTTTTTAAACGACATGCCTGTTTAGAAAACAGTGCACCTCCCCCTCCCCCAGTTTCTGATTGAGTCTCTTCTTGTTACATTTAGGATTTGTTGTAGACATTTTGTTTCAGTTGCTTTGATTTTTCCGTTTCCTTTTCATGTTGAAGTCTTTGTTTGGCACTAGTAACACAATGTTGATAAATTGTATGAAATAGTCCTCTTTTGGCGTCCACTGTTACATGTGTGTTCTACAATATTGGTAACATACTTCCTATGATTTGATCTGTTTCATTACATCTATCCCCGTGTGGGTTCCAGGGAACCCTTTTCGGGGGGGGGGGGGGAGAAGAATAGACCCATTACCTCCCCAACAAGCATGTTGTAAGAGTTGACTGACTAAGGGTTTCCTCCTAAGTCGGAGTGCATCTTCCTGAGAGGCAAGGAAGCAGCAGTCTGCACACACATAAGTCAGATCTGTAAAACGAATGTGCACGCAACATTCAGGTTCTCGAACAACTCTAAAGTCAAGAGGTAGATGAACAACCAGAACTTTCCGCTGGAGTTTAAAGCTGTTGAACGCGAAGAAGATGAAGATTACATTTTATCTCTGTTGCCATTTTTATACTGGGTGATCCCTAGATATTTGAATCTTTTCACACAGGATGGAGAAGAAGGGCAAAATAAGCTTACATTTAAGTAAGTCATGTGTCTGCTTACCTCTGTTTGTAACCATAATGTGTATGGCAGTTCGCTGGTTGTCTGATCGGCTACTCTTAACGTCTGCTTTATGCTGAATCAGTAATTTCATGACTTCTATATCTCCTCGTCTGAAATGACAAACATATTACACAACAAATGTACACCAAAACCATTCCCCCCCCCCCCCCCCCCAATCCAAAGCCCTAGCATGATTTATCAGTATGCTCCTTTTATAAGCCAATCTTCAAACATAAGCCCTAGTAAACTCTTTCCAGTCCCAAGGAAGGTATCATGTGTTTGTTCATAGGTTTCTACCTAAAAGTCCAATGAATGCAAGATGCGCCAATTGTACGTCTCTCGTACTATCCTTTAGACCTCTGATGCTAAACACCTTGGGACTGAAAGAGTTAAGATCGTCAGCCAGACTGACAGATTTTGTTCAGCCGCAGTAAAACATGACAGACTTTTTAAATTTTAAATTAATGAATAAATAAATAATACTATTCACAACAATAGTGTTAAAAAAAAGTGTAGATTTTTTTTTTAATAAATGTAGATTTAAAAAAAATAAATGTAGATTTTCTACTTGACTATTCCTGTGTAGGTTCCAAAGACTGAAAAAGTTAAGATCGTCAGCCAGATTTTGTTCAGCCGCAGTAACACATGACAGACGTTTTAAATTTTAAATTAATGAATAAATAAATAATACTATTCACAACATAGTGTTTAAAAAAAAAAAAAAGTGTAGATTTTTTTTTTTTTTTATATAAATGTAGATTTTTTAAAAAAAAATTTACATTTTCTACTTGACTATTCCTGTGTAGGTTCCAGAGACCCATTCTGAAGGAAAAGAGAACAGACACTGTCCCCCCCTACCAAGCATGTGGTAAAAGTCTACCAATTAATTCAGCGTGCATCTGTCCTGAGAGGCAAGGAATCAAAAGTCTACATACAAATAAGCCAGATCTGTAAAACAGATGTACATACAAAACTCAAGCTCTGAAACAGTAAAACAGGCACATGCAATTTTATGGACTGAGAAAATAATGAACTAAAATCTCACAAGTAGCGAAAGAAATCTAAATGTCATGTAATCCTTTATAAAGATAACAAACACTAAAGTTCAATCAAACTAAATTATTTGACAGACAGAAATGATCTCTGCTTTAGAAATAATTCTGCCAAAACTGCCAATGACTGCCTTTGTTATACCACTTTTGCTATGTTATTGTCAGGGGGTGAGAGCCCAGCATTTTTAGCCAGCAGTTCCTCTCACAAATAACTTTATGAAAAGGAATTTCTACCTCACATCCATAATAACTACACTGTAGCCACAAAAGGATATTTCTTCTTTTTCTCCTTCGCATTCACCTGCTGTAAACTCCGGTAGAATTTTCTAGTTCTTCGTCCACTTTAGACTGTCTTGTTCCACAAGTTTTGCATGCACATTCGTTTTACATATCTAGCTTATCAGTATGCAGACTGTTGGTTCCTTGCCTCTTAGGCAGATGCACTTCAACGAAAACACCCCTAATTAGTCAACTTTTATAACATGCTTTTTGGGAGGGCAGTGGGTGTATTCTTTTTTTTTCTCCCCACAGTGGGAGCCAGGAACCCAGGCGGGCCACACCAGGTTTGTATCTCAGATAGCTCAGTCTCTCTCTCTTCTGAGTGGCTGTGTGTCCACCGAGAGTACAGCATGGGACTTCATAGATGCAGGGATGGTCCCTTAAGTACTTCTTCTCATGAACCAAACAAGAGCATCTGAAACCAAATGCTGAACTATCATAGTGCGAAGCAAAAGCATAAGACAATTCACAAACAATGATGTCTCCATATATCCCAGCAATCACAAAATTAGTTAACTCAACATATTATGAAAAATAAAATTAAATCCTTTCCAGTGAAATACATAAATCACATATTATCATACAGGTACACTGTTTATCTCACTGCCTGAAAATCAAAACAGTAATGGTGGAAGCTGTGACAATAACAATGAACAATCCCGCTTCGTACAACTAAAAAAGAGCATTTGGTCATTGTGAAATTGCCAAGTTAGTCAGGTGACTAACCTGAGCTTCCAGCAAGAAGATAAACAGTGTATCTGCAGAAGTCAATGTGATTTGTTCATTTTAGTGGAAATGAACTCAATTTTGTGCTTCAAATGTTGATGAAACTCTGCACTAATACACCTGAGAAGTAGAATATTAGAGGTTACGAAAGCTGTAAACAATGAGAAGATACAGCGAGATGTGCCAGGCAAGAAATTTGCAATGTATTGTTTGTGTCTAGTCTGCATTATCTAAAAAGACAAATATAGTGAATTTATGAAACTCACTCAGCAGCCAAGATTAATGGGGTGATGTGGAAATGATTCCCCTTGATCAAAACATTGGGATCAGCTCCGCCTTCCAGCTGTAAAACAAACACCAGCAGTCCAATGAGAAAATAAATTATACATTGTATTATCAAAATGGTGCAAACTATTATCTAAACTATAAGTTAGTTGCGTATCCTTTACAGGACGTTGCAGAACCAACCCGACAGCCCCCTGGCTGTTGCAGGTTTTTCTAGGCATATTTAAGTCCAGTAGTTTGCCACTGCATTCTGGAATCTCAACTATATACATCTTGAAAGTTAATTTTTCAGGATGCTGCAAGAACCAACCCTAGCATTTTTTTGGCTGTTTGTTATTTCCTCAAGCAATTTTACATTTGACAGTTTACCATTTCTTAATGAACAATCGGCTATCACTACCAGTCAAAATCAACATAAAGCGGTCTGCTGCCAAGTCGCTCGCAGCTAGGATCAAAACTGGTGCTCCTGGCTTACAAAGTGTGGTAGCAATGTCTAAGCCAGGGACACATATTATCGAAACTAAACATTTATCTAAATTATGCATGCACACATGTTTTACTATAAACACAGTATATACTATTATCTAAACTAAATTCTACTATTACCTAAACTATACACACTATTAACTCTTTCTGTACCAAATAACTTAACATGTGTATTGTTGCTATGATTCTGTTTATAGTAATATTTGCTCACAAGGCAATAGATGCAACTTTCCACAATTGACAACACTGAAACGCCACTCGAATTCCAGAATACATCCTGCCAGTTTATTTCTCCTATTCCATCACAATTACTCAACCACAAGCATCGCTGTTCGCTTCCACAATATTACAACACTAGTCATTCATTCGACATTGAAACTACATCTTCAAGTACGACAAATGACTTCTTCGACTTCTGGTACACAACTGACCACGCGTCGACCTCAGGCTTTCCTTCGTTTTCCTTTCCAGCCCCAAGTATCTCATGCTGTTGTTAGTCGCACGGATTTTCAGCTCGACTTGCTGTGAGCGTGGAGGCCTTGCTAAGCAGGGTCATCACAACTGCTTACCTTTCATGTGACATGGTTGAGGGTGATGTCGCAGCAGTGTAGCGGTTAGCACATTATGGCCTGACAACCCAGTATTCACGGCTCTGAATCCGAATTGAGGTAGATTTTGTAAACTATCCTGAGCTTCCAGATAGACCCATCCTAGAAAGGATATTAGGGATTTTTCACAGGTCTCAGTTCTTTGCAGCCTCCAAAGATAAGAGAAACATCCGTAGGCATTCAGGATTTCGTCAAAGATGTCACTCCTTCACAACCTCCAATCTCTTCCTAATTATTTAAGTTGCATTGTAAGACTGACTACCACGGTAGAAAAGATTGTTTACAGCTTTCGTAACCTCTAATATTCTACTTTCTATTGCTAGAGAAAACAAAGTACTTTAAAATGTAATTACTATGAATTCCAAAGAAATTAAAAATCAAATTTGTGCTTGAAAAAAAAAATGTGTGTTAAACGGGGGAACTAATGTTAACATCCCTGCTAGGACCCACACAAAAAAAAAACAGTTAATGTTAACCGGGTGTTCTTCTCAAGCAAGTTCATGTTAACGAGGATTTACTGTTTTTAACAAAGCACAATCAATATTAAGTGAGAAACTTACAAGAGCCTTGACAATGGCTTCTCTAGAACTCTCTACTGCAAGAACGAGGGGTGTTTTGTCATTCATGTCCCTGAGGTTTGGATCAGGATTGTGACGTAGCAACAGCTTCAGTCCGGCCCCTATGTCACTCTTATTCTCACACTCAGCATTCACCAAGAAATGCAGAGATGAACTTTTACCTGGGGAAAAAAAGCAACCTTTGTTTCAGATAATGCAAAGTAAAAATACACAGATGCATGTTAAGACAATACAGTAAACTATAATTTTCAAGAAGAAGGCTCCATAGCCGCAACGTTCACGTTTTGTTTGTGATATGGTGAAGCTCGCTGATATACTTTTCGTTCGGTTTTTTTTATCTTTCCTTATCATTTTCAAGCCAATAGCCTATTAGGCGTATGATGACAGACTGGTATTTGTACAGTGGTAATGAAAAGAGGAGTCGCCGTGGTTTAGTGGCTTGACGCTCACCTAGAATCAGAAGTTCATGGGTTCGGGTCCATCGAAGCCAGACATTATTTTTTTTTTTCAGAAATGACCTTGGCTCCCAGGTCGACCCAGCCTTGAGTGGGTACCTGGTGCCATCCTGGGAAGTAAAGGCGGTCGGCATGATGTTGACCATATCACTCACCAAGTGCCATTTGGTCTATAAAATAAAGGTCTAGCAATACTTGCCTAATACGCCTAAAGAATGAGTGGAAAAGAAAGGCCCCACCCCCCCCCCCCCCCTTTTCCCCAATACACACAAGCAAGAATTTTGTAAAAGGCGACTAATTTAGGGTTTGCTGAAATGTGTGGAGCCAAAAGCAATAGATGTCACAGCCAAGCTGTAAGCCACAACTCATGTCAACCACCCTCTAGAATCTTTTGGTGGCAAAAAATGCCAGATAGGTGTTTATTCTTTCTTTATATCCGTAGAAATCACCCAATGTTTCCCTTACTTTTTTTTTTTTTTTTTTTAACTTGCCGTCAGAGCAATCTAAAGACATCTGGCTTCTACAGTGGGTGCTTCCAATGTGGGTTATTCTCTTGGGACTGAAGAAGAAGATAAAGTTACTTCTAGATCTGCAGTGGCAGGCTGACAGGCTATCAGAGAAACAGACAGGGGACTTGGAGATGAACAAGGGTGCTAACAAATCTTATTTCGTATCCACGACAGAAAACCTAAAATGATCACCTTCTGGAGCATAATGTAGCTCAGGTTCATCTGGCATGTTCTTGGGGCCAACAACAGCATCAACGTCTGACCCTGTCAACTCTATCAGCGCTTGGATGAACTCCAGGGCATAGTGGGCTTTCTTCACATCCTCCTGTTTAGATATCTGCAGGAACAAAAACATTCAGGTAAAGATAACTATCAATACACCACTTTTCTTCTCCTTCTTCTTTGTTCACCACCTATAAACTCAAGCGGAAAGTCCTGGTTGTTCGATCCATTTAGACTTGGCTTTGTGCCAGGGTCTAAGTTGTGCGTGTACATCCGTTTTACTAGCTTATTTATGGTTGTTCCTTGCCGCTCAGGCAGATGAACTCTGACTTCAAAGGAAGCTGCCCAATTAGTTGACTCTTACTACATGCTTATTCGGAAAGCAGTGGGTCTATTCTTGTTTTCCCCAAACTGGGGCTCCGGAACCCACACAAGGACAATACATTATTCAACTCATGATACTAGTGGCTCTCAACAGAATAAGGCCTGTGACCCCTCTTATTTTCGACGGCCTTTCGAGGACCCCCTATGTGTTTAAGTTTGAGGATTGAGGTTTGAGCAACGGATCAACATCATGGCACATGGGTAGTAACCCATAAGTGCTCCGTTCTTCTTCTAACTCAAGTCTGAGTTCGAAGAAGCTCAGCACAGTGCACAGGCTCTGTAGCACCAGGGCAAGGATCCTGAAATACTTTGAGTAGATTTGGAGTTAAAAATCTACCCCTATATTACAAGATTGAATCTATACAGGGTCTCCTTGACTTATGACCAACAAACGCAACCTAACTTCATTTGTCATTCCCAAAAGAATACAAAGTTTCAGCTGTCTTTACCACACTCAGTTGTTACATAAACCCTGTGTATCAGAACTATTAGTTTAACTACTTCTGTCTCACAGTATCTTTATTGAACCCCTCTAGACCTACGTATTCACTGCTGTTAAACTTAACCCCATGGAATAGAAGGAACCTTCTTCTTTTGGTATTTCATCAACCTCTGGAGTTTGGTCCTGTTCCAGAACTTGAATTTCGCATGCAGCCCTGTTTTTACAGATCTAGCACACTGCCGATTCCTAGTCTCTAAGGCAGATGCACTCCAATTTTTAAAAAAAACACCCCTAATTAGTCGACCCCCACGACATGCTTGTTAGAGGGATGGTGGGCGTACTTTTATTCTCCAAAATGGAGTGCTGGTACCCACACAGGAATAAACGCTGAAAAGGACCACTTAAATCTATTCCACCAATTTAGAAACACTGTCTAAACTCTTTCAATACCAACCAACTCACCATTTGTTCTTTGGCCATTTCAAAGATAATATCCTATCCTTGCTGCCTTCTGTCACAGACAGTTTTTATAGTAACCCCTTCTATAAGAATTATCAGTTAAAACTATTTCTGCCCCAAAGTGTTGCTGAACTCGATCACACTTAAGTATTTATTGATTTTAAGCCCAGCTTCTTGGAATAGAATGAGTTAAAGTAATAACTGCCTGGGACTGAAAGAGTTAAGTAATTACAATACATTAACACCAACCCGAAATGTCTTATAGGTGTGGCAAGCTCGGAGCAGAGGGGTGAAGCCAACAAAGTCTCGGTCTTGAGCCATCTTCTTCAAGGTTTCCTGCTGGGAAACTGCTGCCTGTGGTGGTGGTGGTGGCAGGTTTGCTGCCTCCTTCTCTGGGCTGCCTACTTTACGTGGACTGTCCCCCTTGGCATCAACACCGTTGATGCTGTTGACATCTGGAGTCTTCAGATTGTTGGAACTTTCTGCACAAAGACAGGAGTAAGTCAATTAAAGGAAACCAGAATGGTAAACTTAAATAAATTTAACTATAAATCATGATGTTTCCCATCTTGCTAGCATTTTACAGCTGTAAATTCGAGTGGAAAGTTCTGACTTTTCGTACACCTCTAGACCTCAATCTTGTTCCAAAACTTAAGCTTTGTATGCACATCCATTTAACGTTTTAATAGACCCGCCTTATCTGTATGCAGACTGTTGGTTTCTCACCTCTCAGGCAGATGCACTTCGACTTTAAAGAGGACCCCCCCCCCCTCCCCTCCCCCCCCCCTCCAATGATAACCTTCCTTTAAACTCCATGATTGTTAGGAGGGCATTGTCTTTTCACTCAAAAACAGGGATCTGGAACTGACATGGGAAAATACAGAGCCAAAGCTGAGGTCTGACAATGACAATATTGATTGATTGTTTATAGAGCCTCTACGACTGTTACATGAGAGCTGACACCACAAATCACAGATAGTGCTGGGCTGAAAGCTAAGTCTCCAGACCTACAGCACTCTAAAAGATGCAAGGCCTTTACAGGACTGAAACAAAGTAAGCAATGATACTTCAAATTTATGACTCAATACAATATTTCAGTGGATTCACATAGAAAGAAACAAATTGTAATCAAAGGTTTTTATTAACAGTCTGCGTCCTACAATGGAAATGACCCCATTGGCTTTCAAGTCCCAGTGATGCCTAAAGTTCTCAGCCACTGACCTGCTTCCCCTTCTTGGCGTTCATGTGTAGTGAACTGCTGCAGAAGATTCTGGTTCAGTTCTAGAACTTCAGTTCTGCATACAAATTTGTTTCAAAGATTTGGTTTAACCGAATGCAAGTCCCTTGCCTCTCAGGCACATGTATACTGATTTTGAAGGAAATGCTCCAAATCAGTCCCCTTCTGAAACATGCTTGTTAAGGAGTAGTGGGCTCTAATTTGTCTTCTCAAAATGGGGCCCCACGACCCACACATGAAGACCTGCTTCTACAACCTCTTAGTAAGTTTTGGCAGCACCTGCAATACTCAAATCACAGAAACTCACCTGAGATTTTTTTATCGCCAGACTCCACCAGTTTTGGCAGCACCTGCAATACTCAAATCACAGAAACTCACCTGAGATTTTTTTATCGCCAGACTCCGCCTCCATTGGAACTTCACCCTCCTTCTGTGCATCACTTGCTGGTCCATGATCCACGGCATTCACTTTGCCATTCTCTTTTAACACATCTGGTGTGCTCTTAACCTGTGGTGTCTCTAGGGGTTTCTGATCAGAAGAGGGGGGAAAAAGCTTTGTGTAACTTAATACCACAGTGCCAACATACAACCTACAGTTACTATCTAAAAATATTTAAAACACTTGTTTACTATCTAAACACACATTGGCAAAAATTGTACATATATTTTCTAACCTTGTCGTCCCGGGAATGCTTAAAAAAATCTGGTCATGACCCTGTGTCAAATTCCCGATAAAATATTTTTTTTTAACATGTACACAAGTCAATATTACATTATTTTGAAAATCTATTTCAAAAAATTTTTCACAATCATCATTATCATCAAGTGCCTTGTCTACAGGCGTGGGCGATCCCCAACTGCGTGCATCAGTTCATCTGTTGATACCCCTCCATGCCATGACAAAAGGCTGTCAAAAATCTTCTTGCGCTGTATCCTCTGTTTCTCTTTCCAAAATCTCTCCAGTGTTCACAACATGTTCCATGATCCCTCTTCTCATTACATGACCAAAAAGTGATGACTGTCTCTTTCTGATGTTTACGATAAGTTGTCTTTAAGCATTCGCCTCTTTCAAAACAATTGGGTTACTCTTCTTAGTTGTCCAAGAAATTCTAAGGGTTCTTCTGTTAAAATCACATCTATGAGGCCTCAAGATATTGTTCGGCTTGTTTATTAATTGTCCAGGATTCACAGCCGTAGGTTAAAACTGGCTCAATATAGCTGGCAAGAATTAATTCTTTCCCTAACCTCCAATGACAAGGATTTATTGCCCAAAATGTCTTTCATGTTATAAAGGCAGTATGGAGGTTTCAGGGATTTTGAAAGGGTAAATTAAATTGTCGTAAATGGGAAACATGACTTTCTACAATCCTGAAACTTGCTGAATAATGAAGGGGACA
The DNA here is from genome assembly GCA_905116865.2 of Candidula unifasciata. Classification (NCBI taxonomy): domain Eukaryota; kingdom Metazoa; phylum Mollusca; class Gastropoda; order Stylommatophora; family Geomitridae; genus Candidula; species Candidula unifasciata. The sequence goes on along the minus strand of CAJHNH020001957.1, from coordinate 406,905 downwards.
TAATAACGATTACAACAAAATATAATACATACAGCTATCTCCATGTGCCAATCTTAAGTCAGAAAAATAACAAATTTCTAACAATGTTCAATAAATAAATAATTTCACAACTAAGGTTAGCTTAGTAAAATACTAAAATTGCATTAAAAAAACATATTTTAGACAAAAACAAACAATGAATTTGACTGAACATAATAAGGGGTGAAAAAATGAACTTTTCCAAAAATTGTCAACCTGACCTAAATTTGCTATTAACCACAGCCGCATGTGGCCTTAAAAATACAGTAGCTATAGAAACACAGTAGCTAAAACACTATAAACTAACACACAGTAGCTATAAAAATACAGTAGCTAAAACACTACAGACTTTAAACATACAGTAGCTATAAAAATACAGTAGCTAAAACACTACAGACTTTAAACATACAGTAGCTATAAAAATACAGCAGCTAAAACACTACATACTTTAAACATAGAGTAGCTATAAAAATGCAGTAGCTAAAACACTAACTACTTTTAACATTCAGCAGCTATAAAAATACAGTAGCTAAAAAACTACATACTTTAAACATAGAGTAGCTATAAAAATGCAGTAGCTAAACACCACATACTTTAAACACACAGTAGCTATAAAAATGCAGTAGCTAAAACACTACAGACTTTAAACATAGAGTAGCCATAAAAATACAGCAGCTAAAACACTACATACTTTAAACATAGAGTAGCTATAAAAATGCAGTAGCTAAACACCACATACTTTAAACACACTAGCTATAAAAATACAGTAGCTTAAACACTGCTTAACCGTACAGCTGCTAAAACCTTGCATACATTCACTAGTTAAACATACATACACTGTTTAAACATATAGCTATGTGACCTCTCATTCGCCCACACAAGTCAAATTATGTTGCACAAGCAGCATGCAACCAACAAAAGCTGAATCCACTCACATGCTCTGCAAGTATTTTCAACATGGGTGTGAGGTCTGTTGTGCAGCACTGCTCGGCCATTAAGTGCAGGACTGTCTTCTCGTCATTGTTTTTCTCCGGAGACACTGTGCCACCTTTCTCAACCAGGAATCTCACCAGCTCAACATTTACCTGGCAATGGATTAGTATGTGAACATGAAAACTAAAACAACACTGTTTAACACAGTATTCTTACCAACGCTATGCTATCAGTATCAAATACGTACAGTGTCTTCAGAAGACAAAAAGAAAATAGTCACAACAGAAATTAAATGTTTACGTTCTATGCTAGGTCTAACGAGGAAAGTTCGACGTAGGAATCATATCAGGAGTCAGCACAGAACCAATTCTGAACTTCATAGGTAGACAGTAAATCAAATGGTTCGGCCATGTAACAAGACTGGCATCCGACATATCACCATAGATAGCAATGTTATACTGATACAGCAGTAACATATCCAGAGGTCGACCACAAAGAAGATGGACTGCAGAAATATCAGACACACTGAAAAGTGAATTTCAAGAAGTGACAGAAGGGCCCGTTCCAGAGATCTCTTCCTACCCTGATGCCACAAGGCATTCCCAGGAGTAGAGAAAAGAAGAAGAAAAAGGATATTTTTTTTTTAAGTAATATTATTAATAAAGAAAGGGTGTGCCTCCTCCACCTTGCCATGGTGGGCGAGATTGTCTTTCTCAATGATCCTAGAATTGCAGCAGCATAACTAGCAGGGCCTTCCAAGACAGACAGGTCAAGAGGTAGAGAACAGACAAAGAGAGAGTCTCTTGTCCTCCAGCTTCGGGGCTGAAACATGGGGCGGACACTCCCGTCCTTTACTCTTTGAGCCCCAAGGGGTTTAGCACCTCAGGCCCAAGGGGTAGTAAAGAGAGACATAAAACCGGCTCATCAAGTGTTCATTGAGCTTCTAGGTAGAAACCTATGAATGTATGATGTGTTCCTCGGGACTCAAAAAGAGTTTATAACACTTTTTTTTTATCATTTAAATCACAAAACAGACATTTAAGCCTCACATTTGAATTGATTTAGCCCTGTGTAGGTTCTGAAGCCCCATTGTAGGGAAAACAAGAATAAGCCCACTGCCTCCCCAGCTAGCAAGTCGTAAGAGTCGACTAACTGGGGACTTTTTTGAAGCCAGAGTGAATCTGCCTGAGAGGCAAGGAACCAACAATCTGCATTTTAAAAATAGTCAGATCTGTAAAACAGATGTGCACGCAACACTTAGGTTCTGGAACAAAAGACTAAAGTCTAGAACTTCCCACTGGAGTTTACAGCTGGTGAAAGCAAAGAAGAAGACGAAGAATTAACTTAAATGGACAACGACCCTGGAACATTAAAGGATTTATGAGCAAGGGAGAACAAGAAAAGTGTAGATAATATACAGTTAGGTCTTCAAACACTAGGAGTCACCAAGTGGAAAGAAAAGGTTAATCAGAGACGAATGGAGGCGGGTGAGATTTGCAGTAATCAACCTCAAGGACTTGCAATGCTGAAAAAAATAAAAATAAATAGGAGGAAGAGGAGGAGAAGAAACAGAAGAAGAAAACAGGAGGAAAAGAAGATGGAGGAAGAGGGGGCAGAGATGGAGGAGGAGGGAGGAGGATAAGAGTGTACTAGCATGCTAGCTTTATAAACCAGGCAAAAGATTATTTTTTTGGAACATTCAGATTACATCACCCACGGTCAACTGTCTCAAAATATGGGCTTAATACTCCACCTCAATTATTTAATGACTACATTCCTGTTTACAGATCTACCATATTTCAGCCATCTTTTTTTTTTTTTGCAGGAAATTTAATTTGGGGGGTTGAGTGTGTGTGTGTGTGTGTGTGTGTGTGTGTGTGTGTGTGTGGGGGGGGGGGGGGGGGGCATTTGTCTTAAAATAAATAAAATGTGCTCAATCAGCAGTGCTTTCATTTTATTTACTTGAAAATTCTATTTACCTTAAAATTCTAACCTGTACACAAATAAGTGGGAGTCCTCGTGGCAGAGAGGCTAGACGCTCACCTGCCGATCGGAAGGTCGTGGGTTCGCTCCCTAGCAGAGAAGGACTTTTTCAAAAATGACTTTGTCTCCCAGGTCAACCCAGCCTTGAGTGGGTACTGAGTGCAGTCCCGGGAAGTAAAAGCAAACGGCCTGATGCTGACCAGATCACCCATCTTGTGCCGATTGGTCTAAAAAATATAGGTCTAACCTTATATGCCCTATATGCCTAAAGGCGTGAAAAAGGGCCCTTTACCTTTACGCTAATCAGTGACTGCTTGGACAGCCTTTATTCGGTTAAGATGTTTTTTATTCCTCAGCTTTAAACAAACTCCTTGCCACACACATGAGTAGTGGAACAAAAGTGATAACACAACAGACAGATGATGTATCATTATTTGCAAAAGTATCTTCAATTAACATAATAAATGATCAATTTGAAACACTCAATATATCTTCAAACTAGGACATTCAGTTTTCACCTGCTCAATTGCTAACATCACTGGGGTCTTCCCTTCGTTGGTACGGAGAGTGGGGTCACATCCCGCCTCAATGAGAATCTCTGCGATCCTGACACTGATCTGCATAGCCGCAGGATCAACCTCGAGATCCTTAAAAACCCAAACATTTAATTAATCAAGACTCAAGTTCATAAATAATTACATATAAAGACATAAAATAATTATGTACAAAAGACTAATTAAACACACATAAAGATAAAACAAAAAATATTTTCGTTTAATATATTTAAATGAGCTGTGCCGTCGAGGCTAAACGCTCGCATGCGGATCGGAAGATCGTGGGTTCGCTCCCTGGCGGCGCCAGACTTTTTATCAAAAATGACCTTGACTCCCAGGTCGACCCAGCCTTGAGTGGGTACCGGATGCAGTCCCCGGGAAGTAACCAAAGTGAGGCTGACCCCCCATATTGTGCTGATGGTCTATAAAAATATAGGTCTAGCCCTATATGCCTAAAGGCGTGGAAAAGGGACCTTTACTTTACTACTGTACTTAAAAGAAACAAAAACAAAACAAAAACAAAGACAGTGCTATTTTGCAGGGATCCCGAGGAGTGAGCAGAATTTCACTACACAGGTGCTGGAATGGGAAGCAAACGGAGTGAGTAAATTAGTCAAGCCTTAGAGAAACCCTACAAGGAACACTGCCGAGAAAAGCAAATGATGCTAGATCACGTTCCATTGAGGACCATCAAAAGAGTGCAGAGGATAAATCTGAATGTAGAGGGAGAGACTGAACATGTATGACATGTCATTGGCACAACAGGATGATGATGATGATGATGAGAGTCAAGAAAAAATGTAACACCCACAAAAACAAAATTACACACACAGTGACAACTAATAATTTAGTGTGCACAAAAAGCGAGAACAGATGGAACAAGCACGAGACAAAATATAACGTAATATAAAAAAGACAAGAAACAATGAAACACACATAAAAGACAAAAGGTAACTGAGCATACATAGAAACAAGCATAAAGACAAACAATATTTAAACACACATAGGCAAGAAATCATGAAATACACAATAAAGGCAAAAAATAACAAGGCCAAAAAAAAAACATAAAGGCAAGAAATAAACAATAAAAGGCAAAAATAAACACACACATATAGGCAAGAAATAAACAATAAAAGCAAAAATAAACAAACACATAAAGGCAAGAAATAAACAATAAAAGCAAAAAACAAATACATAAAGGCAAGAAATACACAATAAAGGCAACAACAAACACATAAAGGCAAGATATAATTACACATATTGTTTTTAATGACATACACAACTTACCCAATAAGTTCCCTTCGTCTTGACGGTGTTGGCTGCCAGGTGATGAAGCTGTAGTAGATCATCAAAACATATCAGAATAATTCACACAATCTGAGTAAACGTTAGAATTCATTAAAACTCTTTCAGTACTGGTAAACTCACCATGTGTTTATTCTACTTCGCATCCACCGGCTGTTAACTCTGGCGGCAAATTCTGGTTCTTCATCCACTTCTGACCTCTTTAGTCCTTCTCCGTCTCCCTCCCTCTCTCTCTGTGTGTGTGTGGTGTGTGGTATGTGCACGTGTGTGTGTGTGGGTGGGTGTGTGGCTGGGTGTGTGTGTGTGTGTGTGTGTGTGTGTGCGCGCGCGCGTGCGCACGCGCATATGTTTTACAGATCTGGTTTATTAATATGCAGCCTGCTTGTTTCCTGCCTCTCAAATAGACACACTCCAACTTCTAAAGAACCTAAGAATACTATCAACCTAAGAATACTATTTTCTGTGCACATCAGTTTTACAGATTGCCTTATTTGTGTGCAAACTGTTAGTTCATCACCTTTCAGGAAGATGCATTCTGACTGCAAAGAAAATGAAGAATACTATCTTCTATATTCTTCTTCCTCCTCCTCTCCAAGCGGTAGTGTGACTTTACACATTTTTAACTCAACTATTTTCCTACTTTTTCATGTAAATATTTTTTTTAACTTATTTATTTGTCTACCTTTATTTCCCGACTTATTTCGTTTCCCATTCCTCTGTTTCATTTCACAACAGTTCTTCTGTTTCACTGCACAACAGTTCGTCCCATTCCTGATTTCAGCTTTCGGCTCCTATTTCCAATAAACAAAAGCGGCAGAAAAGAAAGAAAAAACACACACAATGTACGCCTCTCGTTATACAATGAAAACCAAGAATCTTCACTTACAGCATTGTATCCATTATGGTCTCGGATAGTAGGGTCAGCTTTGTATGTCCTGATCAGATGTGAGACGTGACTGTCCAAACCTTCCACCAAACGACTGCTACAAGCGATGCAAGCCAGCGTCATACCTGTCAAAAAAGGCATGCATGCTTCATTTACAATAATCAAATCAACCCATAACCTAATAATCAAAGGAATAACAGGACTGAAACAACAACACTTCATGGGTGCTAGTCATCATAGTATTTCACAGATGAAGAGAGAGATGTCATTAAACAATGACATTAAATGGATTGATAATTTTTGGAGCCCCATTGGGGAAAATAACAACAGGCCCAGTGCCATATATATATGTATATCTCTGTGTGTGTGTGTGTGTGTGTGTGTGTGTTCATGCCCGTGTGTGTGTGTGCATGTGTGCGCCCCCAGTGCCCAAATCTGCTTCTCAATAGTCTTTCTTCTCCAGTTTAAGTTTTTGCTCCTCTTTCCCACTGAATTCTATACATGGCTAGTCCCAAATTTTTTACACTATCTACTCTAACTGTGCGCAAATGACAAAAAAAAGTATCACAGAAAGATTAGAAATTGACAGATTCAGCTTATCAAACATGATGAAAAATGGACATGCAGAATAAAAAAACTGTCAGCGATATGTGACATCCAACAAACAAACACAGAATCACAGATCACCAGAAAATGCTCTAGGTGAAACTTACACGGCATGTGCTCAGTTGCATAAATGTTAACATCAATGACCCTGTATATATAAGACGCCCCCATGTATAAGATTTATATATAGATATATCTTAAGCCAAAAATTGATGAATACATATTTTAAACACATTCCATCTTAAGTCAAACTCCCAATTTCAAATTTTTTTTTTTATGTTAGTAAACATACTGTCTTATACACACAAAAGCCCGGCTCACTAGCGTAGTTGGTTAAACCTGACTTCGCGGCAACCGGGTGACGAACTTCTTGTGGGCCAGTTTCAAGCCTGGGGGTAGGCAGAACAGCCACATTTCTCCCAGATTTACGGCACCTATCATATGATCAAGGCCGACGGGTTGCGATATCCATAGTACCGAGCTAAAGGGTTAACAACTCATGGTTTCTAAATACTTAACAAGAAAAACAAAAAAAATACAAAAATACGGTAATCTCTATCTCTATAACATGAGAATGAAGTCAAAGATGCAGGTGTCCTCAAAATGCAGCTAGCTTTTATTCAATGTGCCTGAAGAGGCCAGAAAAGAGTAAGTCCAAACATTTTTAAAACAAAACAATTACCAGTGCTGGTTTGAAAATTGATGTCCACCCCTTTATGGTTGAACAGCATCTCCACAAGTCCATGGTTACCCTTCAGAAAGGCAATATTGATTGGAGTCGTCTGTAAATGGAAATTGTTTTTTTACAAGTTAGAGAATGTTGTTGAATGTTGAATTAAGAATCAACATCACAGCACTCGGGACACCCCCGTAAGTGCTCCGTCCCCATCTTCAGCAGCATGCGAAGAGTTAAAATTCCAATGGTAGCAGTAACTGTCTCATTGTATATCCGACTCGCCTTTCCCTTGAGTGTCGAGCGTCGGCCAGATCCCCTTGTAACTCCTCGCAGTGCCATTCTCTTCAGACCGTAATGATCTATCTGTGCCTTAGCACTGTTCACTCGTTCCCAAGACAGAGATATGGAAGAAAGGAATTTGTAATGCTTAAAATAGGAATGTCTTCTTCAACTTTGAAAAGCCAGTTGGCATGGTGTGTTATGGTTTACAGCAATGTTGCGATATCTGAGCTTTTCAGTCTAACCCATCTCATTTCCTTAGTAAGCCATCTCTTACGGCAGGTTTGTTATAATAGCAGTGGGGCCCCAGAACCCAAATGGAGGATATAGCGAACATATATCTGTACACTTTTTTAAATCACTCAAGATATATAACTGCAAATATATTTTTCTTAAATTAATTAGGACACGTTAGTAATTCTTTTCCTGAATCAGCGAAGACACAATTGAACTGTTTTGTTATACATCTCGACAGCATCACAATAAGCAGAAACACTGTAGCTCCAGCGATGGAACCCAGGGATTTTCTAACAATTGTACCTGTTGACACCGTTAATAAAACGACCCTCTAACCTTCAGAGCTTAAGGTAACAGCTAACTCACTTAGCTATGGAGACCCCTGACTGGTAATACTTAAATCTTAAAAAATATTTAGCAAAAGCAGTGCCATGCTATTATCAAAACATGCTCATTTTCTCTTCTTCTTCTTCTTCTTCGCGTTCACCGGCTGTAAACTCCGGCACAAAGTTCTGGTTTGTCCACCTTTGGACTTAGTTCTTGTTCCAGAACCTGAGTGTTGCGTGCCCATCCATTAAACAGATCTGACTTAATTGTATGCAGATTGTTGGTTCCTTGCATTTCAGGCACATGCACTCTGACTTCAAAGGAAGCCCCCAATTAGTAGATTCTTATGACATGCCTGCTTGGAGGCAGTGGGTCTATTCTTGTTTTCCCATAACTGGGCCCCAGAACCCACACAGGTAACATGATCATATATATCTACTGGCAGCTTTCCATCTTTCCAAACAACAGTGCTGTACTATGCTATGGGAAGGTATGAGAATCGCAGCCCATGGCGATGGTGTGTGTGTGTGGCCAGCAAGACCGGCCAGTGTCTTCCTCGGTCAGAGCATGGGATTTCAGGACCTTTCCATAGCACAAAGCCTTGGCAGTATTGTAGAGACCATGTGTTGCCCATGCCTCACGATCGCTCGCTTGCTCTGCCTGCCTTGTTTACTCCAAAAGAAAGGTAACACCCATACGTCGGGAACAAAGCACACTGAGGAAACTGCCAGATCAGAAGAGCAGTGCTCTATCTGTCCAACTGTCAGAGCTTCCCTCCTAGACCAGATGCCAGCCAGGGCTAAGAGCCTGATCTGTTCTTCCATAACATTCAGTATTCAGGCTGCATACAAAGCAAACAGAAGGGCCTGTTCCAGAGATCTCTTTATGTCCTGATGCCGCAAGGCATTCCAGAGTAGACAAAAAAAAAGAAGGTTGCATTTCCTCTTCCTAGGATAAGTCTAGTATCCTCCCGAATGGCTGCTCATATATCACTAATATTTTAAACAATGCGATGCAAACTACAAAAGTTTGCTTTCTTTCATCATTTTACCTGCCAGTCATTGGGCTCATCTGGCTTGGCTCCTGCATCCTTAATGAGCAGTTTCAGACAAAAATACCATCCATAGGCAGCTGCGTAATGCACAAGTGTGTTGTTGGATGAATCTGCACGATTAGGGTCAGCTCCCAAGTACAGAAGGTATGAAGCAACATTTGTACTTCCATTAATGATAGCATGTGTTAGAGCCGAGCGCTTCTTTTTATCTGAAAACAAAAAGAAACAAAAGCATTTTTTTTTTCAGTAAAGCATGAACACATAAAACCGCCTGCGGATCAGAAGGTTGTGGGTTTGCATCCTGACAGAGTCGCACTTTTTTTTTATGACCCCGACTTCCAGATTTATCTAGCCTTGAGTGGGTACCAGGTGCAGTGTTGTGAAGTAAAGGCGGCCGGCGTGATACTGACCACATCACACACCAAGTGCCGATTAGTCTATAAAAATATAGGTCTAGCCCTGTATTCCCAATATGCCTAAAAGTGTGGAAAAGGGACCTTTACTTTACGAACAAATAAAAGATGTGTCTACATATATATACATATATATATATGTATATATACATACATACACATATAAATATATACATAAAGTAGTGTAATTAGAGCGATATAATTTTTTTTTTAAAGAAATAAACTAGACATCGCCATTAACATCCCTAACAAAATGGTTCTCTTCAGAAGCCAAATTACATTTCAGAGATTGTGAATAGTGCTTCAAATATATATATATATATATATATATATATATATATATATATATATATATATATATATATATATATATATATATATATATATATATATATATATATATATATATATATATATATATATATATATATATATATAAACTGGTCTACACAAATATGGATCTAGTATCATATAAGTCAGTTGTGTATCCTTTACAGGATATTGCAAAACCCACCCTGGCAAATTTATTTTTTTGGGTCTGTTGTGGTTTTTCTAGGCAAATTTACGCTCAGTAGTTTGCCATTGCTCCTGAACAGTCGACTCTCGATACCGCTGTCGAAACCCATGCAAGACGGTCTGCTGCCAAATTGCCTGCAGCTGGGATTGAACCCGGAACATTACAATGCATGTTTTTAACGCACAAGCCACAGACGCACAGTGTCATATGCACATGGCTGACTGTTGCTTGATTTTTTTCTTTTAAACTACTAACACATTCTTTACAGCTGCTCACCTAAAAGCTCCACGGCCGCTCCACTCTGAACAAGCGTCCTAGCAATGTTCAAGTCCCCCCTCTGTGCTGCTATCATCAAAGGGGTGATCTTGTCTCTGCTTGCAGACAAGGGCTTATTCACATCAACACCGTGCTTGATCAAAGTCCGCAGGGCATCCTGTAAATAATGACAATATCAAGCCAACACTCTACAAACTGACAAATGCTACTGAGAAATGAGAGCAACTTTTTATCTGCAAAGAAAACACTGATAAGCCTAAAAATGACATACAAACACACAACACATTAAATTGTGTCTAAAAGATGGTGAGCCTGGAGATACTACTATATTTATTCTTATAAACAAGCAAACTACACTTTAACATATCATACAAAATAAGAGATACTGCCACTCACCGACCCTTAACAAATAGGCAAAGACTGCTATTTCCTATAAACAACTTCAAGGTAATCCAAACCTTGACAGAAACAGAAATGTGGAAAATAATAACAGTAAGGTATTACTCAACAAATATCACAGTCCAGGAAAAAAAAAAGTTACCCTACAAAAAGTCCCAAGTTGGCGACTAAATTACTTCCCACACAATTCAGAAACGTAGATATTTATGTTCATGATTTTCTAATGTTCATTTTTCTAACAACATACAGCCAAAAGAAACGGCCATTACTGCCTGTATTTGTCACATTTCGGTGGGGTGTGTGTGTTACATAAAGGAACTTACCAAATGTCCCCCTTCAACAGCCATATGCACTGGACAAAACGCAAAGCGGTTAGGCTTGTTGATCATGCCAAGGCCCCACTTATCCAACTGAATGTCTTCTGAAACTGAAATTGTTAGTGGATGAAATTTCTGAAAACTACTTAACTATATATCAAAAATACTTCTTGTCATTGTTCCGTGCTTTTTTTTTAACGTGCATGCTCAAGACTTCTCACAGGCACTGAAATGGGAAGCAAATTGTTATGAGGAAGCAAGGAAATCCAGGTCCGAGAGAAACCCTACCACAAAAGATGAAAGAGGCGCCAGACTAGATTGCATACGTGATAGAAGACATTGCATAGGACAGAACAGAATGGAACCATCTACTCTGAGTCCTGTGTAATATATTAATGGCATATTATATTTATGTAATTAATAGTAAAGTAAGTCTAAGACCCTTTTCTACGCCTTCAGACCTATTGGGCATATAGGGCTGGACCTATATTTTATAGAGCAATCAGCACTTAGTGGGTGATGTGGTCAACATCGTACCAGACACTTTTACTTCCCAGGATGTTAAATGGCACCCATTTAAGGCTGGGTCAACCTAGGAGCCAAGATCATTTTAAAAGAAAGAAAAAAAAGTCCGGCTCTGTCAGTACCTAAACTCATGACCTTCAGATCTGCAGGCTACAGCATCTATATGCATAATAACACCTGAAGGAGTGGAAAGGGGTCCTTTACTTTACCTTTCCACTGGCTGCAGAATGTCGATCAGATTCCCCTAGTCAATGATCACTGCAATAGTCTCACCAGACCATAATAATCTATTAGTGCTTCCACACTGCTGACCTTTTTTTAAAGGGCCTTAACCGAATCTAGCTTGTCGTGCATCAATTATCTCAAGCAAGAACAACTAGTAATACAATTAAATTAAACTTACCATTTGATTTTGCATGCTTCATAAGAACATCTATATTCTTAGAGCGGCCGCTGCGCGCAGCATAATGAATCGGCAAATCTCCCTTGCTGTCTGCATCATTAACACCTGCATTTCTGAAAAAGCAATGTCGGCGAGAAAAATACTCTGTAAATTCACTGAGAGAAAACTGTGCCAACAAATGATCATGTTTACAATGTCCCATAAATTTCCATACACAGTAAAGATACCATTGCTTTGCAAACTGTCCCTCATTTCTGAAGAACATGTCGTAAGCACAGCTGGAATTATGCTTGTAATGGTGTGGGTGATATGGTTGTATGTTTAGTTTTCCTACTTATGGAGACACCCAGATATTAATATAGGGTAATTCTTTACACATAAAACTACAATAGAGGTAGCATTCCAGCTGACCCAGCGGTCACAGGTTTAGATCCCCAGTAATTCTTCTTCTTCTTCACCTTCACCAGCTGTGTAAACTCTGATGGAAAGTTCTGGTTGTTCATCCACTTATGAACTAGACTTGTTTCAAAACCTGAGTTTTGCGTGTGCATCCGTTTGACAGATCTGATTTGTGTGCAGACTGTTGGTTCCTTGCCTCTCAGGCAGATGCACTCCAACTTTAAAGGAAGCTCCTAATTAGTTGACTCTTACAACATGCTTTTGTTTCAGTAATTCTGAAACTGACTGACTCCCAAGAAGCCTTAAACAGATACCATGACATATTTTAGGAAGTAAAGGCGACCAGTGTCACAATAACACTACATCACACACCAAATGCTTTGTAGTATACAGTATATTCATTAAACACACAAACTCATTATATAATGCATCTTAGTAAGCTTTGCATAAGGTTTAGTGTATTAGTTAACTATAAACACAACTATACCTCAGTAAGTTTCATATAATGTACACTCATTCATTCATTCATTCAGTAGCATGTCCCTCGCGGAACCTCGCTGCCATAACAACCCTCCGGAAAACCTTCCTATCATGAGCAAGATGTCCTGCGTCTGATACACCCATCTGGAGATCATCTGCCACATCCTGCACCCATCTTCTCCTTGGCCTTCCTCTTCCTCTCTTCCCAGGCATATACCCCTCCATTATTGTTCTCTCTAGACTTCCATGACGTTTCAAGTGACCAAAATATTTCAATTTTCTTTGTTTTATTGTCTTTACTAGCCAACCCTCTTCAATATTCAGCTCTTGAAGTATGGATGCATTTGTTCTTTTCTTTACCCAAGATATTCTTAGAACCTGTCTGTAACATTTATATTCAAATGCATTTATGCGCTGTTCCGCTTGTTTAGTAAGTGTCCAGGTCTCACAGGCGTTTGTTGCAATGGGAAAGATGCATGCTCTTTAAGGATAATGTACACTATAATAGTTAAATATAAGCATTTTTGTATCTCAATAAGCTCTGTATAATGTACAATATAATAGTTAAATATAAGCATTTTTGTATCTCAGTAAGCTCTGTATAATGTACAGTATTGACATTTTTTTTATGCACACATAAACTGTTGTTCAGTAAGACTTCATAATGCACTTTAAATAAATTAAATACATTAAACTCACTTATTGTACCTTGGTTAAGCTTTGTAGGGTAAGACTGAATTAAATTCAAACCCATTTACTATACTTCAGTTTGTTTTGCATAACGTTCAATATACAGCTTAAATACAAACTCACATACTTCTTCTTTTAGGGATATGGATATAGACAGACAGATAAAATAGAATCCAGCTGGCATCCTGAATTTCACCTCGCATTCTGGGGCACACACAAAATAAATTGGCAAGTCTGACCTCATATCCTGAACACTCATATCCAGGTAAATTTTCTGCTAAAATACTTTTCACACAGCTAAACAGAGAAACAAGGATTTAGCCTTTTGGTGATTTACATATTCACAGAAACATTAAGTAGGCTCATCTTTCAAAGACAGGATTTACCTTTTCAGGAGAAACTCGAGTGGTGCAGACCCTTCGCACGCTGCTGCAAAATGGATGGGACGAGCTCGAGACTGAGTTTGAATGTTGATGTCAGGCTCAATAGACAGAAGCCGAGTGATGTACTTGACATTCGGGTTGATTGCTGCACAGTGGAGCGGGGTGATCTGTGAACAGGTAGCAGACACGAAGGTAAATTTAAGACTTCTTACTGCGGGTGCATCACAAACACCAGGGCTTTCCGAAACATGGGGGGGGGGGGGGGTTTAAAAAAAAAAACAATAGGCAGACACATTTACAAATTAACAGGAAAGAGAAGGCCAATCAGGAATGAACAGAGATGGGTGACATCTGCAGCAATGAAACTTTAAGGGCCAAGAATGCAGAACAAGTGAAAGGAGAAGGAGGAAGACAGGAAGGAAGAGAAAGAAGAGGATGAGGAAGAGGAGCAAGGTGAAGAGAAGGAAGAGGAGGAGGAAGAGAGAAAAGTATATTTGCACTTGTATTTTTACAGTTATTTATCAGAAATCAGAAAAGGGCAGTCATAATTTGCAGACCACGTTAAGAGAAAAGAAAAACTGGAATAATGACAACAGGAAAGATTTAAGGTAAGAAAAAGAAGTAGGCAACGAGAGAAGATTCTTATGAGCCAGTTATCACGGCTGTGAAAGATATCAGCATTCCTTCTGACACATGCTGCTGCAGATTACAAGATACTGATAAGCATGACTGCCCATCTGAGATGGCAAGGCATTTGTTGAAGATTAATTTAGCTATTTTAAGTGGAACATCTTGTATGGAGGGGGGAAAAAAGTCTGTGAAACATGCAAATTCCACTACATGGCACTGGGTCAGAGAATGAAAGCGCATGCGCCGCTGGATCGACAACAACAATATAGCTATTTTACACAGTCATAGTACATACTAATATTATAACAAGTGAAGGAATAAGAAATAATTTCACCCCACTAAAATCGGTAGCGAACAGAAACAGCATCCTTCTTCTTCATGTTCACTGGTTGTAAATTCCAACGGAAAGTCCTGGTTGTCCCTTTACTTCTGGACTTTGGTCGATTCAGGAACTGAGTTTTGCTTATTTATGTACAGACTGTTGGTTCCCCACTTCTAATTTACACTACATACATCTCTTCTAGTTTGAGAAACGCTGTTTAAAGAAAGGTATTTTACGCTTAAAATAGCATGCTACAGAATGCTCAAATTATTGCTAACTTTGTAAAGTGCAGATCTGATATGGAGAACATCGGGGACTCAAGAAATTGTTCTTTTTATCAGAAATTCCTCGTATCCAGATAGAATTCCAGTATGAAAAATTGCAGGGGATAAAGAAAATGTCTTAACAACAGAGTCTGTTACATCTAAAATCAACTTAAGCTGTCTGCACTGTATGAAGATTTACCACTTCATTTAATAACAACTGTTAACTACACACAAAAAATACATACGCAGTAGATAAATGATTCATGTTTTGTGTACGAGAATTTGAACTAATGGAAGATATTTTACAACATCATCACTTTCTTGCTATCAAAGTCATGTGTAACTAATTGGTTCTATGCTACAAACTGCATTCTACTAGAACTTACAGCGTCATTTGAAAAAGGCTTTTTGCGAACAGATGCTGCCAAAATGATGTCTCTGAGATCTTCCTTTTCAAATGTGAAGGACCTATAGAATACACAATTTTAAAAATTTAGAGAATTAGTATTTCTATAACATCTCGATTTCTGTATCTGTGTTACATATTTATTTACTAAAACATTTCTTGAATGTTGAATTAAGAATCAACATTACAGCACTCTGGACACTCCCATAATAGCTCCATCCCCCATCTTCAGCAGCAAGCGAAGAGTTGCAATCCCGATGGCACAGTAACTGATTTTTATATCAGTCTTGCCTTTCCCTTGAGCACTGAATGTTGGCCAGACCCCAGGTTACTCCTCGCAGCGCCATTCTCCTCAGACCGTATTGATTTTTTGTGCATCTGCACTGTTCACTCGCTCCCTAAGAACCCTCACAATATCTAGCTTGTCTTACATCAATTCACCACCAAGTGATGCAGAACATGGCAGTCTATCTACCTGCTCATTTCCCAACACACTAAATGTTTAATAACCTGATCAATTACAAGAACAAAGTCCCTCTGTTGGTTCCAGAGCCCCATTGGGAGGGGGGGAGGGAACAGATCCACTGCCCCCCAACAAGCATGTCCCGAGAGTCAACTAATTAGGGATGTGTCCTTCAAAGTTGGAGTACATCTTGCCTGAGAGGTGAGGAATCAACAGTGTGCATACTTCTTTGTTGTCTTTGTGTTCCCCTGGTGTAAACTCCAGCAGAAGTTCTGGGTTTTCGCCCACCTCCGGACTTCAGCCTTGTTCCAAAACCTGAGCATTGCATACACACACGTTTCACAGATCTGGCTTTTTTTTTGTCTGTTACTCTAAAGTGTCCAAACTTTGGGACAGAAAGGTGTTGAAGTAACCACTGTCAGAGAGTTAGTAATTCTAATAATCTTATGTCTAATGTCAAATCAGTAATACTGTATGGAGATGAAACATGGCAAACACTGGGGGATGGGGGGAGGGGGGAGAGAATTATGATCAAACTGCAAATATTCATTAACCTGTGTCTGCACAGAACTGAGGGAATTAAATGGTATGCCAGAATCACTAATGCAGAACTTTCGAGAGATCTTAACAAATGTTAGTGAACCAAAATGTAAAACAAACACATGGACAGTGGAAAGTGTGCACATTCAGCAAACTTGCATTTAAATTAAAATTGGTTGCCCTGCAACCCACAGGGTTAGGTGATCAAAAACAGGTATGGAGAAATGAATTAGCAAGTGCAGTGAAAAAGATGGGAAGATGTGTGGTGAAAGCAAAATGTCAGGACACTTTGGCATGAGCTGGTGAATGTTATGTTATCACAATCAACATCACTGCACCATGGGCAATCCCATGCATGCTCAGTCCTCAGATGCAGCAGCCACTCCAAGGTACTTCTATGGATTGTTCCCATGAGCAGCTGGTTATATAATGCATATTATCTTGACCTTGAAGCTGGCATACAGGTACTTCCTCATGCTTTACTCCCAGAGTAACTGGCATGAAGAAGCATTTGTGACAGAAATGACTGAAAGTACCAAGGCAGAAGATGAGATGAGAAGGCATAACCAAATAAGAGTTGGATAACACCCTAGAAGAATAGAAGAGCCTTTCTATCCCCTGATTAGACTGAGGCCCATAACCAACTCACGCCAAGTTGTTCTATACTTTGCTATTACATGGAGCTCTCCCCCATTTCCTCCCTATCTTTCTAACTTCATTATCCAGCTCTCTTCTCCATGTGTTTTTTGGCCTTTCTTTATTATTCCAGGTGCCAATTCTGGAGGTTTTCCTAGCTGAGAGGAGGTATTTATGGGGATCCGGACATCCTTTAAGCTTTCTGCAAAACACATTTACTTCTTCTACTTGAAATTACTTTCCCTCATTTTAGGTTTAGAAAGGGTTGAACACTTCTCTTTTTGACTTATCTAAAAGTTGTAATGATAATGTGGCTATTGTTTTTATGGATGAGGTAGCCAACCCCAAGCCCAACCATATCCTTAGTCGCCCCTTAAAGCATGCCTGGTAGGGTTTAAGTGTCACTATTCTTATTTCCTGTGATTCCCCAGTGACATACGGGCATAGTACCCTAGGTATCTTGATAAATGAGAAGAAAAGAGCACTCCATGAATTACAGAATAGCTCAAGCAAAAGTATATTTCAAAAAGTTAAGAATATTTTCTTCTTCTTCTTTGTTCACCAGCTGTAAACTCTGGCAGAAAGTCCTGGTTGTTCGTCCACCAGGACTCTGGCTTTGTGCCAGGGCCTGAGTTTGCGTGTACATCCGTTTTACTGGCTTATTAGTGTGCAATTTGGTTGTTAGAATTGCCTTCGGTAAATGCACTCTGAGAAATCAAAGTGAAAAGGTATCCCAACAGATGATAATTACAAAGAAAATGGAAGATGTATTAAAGAAGTTAATTGTAGAACAGCTAAAGCAATAGTAGCATCAAACAAATTAAGAATATTTTTTTCAAAATGTCTGTCAACTGATGTGATAAAACACTCTTAAGAGTTATACAGAGCTATTCCACCTGATGTGAGGAAGTAAATGATGGGCAATCAGTCAATTAAAAAATTATGATGAAGCAGCAGAGATGTGGTTTTATAGACAAATTATGAGAACAGCATGGACAACACACACACACACAAAAAGGGAATTGTAGATCCTCCTCGAGAAATTCTGATCCAAAGAAGATAACTTTTTAACAGCACTTAATTTATTAAAGAAGTTACCCCTGACGTCACGACAACGCAACGGGATGACATTCCAAATAAAATTCTAGGGTGTCAAGGTTGTAGTTTCTCGCGATTTATCTACAGCCAAGTACTAGATGTTAGGAAGTTGGCACAATAGACAGATGAACACTCAAAAATAAAACCACACAACAGCACACTTCCACCCCTTGAAATAATGGACTGTCAGGTCAGCTTTGGATTTCCTACGGGGATTTCGTGTTTGGGGTAGGTTATAAATTAAGAACCAACTTTTCTTTTGCATTCACCCAAGGATGTAGATGTGTTGTGCCTCTCACATCTACAACATTTGCGCCTGTCGGATGACACATCCGACTTCAGGAATTTATTGCTAGCTTAGCTTCCCATGAAGAAAACTGATTTTCTACATCAAAAAATATATTTCTTTGCTTACATAATCACAAGAAGGGGAAACTGGAGTAGGTCGTGACAACAGAAAATGTGCAGTGGAAGAGAGGAGAACCAAAAGAAAAGATACTAGACAATTTAACATCATGGTATGAAGAGGCATTTGCTTCAGAAATTACTGAAAGTACCAAGGTAGAAGACAAGATGAGAAGACATTACAATCAGCACCACACACAAAATGAAATTTTAAGAATGCATGCAAGACAAACCAAAATATTTCCAGTCCAGAGTAGCTACGTAATTCTAGTTGACTCTAAAGAGAAGACAGGCAGATCTAGAGCATTCTCTGCCATCCAAGGAGCATTCCTAGTCATCCAAGGAGGCTTCCATAAATGCGGAGTTGATATATGATGCTATAATATGTTACGGCTGCCTTGTGTGGTCAACATAGGCTTTTAGTCATCCTCTATTAGGATTTGATCCTCTCTGTCATAGAATATGCACTGGCAATCATCAACCTCAGCAAGACACAAATCAACAGACTGGAAAAAGTACAAAATGAAGCCATGTGCACCATACTTGGCTGCATCAAAGACACATCATGTAGAGCAATGAGATATGTTCTAGATCTTCCAGATATAAACAGCAGGTCTGAAATGCGCCAAGCGTGTGACAACCTCAAAATCACTGAGAACTTTACACACCCACTGCACGATGAACTAAATAAACCTTAAAGGCAACAGGCTTAAACGGGGCCAGTTTTGGTTGGGCTGGGCAGAGTCAGTACTTCAACAGGTGATTTCCCTTCAAGATATATAAACCGTGGAGAGGAATGGATACCCATACCAAATGAATACAAGCAGTACTTTGTAGTGTTTATCACCCTGACAAAACAGTGCCGTGACTGGCACCACCAATAGTTGATGGAGGAACACACACCACTGGAAGATGTTATATAAACAGATGGTTCTGTGATTCGTCAGAAACGAAGTGCATGGTCTTTCACGACAACAAGCAAAGGGAAAGTCATTAAAAAAAAGACACAGTGGAGCTTTTGCTTCTACAATGGAGGTTGTGGCTGTGACAAAGGCCCTAGAAAGGCTGAAAACTCAGGAGTTCACCAATGCATGTTTGCATGATACAGAAGATCAAGGTGGGATACATATGAAAACAGTGGCTCCATTTGATACAGCACTCAGCCTTTCGCAAAATCACCTTTCATTTTTTTTCCTAGGCATGCTGGTGTGAAAGGCAATGAGACAGCAGATGCCCTGGCTGGCAGTGCGACTATCAGGGATGGGCCCTCTATGGACAGGAGAGACATATTCAATGCCACATGAGAGACTAAATGCCATGTGACTATCAGGGATGGACCCTCTATGGACAGGAGAGACATCATCAATGCCACATGAGAGACTAAATGCCATGTGACTATCAGGGATGGACCCTCTATGGACAGGAGAGACATCATCAATGCCACATGAGAGACTAAATGCCGTGTGACTATCAGGGATGGACCCTCTATGAACAGGAGAGACATCATCAATGCCACATGAGGCTTTCAGTTTCATAGAAAATGATTTATCACTGAAGAGACTGCATACACTGGGTATACCAACTGGAGCAGCGAGATAGGAAAACAAAGCAGAAGCCACCCGTCTTTATATCAACCAGAACAGAATAAGAGTTGTTAGCCTAAAAACACTTGGAGAAGATCGGAGCACTTATGGTTATGTCCAATGTGCGAAGAAGATAATCTCAACAATGTACAATGAAATAAAGAAATTAAAAAGGCATATTTGTTCATCAGCATAGTATCACAAAACGTAGATGCTTGTACATGTTAAAAGGCATATTTGTTCATCAGCATAGTATCACAAAACATAGATGCTTGTACATGTTAAAAGGCATATTTGTTCATCAGCATAGTATCACAAAACATAGATGCTTGTACATGTTAAAAGGCACATTTGTTCATCAGCATAGTATCACAAAACATAGATGCTTGTACATGTTAAAAGGCATATTTGTTCATCAGCATAGTATCACAAAACGTAGATGCCTGTACATGTTAAAAGGCATATTTGTTCATCAGCATAGTATCACAAAACATAGATGCTTGTACATGTTAAAAGGCATATTTGTTCATCAGCATAGTATCACAAAACATAGATGCTTGTACATGTTAAAAGGCATATTTGTTCATCAGCATAGTATCACAAAACATAGATGCTTGTACATGTTAAAAGGCATATTTGTTCATCAGCATAGTATCACAAAACATAGATGCTTGTACATGTTAAAAGGCATATTTGTTCATCAGCATAGTATCACAAAACATAGATGCTTGTACATGTTAAAAGGCATATGTTTTCATCAGCATAGTATCACAAAATGTAGATGCTTGTACAAGTACCTGCTCGTCACGTGTTGTTTTCGTAGCAGACGACAACGCCAGCAAAAATGTTTCCAGTGTGTCAACAGAAACTCCATACTCCATCCAGTTTTTGATAAGGTGTAAATCCACATTGCCTTCATAAAGATCCTGTAGGAAATAAAATGTAAATCTACATTGCCTTCATAAAGATCCTGTAGGAAATCAAATGTACATCTACACTGCCTTCATAAAGATCATGTAGGAAATCAAATGTAAATCTACACTGCCTTCATAAAGATCCTGTAGGAAATCAAATGTACATCTACACTGCCTTCATAAAGATCCTGTAGGAAATCAAATGTACATATACACTGCCTTCATAAAGATCCTGTAGGAAATAAATGTGTAAACCTTCACTGCCTTCATAAAGATCCTGTATGAAATCAGATGTAAATCTACATTGCTTTTTGAAAGATCCTACACAAAAAGGTGTAAATCTGCATTTTCATCCAAAAGATTCTGTGCACACAAAAAACTATTTAAATTTACATAGTGATCATAAAGAATCAACATCTGTAGCGTATGGACTGTGAATGCAGATGTAATTCCGAGGTACACAGTTCCATTCCAGCATTTAGTTCTAGAATTGTAAGAACCGTCAAAGGCAGATGCACTCCGACTTCAAAGGAACCATCATTAATTAGTCTACTATTACGAAATTCTTCTACATCACCACCCACAATGGGGCCCTGGAACCCACAGGGGGATTGCCTATGATGTGACAGTGGCGCCCCCCCCAACCCTAACTCACAGTGGGTCTCAGGTCTGATGCGTCTCAAACTGATCCGAAGGAGAATGTTATATGTTTCTAAGCAACTACACATGCAACACTCAATACTCCCAAATACAGCACACACACAAAACCAGAGCTTGTAGCTTCCTTCTGTTTGCTGAAGCAGTTGTTGCTACATGGTTGTAAACTTGTGTTTACCCTATTAAAACAGGCAGTACACCGAATGTGGCGGATATCTGTTTTTCAGTTTAAACAGATTTGTTTATATATTTAACTCTGTTACTGAAAAATGCGCCAGATGAGATAGAGTAATATATGGCAGGCAAAATTCTGTGCAATCTGCTGCTTGTGTTTCCTTTGTTCAAAGAAAGTAGTAATTACTGAGAACAGTGAGTGTTTCAGTGTAACCAAAGCAAAAACATAGCTGGAGACAGACCTTTTCCCCATGCATGCTTTCTCAGTAACTCAGTGAGTATGCTCAGGAAGGTGGAGAAGAGCTGGGTCAGAAGACAGTGGTTGGAGTCTCTAGAGCGGTTGAGTTTAACACATATCAGTTTCATTTCTGTGCCAGGGAACGCAGGTGTGCAAGGAAATGAGCAAGCCGATCGGCTTGCAGGTAAAGCTAATGTGGAGGGCGGAGAGCCATGGACCATGCTGATATTCTGAATGCTCTACGAGAAGTAAGACATTTGCGAGAACCAAGTGATGATTTTGAATATGAAACCATGACCAGACTGCAAGAATAAGATATTACAAGGGGTGTGGCCGGACATGATTGCTATGCAGAAAGCCAAAGAAGAATAAGAAATCAACACAGAACTAGTGTCATGAGCCGCTACACAACACGGGATTCATTAGGGAGAGATCCAAGCACTTATGGACTGAATGTTTCGATGTGCAATGAGGATATTCTGTCGAATAACTAACTAACTTGCGTAACAGAATAGCATTGGTTAACATTTGCAAGCACAAATTCCTTTTTAAGGATGTCAAGACAAAATCTTACATTTACAAATGCATTGTCTCCTTCTTTCCCTCCTCTGCTCATATTCAAAACTCTAATTTGCTTAATTCCAAGAGACAACGGATTGTAGCTGAAAGAGACAGAAAAAAATATACAGCATACAGTATAGCACAAACAATTACCAAAGAAATGCATTTAAACTCATATTTTTTGTTTTTAATGTGAACCTATCCAATATAAGAAATATTTTTAAACAGGGATCTGACCAATGCTCAACACTCAGAGGAATGGCAAAATAAATATGCAATCAGACTGCTACTGGACCCATCAGAATAAGAACACTGTGCTTGCTGCTAAGATGGTGCGGAGCGCTTATGGGAATGCCAAGTGCTGCGATGTCAATTCTCAATTGAACATTTTTTTTAATAAAGAGGAAGACAAAAATGAAATGTCCTTTCTTTATATAAAATTGTTCAAAACATTTGCATTTGATCCCAAAAAAATTTTTCCAGAATGTCTGAAAGATTCCACTGCTAAGTAGACAGTTACAGTGGGATGTTACTTACTGATTACTGACTTCCTAGCACAATGGGCATCATGCTCACAGATGCTCCATCTCCCTCAATTAATGTCTTAAGGTATAGATGCTAACTGTTCCTGTAGCCCACTGATTATATACATGCCGTTCTCTTGTTCTCATATGTCCCTCCTTGCCAGATCCACTCCTTATACCATGTTCACACATTCTTACAAAGGTTATTTCATCTAATGTCTTCTGTCAGCATTCGTTAATAAATGGTCTTAAGATGTCTCTTTTGTGCAATGTGAGTATTCCTGTAGCCAAAAAATCTGCTCTTTCGTTCCCTCGCACCCTTGCATATCCCGGACAGTACATGTACATCAATGTAATGTTGATGTGCTTATGCTTGGTATCCACTCATGCCACATTTGTCCATTTGGAACCTTCCGTAGTACAGACCGTTGAAGTGGTGGATCTATTCATTTTTCCCCGTACCATGGGCCCCGGAAACCGACACGTACAACAAGTAAGTTATAAAAGGCAACTAATTCAGGTTTTGTTAGAATTGGATGTGTTGTACCAACAGGCGCAGATGCCACAGCCTAACTGTAAACCACAACACAACAGGCAAACCATTCTTTAAAGGGCTAATGCAGCAAAAGTTCTTCATGAAGAAAAGATTTTTTTTAAGGTAAATTTTAGTCACACCGATTAATGAGACATTAAATGATTATATTGTTGTGGTCACCTCTACTGCCTTTATAATCTACATTTTCTAATTTTAAAAAGTTTTAACGCAGCCAATGCATTTATTCCGAATATTTATGATAAACTCACTGTCCATTCTAACTACACCATAAAAAGATTTCCATCTCATTTTGCAGATGTCATCACGCAAAAGGTCACCACCAATTGGTGCAGAATGAGCCAGTCTGTCTCCCTGTTCATTTCTCAACACACCTGAGCACCCCCAGACAAAATATCCAATTAACCCTAACTATCCAACAGCTCTGAAGTAATGCTTGCCACTTGCACTGAGCATGCCTGTCTTCACTTTTCTTAACATGCTCTGTGAGTCAGTTACAATCATGACATATGTGTGCGGCTGGTTCTCAAGCAAGCAGAAAGCTGAAGATAATGGTTATACAATCACAAGAGTCGAAATTATAAAAAACAATTAACTAAGTACTTACTTTCCTGTGCCAGTAGCTGAAATAATACAAGCTGGTGGGGCCTTCCTCTCCTTCTTCAGCTTCGCATCTGTTTCAAAATGTTCATGGGTCAAAAGTTGAACAATCTCCCCCTTTGCTTGCTGAACAGCAAAATCCAGTGCTGTTCCTACCATCGAACGCTGCACGTGGGATCGCAAACTGTTATAAATTAAAAACAGAAAGGTTAAACAATATCATTATTATCACCCTGTTGTTATATGGCACACATGGTTTGCAGTCAATTCTTCCATCCCGTTCTATCCCACGCAATATTTTCTATATGTATAGATGAAATCTAGTCTAGTAAGTTTTGCCCCTCTCATCAACGTGTCTGTCTGAGGATTTCTCTTGGATGCCCTCACTTTCTATTCTGTTTCATTCCCAAAATGGAGCCCTGGAAACCACAAGCAGAACACAAATATACCATTGCAGATGAACCTATAGAGCAAAAGAGAAAAAATCAAGGGATGCCGAGAACATTTGGAAAAGACAACAGACAGAGCTGACTGTTTGGATTCTGTAGCTACATTTCTATGGAATGAGGTCACCAGTTTCATGCCAAGCTTTCTTAGTTGTCTTCTGTTTATACATCACATAAAGCTCATAGTTATTCATATATTGTGTTCTATTCTGTAAAATCGTTTTCATATGTATGAAATCCCATCTAGCACTTTTGGTCCCTCTCATCAACATCTCTCTTAGACATTCCTCATTTTCCTCAACTCATGTGTTTCCCATTTCAAATACTTAAAACATACATTGCTTAAATGTTTATTCATCATTTACACAGTGCCTAGCCAAAGGAGGGTGATTTATCCAACATACAGTGACCACAAGTAAGTACTTACAATAGAAAAGAGCACAAGACACATTAACTTATATTCAAAAACAAGCTTGCAAAGGACATCTGCCCTCCAAAGATGAAAAACAGTCAAGAACTGGCCAAAGGAGTGTGGTTTAACCAATATACAATGAACACAAGTAACTACTTACAACAGAAAGAAGCATAATACACATTATATTCAAAAACAAGCTTTCAAAGGACATCTGCCCTCCTAAGATGAAAAACAGTAAAGAAAACAAGAAGATCTGCAGCCAACACTATCAAAGAACAGCGACAATAAATGGAGTCTGCAAAAAATGGCATGCTTACGTTAGTCACTCCTTCTGTCCTTGCCAGCAAATCTTTCACTGACTCAACACTGCCCAAGTTCACAGCACGAAATATCAACTTGGTGGTCATCCTTGGGGAAACTTCTGGGACTTTTTCACTGAAAACAAACAACAAAAACCAACAATTAGCATCTACTTACGCAACGGTTTTTTTCCCCCGTCTTATTGTCAACCTTTTCACCCCAAGAAGCTGGAAAAACTGACACTTCTGGTCTGGCCCAATTCCAGGTAAATATTTTTCCTAGAAACTTCCGGTTTAGAAATGGCAACAACAAGACAGTTTTGTAGCGTCATGCGATATTATTATTAAAATTCACACTTTATCTGTATTTTTTATTCATAACAAAGTGCCTTTATTTCAAATTCTTATGTTCAATCAATCAGGTGCCATCTCCACGGTGAAGGTTGGCGGCAACGGATCTTTAACCTGCTGTCTCCTGCCCTGGTTGTACACTTCTGGTTGGGCCCAATTCTATTTAAATATCATTTTTCCTAGGAACTTCCAATATAGAAATGGCAGTGACAAGACAGTTTTGCGATATTATTATTAAAATTCACACTTTATCTGTGTCCATTTTGAAATACACACACAAAAATATGGACAGACATGAAAAACAGTTGGGTATTTCCATGATTGTTTTTGAATTTTTGTTGTGTGTGACAAAAATTCCCTTTTTTTCTTTAGCTTTTGCAGAGCCAAAGGGTTAACATAAATAGCTCAATGCATAAATGAGAAGTGATTACCAATTTCCTTAACCCCCTTCCTTCTTTTTCAGTCTTATGACTACTCTTTTTAATTACATTTTACTGTATGCACAGTAGGTTACAATTTTGTTTTTGTTTCTCCAATAGGCCCTGTTAACATGTTTTCGAGTGTTTATTGTGTGCATCTATTAAAGTTACCTTAGCAGATTTTTTTAGTTTATTTATAATTAACAACCAGACTACTCTCCCCTTCTAGGTTAACATATTCATAAGAGTTTGCACAAAGAGAAAGCTTTGTCAAACATGCAAAAAAGAGAATATTTTAATTATCTCCTTAACACACAAAAACAGTTATACTGACTTGGTTTCAAAGAAAGGGTCCTTCTCAAAGATCTTAATCTTGGGATTTGGCTTCAGATTTCTGTCAGGTCCCTTCTTTTTCTCACTCTTTCCTTTCTGCTTTCCCACCTTGACATTTTCCTTCTTCCTGGAAGTCTTGTCTTCCTCTGAAAATGCAGACAAATTGTTTTCTGTACTAAACAGATAAGTGAATTTACCTAAAGTTATTTTTTATTCTATTATTATTGGTTTGGGTCGTATGGTGACAAAGGATTTCTGGCACCCAATGTTCATTTTGTTGTTTGTGATTGTGATTGCTTTTGAACTTAAATGCTACAGAAATTTATTTTAGAATAGGATGGAACAAGAAGAAGAATATACTGATATCCTGCATGATCTGAAGATCGAGGAGAATTATGTATGCATGAAGTATTCCTAGAGTAAGGCAAAGACTGTTCCTTTCACACAAGGTTTTATATGCAATAATTCCTCCTCGTGCATGTATGCATGATGCATTCCTAGAGTAAGGCAAAGACTGTTCCTTTCACACAAGGTTTTATATGTATTAATTCCTCCTCGTGCATGATGCATTCCTAGAGTAAGGCAAAGACTGTTCCTTTCACACAATGTTTTATTTGTATTAATTCCTCCTTGTGCATGTATGCATTCCTAGAGTAAGGCAAAGACTGTTCCTTTCACACAATGTTTTATATGTATTAATTCCTCCTTGTGCATGTATGCATGAAGTATTCCTAGAGTAAGGCAAAGACAGTTCCTTTCACACAAGGTTTTATATGTATTAATTCCTCCTCATGCATGATGCATTCCTAGAGTAAGGCAAAGACAGTTCCTTTCACACAAGGTTTTAAATGTATTAATTCCTCCTCATGCATGTATGCATGAAGTATTCCTAGAGTAAGGCAAAGACAGTTCCTTTCACACAAGGTTTTATATGTATTAATTCCTCCTCATGCATGTATGCATTCCTAGAGTAAGGCAAAGACTGTTCCTTTCACACAATGTTTTATATGTATTAATTCCTCCTTGTGCATGTATGCATGAAGTATTCCTAGAGTAAGGCAAAGACAGTTCCTTTCACACAAGGTTTTATATGTATTAATTCCTCCTCATGCATGATGCATTCCTAGAGTAAGGCAAAGACAGTTCCTTTCACACAAGGTTTTAATGTATTAATTCCTCCTCGTGCATGTATGCACAAAGCATTCTTGGAGTAAGGCAAAAACAGTTCCTTTCACACAAGGTTTTTGTTATTTTCAGCATTTCTTGCATTCAGCTCAACTGCAGTCATCTCTTTTTATGTCATCACTTTATAAAAATAGAAGTCTAGCACTGTAAGTCTGATGTGCCAAAAGCAAGAAAAGGGTCTTTTACTTCCATTAGAAGAGACTGTTTCCAATACAACTAGCAAGCTGCGATATTTATAATTTCCAATTCAAAGAGTTTTATGCAGACGAACAATTATATCTACCTAACAACAAAATGGTTATTTAAACTAACTAAGACAATGATACTTGCTTACCTTTTCCCTTTTTCTTCTGTGCTGGATTAGGGGACTTTGCCTTTTTTCCTGAAAATTTAACAAAATTTACAATGGAGTGCTAGTGATTGGCAAGGAGGCACAAAGAAAGACATTATGACCTTTACTGGCAAGGTATCAACAGCTCATAAAAGCCTGAAGAAAATATGGAACTCTAAAATGTAAAGTTTCAATTCTAATATTATTTCAATTTTAACATATGCCAGTGAAAGT
The DNA here is from genome assembly GCA_905116865.2 of Candidula unifasciata. Classification (NCBI taxonomy): domain Eukaryota; kingdom Metazoa; phylum Mollusca; class Gastropoda; order Stylommatophora; family Geomitridae; genus Candidula; species Candidula unifasciata. The sequence goes on along the minus strand of CAJHNH020001957.1, from coordinate 378,662 downwards.
TGTCTTTATAGACATGGAACTAAGGTTTAAATGCATTTGAAAAAGAATGTCTGAGGAAAACGTTGAGCAAAAAATGTGATGAATTCAAAAGGGGTGAAGAAACGTCTAGGCTACCACTGGAAAAAACAGTTATAAGACAAAGAAGACTGCTCTATATTGGACACATCCTGAAAAGAAATGAGCCGAGAATCACCAAGCAAGCACTAAAATGGGAAATAAAAGGATTGAGGAAGTCAGGACATCCAAAAGAAGTGCTATAACATTGAGAGAGGCCAGAAGTTGTGGACTGAATTCTATCCATGATGTTGACAGGAATGCAGAGGATAGAATGGAATTGAGGAATAGATGCAAGCCCTATGTGACATATGACACAACAGGACAATGATGATAAAGATAAAGTCAAACAGCATAAACGAGGCGCAGGAAAAAAGGCCATTCCCTACAGCTTCAGTATGTGTTACTTTTTATGCCCTGTATCTGCAATAGAGCACGAGCTCTCCACAAACTCATGCAAAGCCATCCTATCCTTTCATTTTCTTTTTTTTGCGCAGGCATAGGTTACTGGCCTCCTGATATAAGGTTTTCTAACAGAAAGATAAAGGAAGGAAAACAAGCATGCTTAGTTAATCTTATGGCCCCCTAATGTTTTTCTATTCACTCGCATGTGCCTTTTCCCATGTGTGTGGGGTTTTTTTTTTTCTGCCTGTATTTTTTTCACCCTGGGGGTTCCAGTGCAATAACATTCTTGTTATCTAGTTTTACTCAAAAGGTGTCCTATCTAAGGCAAACACACCATCAGATGTCACCACATTTACTGTTAAAACGCAAGCAAGTCTTTTATCCCCATCACAAACTGTTTTAAATTTTCATCTTTCAGATGACAGACAGAAGCATGTTTGAAGATTGCTAACAAAACAAAAAGCAATTTTATAAGGACAGGACTGTGACTCCTTACTCCTATAAACAAAAGTAACTGAGCATGCCATGTTCTGCACAATGCCCCCCACCACCAACTATGCTGCACAAAGCCCCCCCACCACCACCACCGACTAAGTAAAAATCCATTCCTGTGGCATATCAGAAGTGGAACACTGCGGCATGAAGTGACAATGTGACAAGGAAGGGAAAGGGGAGAGGGGGGAGACTAAGAGGGAAGATATTTATTTGGCTACAATTCCAAAACCGTGTCGGCTACAGTATGAAGGTGTGCCGTGCAATCATAAAGCAGCATACTATTCTGAACTTTAATATCTGGGTTGCTAGTAGCCTGAATTATTAAGTTGCAAAATTATGTTTGCCTATACAGTGTGCCACCAACATGACAAGTTTGAAAAGCTCTGGCACAGATGAACAAGTACATCAAAAATGATTGACAGCATATGAGACTAGATTTACCTTTAGGTGTAGCTTTTTTGTCACTGCGAGAACTTGTTTCAGGCAACGGATCATCCTCTACAGAAAAAATAAAAACTACTGAATACTTTAATGTGATTACATTACATTTTTTTAAGGCAAGCTTCTTCTTTCTCTTCCACCTTGTACCTCATCGAAGTGTAGGGGGGAGATGTAACATTCGTTGATGAGCTCTGTCAAGAGCACTGTTAAGATTTATGTTTATTTCTGCAAGACTAAGCTGTGTTCTTGGTGTAGCACTATAAGTTGTGGATTTCATTTGGAAGTTTATTTTGTTGTGCCAGTTCAGCTCTGTGTTGTTAACAGCACAAAAATGGCAGGTGGCCCAATTACATCTGATGTTTTATGTTCTTATGCGGTGTTGCGGATACAATGTAAACTTTCATTACTGACTGCTTGCATCAACAGTGAGCAGCAATTCTGGCATGGGACTGCTGGTGATGGCACATCTGACAGCTGCCTTATTTATATACTCTGACCCTGAGTTCTGCAGATCTGGCTTATCTGTATGCAGACTGTTGATTCCCTGTCTCACAGGCAGATGACCTGACTACAAAGGAAACATCCCTAATTAGTCAACTTTTAAGACATGCGGATTAGGAGTAGTGGGTTTATTCTTTATTCCCACAAACCCCACAATGGGGCCATGGAACCCATACTGGCACTAGAGGGATTCATCATAACCAGAAACTAATTATGTCAACTTACCCTCCTCACTACTTTCCTTCCTATCCTCAATTTCTCCCAAAGCTTCCTCCTCCACCTCATCTGCAGTTGCTATTCCCTTTTCAACTCTGATGGCTCGATCTAGAATTTTCTCTGCCCTTCTCTGTTCACTATTCGGCAATCTGTAGCCATCTTTGGAAACCTTCTCCATGTTAATCTCTGTGAGCACTGTCTCCATCTCAGTGGTGTCCACATAGTCAAACTTGTAGACATTTGGTGGTGCGTCAAGTGTTAGCCACTGGATGCGAAGACGTTTTGATTTGCTGTTGATGTTCTGGGCCGCACGACACAGATAAAACGAGCCTGTAAATAATTTACCCGATGTTAATGACAGATATAAAAACATCAAATGAATCAACCGAAAATATGTTTTTCATAAGAGACATTCACGCTGCTATAACCAACTAAACATTAAAGGACTTCTAATCCAATATGGCAAATAGGCAAGGCAATCCATTTGCTCTGAAATTATTTTTCCTTTTAGCAATGGTTTGCTAATGCAGTTGCTTTGTTAATGTAAGTTTCCCTATATGGACTGGAATCTACGATTTTCGCTGAATAAACAACTTAGTTAAATGCTTGGTGTGGCATTATGAGCTGTATGTATTTCACATAGAATGCCTTTTGTTTGTGATTGCGACAGGTAGCTAGTTGGTTTATGATAGCTGGCAAAATATCTTATGCAATGATTCTGAGTGTACAACCAGCTTATGATAACTGACTATTTACTTTCATCAATGACAAATTTGGAATTTGCCAGGATTAACTGTTTGTTCACTAGTTTTCAAATGGGACAGTTAAGGACACTGTGTGATTTTCACTGAAGCAAGAACGGAGCAACTAAGGGGTGATCTGTGTGCAGGAAGTTGAAACCTTAACTACGACTACACTAGAAAAAACAAGAAGTTCAGAAGCTCACTGTTTAACAATAGTAAGCATCTAATCATTTATCAAAAAGCATCAAATCACCTTTGCAGTATATTCCTCAGTGTTGACTTATAAAGCCAGTTCTCGAATGGTTTAATGTTTAGCAGTCCCAACAGTGAGCCTATAAGCGTATTTGTTTCATTTTGCACCTATGTACTCTGGCACAAATAATGAACAGCTTTTTAGTCATCTATGACCTCCCCAGAGATACCAACCAATGTCTTTAAGCCCAGCCCATATCGATCCTTCTGAGCATACTCACTGAGTTACTTAGAAAACATATTCTATTAGTTATTTCTGTATCCTTTGGCCTCTCTTATCAACATTCACTATATGGTTTTTCCTGGATGCCCTCGCTTCTCCAGTCCTTCATGTCTGTTTATAATTTCAGTGCCGGCTTGATAAGCCAATTATGTTGCCTTCTTCTTTATCTGTTGATACAGCGGATGTTCAGACCTTTCTCTATGTCTTCGCCTTTTTCAGATTCATCCCATTTAATGTTCACCAGTTTCATCTGGCATGTGTTTCCACATGGATTTAAACTATATCCTCTCCAAGTTCTAGGTATTTTGGTTTAAAGACCTTTTGTGATTAATTTGCCTTGTAAAAAATCATACAAGACTGGGTTTACTCTGGAAAACAAAGTTAAAAGCATTTGAATCAAATGCCACATAAAATAATAGAAAATTACAAGAATATTTACCTTCTGCACCCCTGACAGCCAAAAAGGCTCCTTTCTTGTACAGTGTAATATTTTCATCCTTCTTCTTCTCTTCTTTTTCCACCTTAAACTTTGTTTCCAACTCCTCTAGGGGAGACTGAAACCTAGAAACTGGAACACGCTGTCTTTTGAGCGGAGTTCGGAGCTCTCCTAGGTCGATGCCCTGTGGCTTGCGCTGGAAATGGTTTTTAAAAAAATTTTTTATTGTTCATGAGAAAACGCTATAATAATTTGGATTATATACATTTAACGCTACTGTAAGAGTTTGTAAGAGTTCAGGAATCATTAGGGTTGGCAGGGGGAGGGAGGGGGGATTTAGCCCACCTTAAAAACCATACCATTTAAGGCGACTAATTCAGAATTTGCTGAAATCTGATGTAATGGGCCGAGAGGCACAGCAGATTTTTCAGCCTAGCTGTAAACCACAAAACAATGTGTTAGCATTTTTAAAAGCGAAAGAAGAAGAGGAGGAGGAAGTGAAGAAAAGATACGGTGGAGGGTGAAGGAAGAGGGGGTAAAGAAAGAGTAGGAGAAGAAGGAGGAGGATGATAAAGAAATGGATAAGAAACAGGAGGAGAAGAAAAAGAAAAGGAAGTGAAGAAAACAAAAGGAAGAGTAGAGAAGAGGAGAAGAGGAAAAGAGAAAAGTGTTTTGTGTCAAATCTATATTTAACAGAGAATCTATATATTTGTTAATAACTTGTGTGTCAAATGTTTGATAATGCATGAGTTAAGACTCAGGCATGGGGCTTTTCCCTTCTAGATCCAATCAATCATACATGAAGAAAGTCAGAGAGAGTCTAGTTGAGCCCTTGGCATAATGGTGAACTGACCGTGTAACTCAGGGTGAAGCCTCAGTCACACGAGTAAACCTTCAGACAAGTCTGCACTAAATGACTCGGAATGAGCTCATAGGTCAGCTGTAGACAGCAGCACAGTGAAGTCTAAAAATAATTCTATGGATGTGTTGAGATTATGCTCTTAACTGCCATCGTGTTATACTGTGAGGACAAGGTGCACAGTTTTTTTCATATTTTACATTCTCATTATGTGTGCTGATTGTAAACATTCTCATTATGTGTGCTGATGTAAACAAGTGTCTGAGTCAGTAAAGGTATATATGTGATGATTGCAGCTGTGTTTGGGTCACTCATTACAAGAACTTGTGTGATTCGTATGTGAGGAACTTCAGTTTAGTTACAAGGTACCTGATTTGGTGTAACTACCAGAGCTGACATTACCACTGAGTGGCTCCATGTTGACTTATATTAACGCTCCCTATCCTCCTCAGCATGGAGTCAACAACTGCAGACTTACAACAAAGAGGAAGAGAAGAAGAAGAAAAGGAGGTGAAGACAAAAAAGGGGAGAAGGAAGAGAAAGAGATGAAGTACAAAAATCAGAAGAAGAAAGCTGATTGTAAAGAGCATGTCTGCAGCACCTATTGAGTATTTTGTGGTGCCTGGCCACATATGCTAAGTCCTGAACACTCAACCTTGAGTTTCCTGTACACACGGGCGCTGAGTCTGCTGTGTCCAGTTCGCATCTAACACATTTTGGTGTTTCTTTCATGTCAGGAGGTTCATTCGTTCTTCAGGATTGTGTTTTGGATGGAAAGTGTCTTAATGCGTTCTAATGGTTGACTTGATCTGGGTTTTATTTTCCTCATAAGTGTATCCTGCACCTGTTCTATTCTGTACTGCTCCAAATCCTTGTTCTCTATAATGTGTTCTCAAACATGTCACTTGTACTAGCACATACTGAAAACAATTTGGCTGACCTAACTAGCTACGTGCACTTTGCATTTAGCCTCTCTAAAAATCACACACTTGTGATGTTTCTCACTAAATAATACACATACTGGACATCTTTTGCAATAACCTCATGGTAGTGACAGAGTTAATGTCTCTGGACATCAACAAATAATCTTGTAGTTACCTTTCTCCCAGAGGAAGTGGACGCCGAGGCAGGTGGATTTTCAGGGGTATCCCCTGTACCTTTCCCAGCTTTAACATCCATGAAAATCTATGTAGTCTGTGGGGAAATTACAAATCACATGAATTAATTCAAAATGTTAAAGAGCATGACATGTGAACCATACACAAAATTATAAAAAATTAATTTAATTTAAAAGGATTGCTTTTCTTTCATCTAAGCAGTTCATCAGTTGAAGTCAACCAGTTTACAAACATATGTTACAATACTCTTCTATCTTCTTCTTCTGCATTCATCCTTAAAAAGGTGGTAAGCAAACTGTGATGTGGTTTACAGCTAGGCTGTGACAACTTTACCCTTCAGATCAACACATTAATTTCAGCAAACCCTTAATTTGCCCTGTTTGACAAAATGCCGCCTTTGTCATGCCTGGAGCCCACCGGGTAAATACTCTTCTATGAATGACCAACAAATGTTTACAGCTGTCTGATATACTGTTTGACACACACTGAGAAAACAGGAGAACAGCATAACTAGAATGTCTTTGCATTGGAACCCACAGGGGCATAGGAATAAAGGAAGGCCAAAAAACACATGGAGAAGAGAGCTGGAGAATGAAGTTAGAAAGATGGGAAGGACATGGGGAGAGCTCCATGCAATGGCGAAGGATAGAACGACTTGGCGTGAGTTGGTTGAGGGCCTATGCTCCATTGGGGGATAGAAAGGCAGAAGAAGAAGATATACTGTTTCCTATGTAACAATTCACTGTGGTTGTTTCTTTGTCTTCGCCTCCTTTTATTCTTCTCCTCTTCCTCTTTGTTGTAAGTCTGCAATGGTCTAGTAACTACTGTTTCTAATGATAGCAGATAATTTTACCACATTTCTAAATATGCCAGTGTGTACTTGTTTTAGTCTTTCTCCTTTTTCACAGGATGCCTAGATTCTGCTAGTCAAAGAGAGGAAACCTGGCCTTGATAGGCTCCTGATCTGAGTTTTACCTTATTCCCTAAGACAGGGAAAACCTGCATGTAATACGGAGATCCCTGGGGATCGTCACTGGAGCTACGGATTTCATGCACTGTGCGACGCTCTCGGTAGGGGGCTTGCCCTTCCATGATATGCTCCTGATCAGTTTTACCTTATTCCCTAAGATAGGCGTTTCCACTAATTTGACTCTGGGGCCAAAATCTTCTAAAATTGGGATCGTCGAGGGCCAGAGGCCTAAGCACACAAAGATCATTATTAAAATACAAATGGCAGGTGATCCACAGGCCACAGTGGGCCAGATTTGACCTGTAAGCCACCAGCTGAACAGCCCTACTATACTGAGAGAAGCAAAGAATAGAATAACAACACTATAACCCTCCATGCGTGATGACTAAGAGAAAAGTAAGGAGGGTTGGTGTGCGACTATATTTGCCCTTAAAAAAAAATTGTTGGCACACCATGTGCGGTTTACAGCCAGTTTATGAAATCTGTGTCTTTTGGCCCATACATTCAAATTCAGGAAATCATCGATTTGTTTATTTTTAATGATACACAGAACTCCCCCGTGTTTCCGGGGCCCCATTGTGGGGAAAACAAGAATAGACCAAGCCTCCCCAAAAGCATGTCTGAGAGTTTAATTGGGGAGCTTCCTTTGAAATCAGCCGGAGAGGCCCAACAACAGTCATGAATCTGGATGCACACGACACAGGTTCTGGACAGTGAATAAACTAGCAGAGTGTATTTGGTGACACGAAGAAGACTGTTGATTTTTCCTTCCTAAATCAGGACCCCAGCAACCATAAGGGAAGACAGGACTGAATATCTAGCTTATTTGTACACAGACTGTTGATTCCTTGGCAGATGTACTCTGACTTTGAAGGTATACGTGCTAATTAGTTAACTATTACTATTACTATGGGGGTTTGGTGGGGCAATAGATCCCCAGGTGAGCGTCTAGCCGCTACGCGGCTGCGAAATATAGATATAATTATATCAAATCCACTTAAATGGTTACAAACTTTTTAAATGTACATCACTGACATTAGGTTTCATTTTAAAACTCTATTGTAATTCTTAGTAATTCTGAGACCATTATATTTTCTGACAACTCAACAATAAAAGTACTTAAGTACATGCATCAAAATGCGCAAAGCTGAAAAAAATAACATTAATAATATAATTATAATATTCAATTATTCATAACTGCACTTTACGTGATAACAATAACGTTTAAACTCGACAAAGGTAAATAACCGAAAAGATAGTGTTTAATTAGAAAGTAATGGTACTGGTTTAACAACCCAGTAGTTAAGCATTTCTGCACGGGTTGTTCCGCTTTCGCTGCATTGCCTTTTCCCCCCTCAATTTGAAGCTTCGTGGCATGTTCTGTCATTTGTCAGCGCGTAGCACCTTAACATTATATATTTAACATGCAATTATATAGAAAGTCTCCAAATACATTTAACATGTATTTAATTTTGGACACTTGATCCAAGATTTACAACTAAACAAACGCAGAAAAAATTATCTAGTGCAACAACTGCACAAATCAGATTTCAGCATGCGAGGCACTCACCTAAATACTGAAATTGTCGATGCTATAAAAACGTATGCATACAGATATAATGAAAGTTGTAGATAAGCACACAATAAGAATTTTCTGCAATATTTACAGGTTTACACGGTAAAGATGCAAAATTCTCAAGGAAACCCTGTTCAAACGCCGGCGATTGCCTCCTTTAGAAGGCCGCCATTTTCTGACTAATCAACTTTAAATACATAAATGGTTTGCGTGTTCTTGATTATCTTTCTATTTTGCAAATAAAGCATTTTTATCTTGTTGAAATATTGAAGCAGATATTATTTAGAAATTATGTACATACTTTCTCTAGCAACAAAATATTCAGATTGTGTGAATTTAGACAAATATAGCTGCAGGCGTTTATTCTCCGCGGTCAAGTTTGTATAGCTTATGGAACAGCCGTATGCGATAAACTAGGACAGAGGTTCTCAAACTTCTTTGACTCGCGGAGCTTTTTTTAAAATCCATTCCTATGGCGAAGCCACTTCGGCCTACCGTACCCTACGCTTTACAAATTAATAGAGTAAAAGTAATTTTACGGAGCAAAGTAAGTGAATGCAAATTATAGAGACACTAGATTTAATTGCCCCGCTTCGCCAAGATTAGTGAAACAAATCTTATTTTCCCATCCTCTACCTCATTCTGTTCTCCACCGCTGCCCTATTTGTACTATTTGTAGGCCTAGTGAAAATATGGGTCTTAAAAAACCTATATTTAATATCCCGTCTTCTACTCATTTTTGTCTCCATCGCTGCTGTATCTTAAGTTATTACCCCTAAATGCAAAAACAGAAATAAGTCAGCTCAGAATATAATTTCTGGTTTTCTTAGCTTGATTCTACTTTTTTTTTTTTTTTTAAATCTTTAATGTCATATTGTTTACATTTTTTGGAGCTTCGTCTTCTTCAATCCTTCTGTCAGGAAAAAAAATTTACATCAAGGAGGTCAGTAGCTTTCATTAATACTGTCGTGTAGTTCGAATCTCCTCGTGTGCCACACAAGTTTGTTTTTATTGAGGTCATAACAGAACCGATGGTCGCGCTGTTAGCAGCATACAGTCTATACAGTATTGGAGTGCATGCTCAGAAGAATTTTAAGGTGCCAAGTTGAAGGAACACAGTTCTTTGTTTCCTAAACCGACAAACTTTAACATGTTGGCAAAGACTGTTGTAGCTCGTCTTTAGTCTGACTATCATACACTTGTCCCTCTCTTGAAAGGCGAAGAAGCCAGTCTGGAGGCGAGGAAGCGCATTGGGTGTGGGTATCCAGTCACATTTTTTTAGTACTAGTTTTATTATTATATCTTAGTCTCCTTGTGGGTTAAGTCATAATGTTAACAGATAAAAAGGTTTTAAAAGTCATAACGTGACTGCGCCGTGTCATTGCAAAGAGAAAGTAACTATAATTATGGTATCTACCAAATCTGACATCCCACATTGTGCCAACGGCTTTGGGTGGAAGAGCACACTGGGGAGAACACTAGCCTTATCCTAGGAAGAGGAAATGCAGCCTGAAAATGTTATGTTACCTCAGGGCGGATCTGACCCTTAGCCCTGGCTGGCAGCTGGACTAGGAGAGAAGCTCCATCAGGCGAATAGACAGTGCACTGCTCTTCTGATCCGGCAGCTTCTGCAGCATGTTTTGTAACAATCGTTCTGTGTTACCTTTCCTTTTAGTAAACAAGGCAGGGGAAGACAGGATTGTTTCATGGGCAACACATGGTCTCTACAATGCTGCCAAGACTGGTCCCCGTGTGGATTCTGGGACCCCATTATAGGAAACACAAGAATAGACCCACTGCCTTCCCAGCAAGCATGTCGTAGGAGTCGACTAACTGGGAACTCCCTTCGAGGTCGGAGTGCATCTGCCCGAAAGGCAAGAAACGACCGACTGCACACAAATAAGTCAGTAAAACGTTTGTACACTCAAATCTCAGGCCCTGGCACAAATCTAAAGTCCAAATGAACGAACCGCCAGGAATTTTCGTTGGAGCTTACAGCCAGTGAACAAAAAAGAAGAAGAAGAAGCTGCCAAGACTTTGTGCTATGGAGAGGAGAAACTTCATACCTGGCTTTATGTGGTCTCGGAAATAAATCGAGAGGCAGCTGTTACAGATTATAAATCCTTGTTCTTTGGCGTGGACGAGGGCCCCACGGGTTGCACCTGTGTGTGTTGATCCGCCAGAGCCTTAGGCTTCAATGGAGGTTTGGTGCTAGCACAAAATCCGAATCGCAAGCTGTAAAAAAAAAAAAAAACAATGCACCAGGCAATAAAAAGGAACATACCGTCAAGCCTCGGCTTGCCATATGGAATGTCAGGACCAATATCGTAGGTTTTCACTGCCCTCGAAAACATTAACGATGTGAGAGAAACGGCAACCATTGACACTGAACCCAATTGACTTGGCATAGATATTGCTGGCGTATAGGTTACACGCATCCCACAGAATGGGTCCATTAGAGAAAATAATTATACCTCCTTTTGGAAAGCTGAAGCCAGGGAGAAATCAGGAAGTATAGAGTGGAATTTGCAGTAAGGAATTCATTGTTAGGATCAGTTGAAAGTCCATTTGGAGGAAATGACAGAATATTATCCCTACGATTGTCTACCTCAAGCGGCTTTATCGCCTTTGTTACTGCATATATACACATACTAATGTCGACTGGGGATGTACAGGATTCCTTTTTTTTTTCCAACTTTTTATGGGGAACTAAATAATGCAGTGAAAGCTATTCCTAAATATGACGGCATCTAAATACTTGGTGCTTTTAATGTTCTCGGGGGTCAGACAAACTCATGGCTAATTTACCTAGGAAAAAATAATTGAAAATATGAATGAAAATAGGCAAAAACTTATAATTCTGCACTACAAGTGACCTGTGCATCACAAACTCCTTTTTCAAAACTAAAGGCCGTTATAAGGTGACATGGAAACATCCAAGATCTGGACACATGATCTCTTCTCTTCTCTTCTTAGTCGCTCCTCTTCTACCTTGGGGTGTAGAGGTTTGCCAGAGAGATCGCCAGAAGTCTCTATCAGCAGTTTTCTTTCTGGCTTTGTTCCATTCCAGTCCTCTGTCAGTGAGGGACTGTCGGATGTTGTCTTCCCAGCGCACCCTGGGTCGTCCCGGAGGTCTGGTTCCCTGGTTCTTAGCCTCCCATGCTTGCCATGGTGGCCGATTTTCTCCCATTCTGCATACATGTCCAAACCATCGTAACTGTGACTGATCTACTCGGGTTAGTAAGGGCTGGGTATCAAGATCTTGACGTATTGTTTGATTGCGGACTTTGTCTCTTCTTGTCACTTGGACCACATTTCTCAGGTATCTCATTTCTGAGGCCTGCAGCTGGCTTCTGTGAGCTGTTGTCATTGCCCATGACTCACACCCATAGGTCAGGACTGGTACATAGGTAGAGCGGTAAATAGCCATTTTCGTCCTCTTGCCAATTTCTCTTTTGCTAAGAAACCCTCGGTTTATGGCCTGGAAGAGTCTCCCAGCAGCTGCTTTTCGTGTAGCCAGCTCAGTCTTAATGTCTCACTACGACAGTTGCAGGAAAAATGTTGTGAACAAAATCAGCCACGATATATTGCTTTTATTTATCTTACCAAAGCATTTGATTTCGTTTGTTCACCATCCTCAAAAAGACTGGGTGTCCACCTATCCCACTGAGTCATTCCACATAGATATGAAAGGTTTGATTGATTGATTGATTTGATTCAAGAACTGACATCACAGCACCCGGGGCATTCCCATAAGCGCTCCGTCTCCATCTTCAGCAGCCAGCGAAGAGTTCCGATACTAATGGTGCCAGTAGCTTTCTGATTAAATGTCCGTCTTGCCTTTCCTCTGAGCCTTGAGCTTCTGCCAGAACCTCTCGTCACCCCCAACTGCATCAATCTCACCAAACTGTGGTGATCCATCTGCTCCTCCGCATTGTACACGCTCTCCCACAAGGCACTAACCACGTCTGCCCTATCATGTAGCAGTATTCCACCAAGTTGTGCAGAGCCAGCCAGTCTGTCCGCCTGTTCATTTCCCAACACACCGGCATGACCCGGTGAAAAAAATCCAGACAATACTCTTCACTTGTGTCCTCCGCAGCGAAGCATGCCACTCTGCATGAAGCATACCTGCTCTGATCTTCCTCAGCATGCTTTCTGAATCAGTTACAATGATATGATATGATAGATATGAAAGGTAAACTGACTTGACTCTGTAATAAAAAACGAATGGAAGCAGAGGTGTGTAATTGCTTCTACCATCTTTACAATATACTTCTCACTCTTTTTGAAATAAGCCTTTCGAGATTAGGAGGCTTGTAAATTCGCCCATTCTCGATCTGACGGCAGCTTATACAATGCTCGTATGCTGTAAGCCATAACTAGGATAATGAAAGTACTTGTCAGAGAGCTGCTGTTTTCAGATGATGCACCAATTACCACCCACTCAGAGGAGTAGCTGCAACGTTCACTGTCTGCATTTGCTCTTGTATGCTGTGAATTTGGACTAACAATCAGCAGCAACAACAACAAAAAGGCAAAGATTATGGTGCACAGTGTTAATGACAGACCTGCAGTCTACACTGGCGGGAAAAGCTGGAGGGAGTTGACCATGTTACATGTGTGGGAACCACAGTGAATAACAAGCTATCGCTGGACCAAGAAATCAACATCATCATCATCATCATCAGGTGCCTTGCCGACTGGCGTGGGCGATCATGCCTCTCCATAATTTGCGATCTGCTGCAGCATGTATCAGTTCGTGTGCCGAAACACCTCCATGCCATGCAACAAGACTGTCAAGCATCTTCTCTCGTTGTCCTCCTCTTTCTCTCCTTCCACATATCTTTCCAGTGGTCACAACATGTTCTATTTTCCCTCTTCTCATAAGATGGCCGAAAAATGATGACTGTCTCCTTCTGATGTCCGTGATAAGTTGTCTTCGGGCTCCCGCCTCTTTCAAAACCTCTTGGTTGCTCTTTTTGGCTGTCCAAGGTATTCTAAGCATTCTTCTGTAAAACCACATCTTCGAGGCCTCCATAAATTGTTTGGCCTGCCTACCGATTGTCCAGGATTCACAGCCATATGTTAAAACTGGGTGTATGTAGCAAGCAAGAATTCTTTTTCAAACTCTCAATGACAAGGATATATTGCACAAGATGTTTTTCATTTTATAAAATGCAGTTTTTGCCTGTCCTATTCTATTTCTTATCTCAGTTATGCATCTTCCATCCGATGTTATCCATGTGCCCAGATACTTAAATTTCTGTACTTTTCCTAAAATAACACCATCAACTTTTAAGAATAATTCGTTTCTTTGATACCACCATTATTTCTGTCTTTCCATTATTCAAACTGAGGCCCATTCTTCCATTTTCTAACACCACAATGTATATCATTTCCTGTAGTTCTTTCTGACTTGTTGCTATCAAGACTGTGTCATCAGCATAACGTAAATTGTTTATATTGTGCCCACCAACCACAATTCCTGGCATACCAATTAAAGCTCTCATTATATATTCACTGTATATTGAAAACAAATCAGGTGACAGTACACATCCTTGTCGTTCGCTCCTCTTTATGCTTTGAAATGTACCTAAACAGCTGTTAATTCTTATAGCTGCTGTTTGCTGCCAATACATATTCTTTATTATTCGTAGATCTGTCCAATCAATGTTTAATTTTTCTAACAGTTTGATTACTTCTTCATGTTTCACACAGTCAAATGCTTATCTGAGCACCTATGGACATGTCCGGAGTGCAATGATGATAACCCAACTAACTAACTAACTAACAGTCAAATGCTTTTGTATAGTCAATATCAGGGTAAGGTGAAAACTACAATGAGCAAATTAACGAAAGGAGTTTGGGAGAACAGAAAGCTCACGATTAAGGCAACTCGTGCCTATCAGGCTTGTATTCTCAGCATTCTTTTTTTTTTTTTAAACGGCTGTGAAGCTTGGTCTCAACTAATTCGCACAAGGAGAAACAAATGAATAGCTTTCACAAGCGATGTCTGGGAAGAATGTTTGGTACTAAGTGATAAGACAAGATCACTAACACTAAGATGTTGAAAAGGGCAGGTGCTACAACTGTTTTGTAATTGCTCAGTCTACGAAGGCTCAGGTGGCTGGGTCACCTGGAGAACGGAGGACATACTCCAACGGAAATTACAGATAAGCAGAAGATGTCGAGGCTGACCTCTACTACGATATAAAAATGTGTGCAAGCTGAACATGAATGATACTTGTATTGAGGTAGATTCATAGGAACACAATGCCACGGATCGTGCTGGGAGGAGGGAGACAATCAGAATGGGAATGAAGGAAGAAATGATTGCAGAACGGATGAGAGTGGGCGCCTGAGAAGACGCACACTAAATACATGAGATGGCAACAATGGTCATGAAATAAAATGCTTTAATTGTGTTTAGCTCTTCTTAACGCTTGGGTCTTCCTAGTTACAGTTGCCATTGCAATGGGCAATGAGTCCTATGCCTCATTATAGAACAGTATAATACTTTCGTCTGGAAAGACGGAAAGTTGCATACAACAACGACATGACTGTTAGGGGGCAGTAGATGTATTCTTTGGTCCCCGATTCCACCTGTTAACCCCTGAAGAATCGTGGTTTCGGAATCCCCTTAAAGAGAGCAAACTGAGGTACCTGGGTATCATTTTCGATAAAAGCCTGTCCTTCAGGGATCATGTGGAGGCAGTTGCTGTGAAATGCCAAAAAGGACTCAGTGCTCTCAAGATGATGACAGCAATGGACATGGAACAAAGAATGTTGCTCACAATGTTCCAGCATGTGATCCTGTCGGTGATAGATTATGGACTTGGCATGCTTGCCATATCAAAGAGGCAGCTGATGAAACCTGAACGCATACAGAATGAAGCCATGCGGGTATTTTTAGGATGCACAAGAGATACCCCGGTAGCATGTATGCGATACATCTTTGCACTGCTTACTATTGCAGATAGGCTCAAAGTTCTGCAAGCAAAGTCATATCTCAGAGTAGCCGCAGACAAGAGGCACCTCCTGCATGAAGCACTGGATAGAGCTAAGGGACACAGACTGAAAAGAGGAAAGTCTTGGATGGCGCAAGCTGAAGACACAATTGGACATGTGTGCAGTCTTGATAATAGGTGAGGAAAGGGGTGGGTCAAAGTGTCTAATCAGGTTTCCCACTTAAGTAGGGTTCTAATCACTTTGGGAGGTGAGTGCAGAGACTGGCCAGCTGGTGCTGGTGCAGAATCAAAAGTTCAACAAATGATTCATGAAAATTCCCGCACAGGTGATATGATTGTATAAACAGATGGCTGTGTTGAAGGGTAGACGACGTGCATAGGGGTTCATAGCGAAGGCGAATGGACGTCGCTTGGTGCAACAAAGCCTTTCTTATGATATCACAACGTTTAGTTTGAGAATAGATGTGGAGGCAGTCACTGCTGCCTTCCGCTGGCTTGGGAGTTAGCTGTACACACATACCGTCATTGTAACTGACTCAGAGAGCATGTTGAGAAAGGTGGAGACAGGCATGCTCCGTGCAGAGTTGCAAGCATCACTTCAAAGGTCCCGTGTAGTTAGCATCCTTTTGGATATTTTATTCAGGTTATGCCGGTGTGTTGAGAAAGAAGCAGGCAGATAAACTGGCTGGTTCTGCACCACTTGGTGGTGAACTGATTTATGACAAGTTGGATGTTATGAGAACCCTTTGGGAGCTAGTGAACAGTACCGAGGCACAGATAGATAATTACGGTCTGAGTAGAATGGTACTGCGGGGAGATACAGGGGGATCTGACCGACGCTTGACACTCAGGGGAAAGGCGAGACGGATATACAATCAGACATTTACTGGCACTATCATAATTTTAACTCTTCGCTTGCTTCCGAAGGGACGGAGTGCTATGGGAGTGTCCAGATTGCTGTGATGTCGATTCTTAATTCAACGTTCTACAATCAACATTTGGTCGTCCAGTTGAAGAGCTATCTATCTATCCTCTGTTTTCTATCATCATCATCATCACAGTCTGCCTGAAAGAAACTCGGTCTCTCGCCAGTTATCCCACCTCATGTGCTTGCATACCCAAGGAGTCATATCATATGCCCATCTTCTTGTTGGTCGGCCCCTGCCCTTCCTTCCTGGTACCATGCCTTCTACTATAATTTTGTCCAATCCGTCGTGGCGCTTGATAAGACCAAAATATTTCAGCTTCCGAGACAGGATGCTGTTTATTAGCAAATCTTTCTTGATGTTCAGATCTTTCAAGATGTCAGTATTTCTTTTCTTCTTTGTCCAAGATATTCTGAGAATTTGTCTATAGCATTTCAGCTTAAAAGCCCTGTTTTCTATAGGAAAGGGAAAAACAAGACAATCAAAAAGTTGCTCGTGCCCTCGGAATCGGAACTCTTCCCTTGCTGCTGAAGGTGGGGACGAAGGGCTTATGAGTGTGTCCCGCATACTATGTTGTCGATTCTTAATTCAACATTCAGTTTGTTCTCTATTAAACTATTTCATGATTGATTGACTCTCTACCCCACCAGGATATAACACAAGCGATAAACACCCGATGACACAAAGTGCTACCATGTGGATGAGGATCGCCGTGGAGAGGTCCCAGAAACCGCGTTCAGACAATGGGCCATAATTATGGCCTGCCTATATTGCGGCACCTGGCAAAAGCCAGGGTGGGGTTTCAAATAACAAAAAATTTCGTCCTAAAAAGGACAAAACATGAATTTAGATAAAACTGCTTCATGCGATTATCCCCCTTGATATAATACAGGGAACCGGAAATCGGGCATCATAATATAATAATAAACATAGCTGACTTGTTGGATTCTGCTAAATATTAGTTACTATACTGATTCAATTATCGACGAATGGTCTGCAAATAACTGACGGCAGCAGCCAAAAACTACAGTACAAATTTGTTGGTGAACATACGTGACAACATGGCAGACCAAGAGCAAAAAGCGATTAATTATATCGCTGAGGCGGAGAAGAAATTAAAATCATCCAAAGGGCTGTTTTCATCCATGTTTGGGTAAGTCTCTTCTACTAAGAACCAGTCTAGTGAACATTGTCTTAATTGTATAATTGACATTTAAAGAACGGTACATTATTCAAGTCTTTACATCGTTTTAAAGCCGAGATATTCTTGTTTTTGTATACATTAATTTTAATAAAAATTATGGCTATCCTCCGAATGACGGGCACATATTATGGCGGCCGCAAAAACAACCTACCAGGGCCCCAGTCACGTGTCAATTGCGCACTTCCGGCGACCTAATTTGTGGTTTTCCGGTGACTACCGCCTCCACCGAAAGTATCCCCTACGCCGCTCATGTGGCGTGGATGGCTAAACTAGATGGCTGGGACTCAGGAGCAGCAGCTTCCACATCTCCTGCAGCTTTGCTCGGGAGTCCCAGTCATCTAGTTTAGCCCCAATCCACGCCGCATGAGCAGCGTAGGGGATACTCTCGGCAGTGGGGGTAGTCCCCAAAGAACCGCAAATTAGGTCGTCGGAAGTGCGCAATTGACACGTGACTGAGGCCCTGTTTTTGGCCGCCATAATATGTGCCCATTATTCGGGGGATAGCCAGAATTATTTCATTTATATATTTATTTCTTCCTCTTGCGTTTGCTTTCTGATTTACACTGACAGACAAGTTCTTTCGGTAAACTTGATTGTTTTTAGGAGTTCCCTTTAGTTCCATACAGCTATGAGTACAGTGTTGACTCAGTGGGCCAGTATTCCTTTCTTAACGTGCTGTACAAAGAAAATTCTTGCAAGACATGTTCTGATGTGTGCACACAGTGTGAGACAGCCCCATGGGCACAACGGTGAACTATGAGTAGACGAAGCCTGCGTATATGATTCTTAATTGTTATGTCCTTAATTGTTATGGGGTGTAGAATAATGACCTGCCATTGCCGATCAAGTAACTATATTTATTATTTTACAAAAAAAATGTCATTGCTGCCTTATCATATATCACTTTTCAGAGCTATGCAGGGGGGAGGGAGGGGGGGGGGGGTGGGCCCGTGAGCCTGAGAATTTAGGGCCTCATAGCTAGTGTAGTCACCAGGAACTGGACATTAGCATTTTATTTGTCTATGATAAAAAAAATCCACCGCCTTACCAATGATTTGAACCGGGATCTCTTAAATGAATACACTGTTCAAACAGCTGCTTCTCTTTTAAAATTAAAACAAAACATGCAAAAATAGATGAACAGGCTATATCATCATTATACACGAAGAGACAGAGTCACAAACGTCAGCATTAGAGACAAAGTAACAAGAGCATGCATGAAACATTCAAGGGCAGAGAATTTATTTAGTAAAATCACCGGATTTTGCTATAAGTTTTACTAACAACTAGATGGAGTAAAATACGGCCAGAATCAGAAAACTGTCACTCAAATCACGCGAGAGTCACAAAACAAATATTTTAAACCACAACACTGGGCTGCAACCCGGTAAAAGTGAAGAAGACAATAGATAAATAGATATCATCATTCAACTAAATTTATCAAATCACTTTGCTGTTTTGTGTCTAACAACTTAAAGAATCATACGTCACTGTATGTGTGACAACAAAACCTATAAAAATGTATGTCAGTGTTTCTTAAAAAAAAATTTCACTGCATTTACAAATAAATGCCTAAGGAAATTGATGAACAATAAATAAGATGAATTTAAGAATGGTCAAGAAATAAGAGAAATATCTGGACCACTGCTGGCATCAACAGTTATAAGACAGAGAAGAAGGCAGTATATTGGGCATATCATTAGAAGAAATGGGGAGAGAATTACTACAGGCACTGAAATGGGAAACATATTGATTGAGAAAATAAGGATATCCAAGAAAAAAACCTGAGACAGACATTTTTGAGAAAGACCAAAAGCACTGGACTGGAATCCATTCCTGATGTCTAAAGGATTGCTTGGGATATGACGGAAAGGAAGACCAAACTATGAGATCTATCCTGCACAGCAGGGTGATGATTATGCATGCAGTTTTATGTGTAACATTCATATTCAAAATGGTTGTACCTTTTTAAAACACTTAATATTGTCATTGAAAATCGAATCTATTATTTTTGCAGGGCAGGGGGATCAAAGCAAGAGGAAGCCTGTGAATTGTATATCAGGGCAGCAAATGCTTTTAAGATGGCGAAGAAATGGCCACGTAAGTCAGATATGTTTATTATTTAGCAGAAATACTAAATGTTACTTCATTCTGCATGATAGTTGTCCTCTTCTGTATTTCCCTGTTACTTTCTGTCGGTCCTGAAATTAAAAAAAAAATTTCCGATTGTTCTTGTTCTTCTGCATTTTCTCTCTAGTTTTACCTTTGGTTTTTCCTCCAGGGCATGCTGGTGTGTTCGGAAATGAACAAGCAGATAGACTGGCTGGTTCTGTCCTACTCGGTCCCTTGAACATATCTGCAACACTTACCCAAAACACTTACCCTGCATTTGTTCTTGTTTTTCCCACAGAGGGACCCAAGAACCCACATGCGGAACAGTTCTTATAACAACATTTCTGTAGATGTGTATTAAAAAAAAAATTATGCACTTATTTCCAAAACTTTTTTGGGAGTCAGTTTTCTCCTTTGTGTTGCTAAATGTCACAGGTTAACAGAGGATTGGTTTCCGATGTAGGGCATGCTTGGTTGCCTGGTATGCTGTGATGTTGTGAAGTCTCAAAATATCAGTGACTCCTTAAATCCGTATTCTTCTTGGTTGTCCCCTACCTCTTGGTGTTTCTACTTTCACTTTGTACGCTCTCGTTTCTGGCATCAAAGGATTAATTCTCATTAAATGGCCAAACCATTTCATCTTTGTTTTTCAATGAATTTAATTATAGGTGTTGTTTCAATAGTTCTTGTAATTTGTATGTTTCTTACTTGATTACTTCTAGTTGAAAAAAATTCTGACTTTTAAATTACTTGTATTTGTCATTGTATTTTTAGAGGCTGGCAAGGCATTTGAGGATGCAGCAGAGCTTCAGTTGGCCATGGGAAGTAAACATGATGCTGCCACAAATTATATTGATGCAGGAAACTGTTACAGGAAGGCTGACCCAAATGGTATGTTAACTTATTCGGACCCAAATAGTATGTTAACTTATTTGGACCCAAATGGTATGTTAACTTGTTCTGACCCAAATGGTATGTTAACTTATTCTGACCCAAATAGTATGTTAACTTATTTGGACCCAAATGGTATGTTAACTTGTTCTGACCCAAATGGTATGTTAACTTATTCTGACCCAAATGGTATGTTAACTTATTCTGACCCATATGGTATGTCAACTTATTCTGACCCAAATGAATGGTATGTTAACTTATTCTGACCCAAATGGTATGTTAACTTATTCTGACCCAAATGGTATGTCAGCTTATTCTGACCCAAATGGTATGTCAACTTATTCTGACCCAAATGGTATGTCAACTTATTCTGACCCAAATGGTATGTTAACTTATTTTCTACAAAGCAAATGCACTGTGTGTTTACTGGTCACTTTGTATATCTTTGGCACCTTGTCAAAGTCACATTAGTGAATTGTAGAGATTTTCACCTAAATGTATTTTCAGGATTAGGATTTGTCATTTTACAATATGCAAAAGCCACACATGTGAATTCCTGCTTCAATTAGGTCAAAATTCTTCTATTCTTCTCCTTCTTCTTCTTCTCGTTAACCGGATGTGACTTTAGGCAGAAAGTTTTGGTTGTTCATCAAGTGCTGGAATTTGGTCTTGTTCCAGAATTAAAATTGTGTGTGCACATTCATTTGACAGATTTGGCTTATTTATATGCGGACTGTTGGTTCCTCCCCTCTCAGGCAGATGCACTCCGAATTTGAAGAACATCTCCCTGATTTTTACGACAGGCTTTTCTGACAGAGCAATGGATATATATTTTTTTTCTAAATCCCAGAATGGGTTTATCGGAACACATACAGGGAAAAATACTTTTCACATAACTACACAATTTCCATTTTCCACTACAGAGTGCAATGTGATTTTTCTTGGAAGAAAGGTTTAGCTTTCAAGTGGCAGAGTGCCAGCGATATGATGCACATATCTTGGTTCCAGAATGTTGCTACAGCAGACGCCTAATAGTAGAAGTAAACCACAGTGAAAAAAGATGATAAATACATGACTTTAAAAAGACTAAATCAACCATGACTGACTTCAGGCTAAAAGATTTTCATTGAGGCACATATATATAGAGTTAATGGTTGACTTTTTCTTCCTCAGCTGTGAAGGCATTTCTGGTTAGGTATTGCTTGCTAACACAGTGGCTCAGAGCACTTCTTCTTCTTCTCGCTCACTGGCTGTAAACTCCGGCGGAACGTTCTCTTTAATCTTGTTTAAGAATCTGAGTGTTGGATGTACATCTGTGTCACATCAGACTTGTATGCAGACTCTCTTGGTTCCTTTCCTGTCAGGCAGACACACTCCGACTTCAAAGAATTAGTCAACTCCTACGACATGCTTGTCGGGGAGGCAGTGGGTCTGTTCTTGTTTTCCCCCACAATGGGGCCCCAGAGCCCTCATGGGGAGGACTCAGTGCACAATAGTGGCAAGACTTTTTCCAGTCAGTTAGGTATTGGGGTCTACCCATCCTCATAACATTGGTACTAAAGATCTTTCAAGGAAAGACTAAAGATCTTTCAAGGAAAGAACGAGGCCGATATGTGAAGATGGTAACCCCCATCCCATTAGTGACATAGAATAGGGAAATACCTAGCACTTTATATATCTGCATCAGTGTTTGTCAAGGCTGTCTTTAACTTTGTTATAAATAATGTATATTTTCTGTTTTATTCTTTGTTTCGAAGATAGTCCCCAATCTCTGCTATAAGTTTCTACATGCACTTCCCAATGTCTTCATGAAAGTCTAAATACATCTGCCTGATAGGCAAGTTAAAAACAGACTGCAGGCAAGCTTGGCTGACTGCAGTGCTGTAAAATAGATGCACGTGCAAAACTCAGATCCTGGAACAAAGCTAGCAATTAGGTGTTTACAGACTATGAACACAAACAAATAAGAACTGTTTTGTATTGCGAAGTGTGAACAATATCATGTGTATCAATGGTAGTTGAGAATAAATGACTAGAATGGTAAATTGCAAAGTTTGAAAAATATAATTTCATTTAGGTATCTCTTTACTTTAAATTCTTTTACTATCTACCCCCTTCCTCCGCTCCATAAGATAACTTTTAAAGACCATTAACTTGTATGACATAGGGTACAAGACCAAAGAGACTCCACTATAAAAATTGATTTTAAAAAGGGCTCCGCATGTCAAAAAGGTTGGGAGTGCCTGAGCTAAACCATTCCAGGTGTTTACAATGGCATTCAGTATATTACTGTGGGGCAGTGGATTCCCACAGTAATTGACTACGATTCTCCCTGCCTTATGCTTCTCATGTGCGTGTATGCTGTTGGATTGGCTAAGATCGCAGTCTGTGTCAATTTTTGTCACAAGGGACAGTGATGGACATTCTGTGTGATTTTTATTAGTAAAGAAACTGAAGAACTTTGGGTTGACCTGTTAACTATGAAGTTGGAACTACATAGAATATATAAAGGATTAAATTTACACCACAATGGCAGTATCTGCTGTGAGAACATTTTTACGTAATAAGTGTTGTTAACATTCTTTATGTTGGCAATAGCTTTGACAATTAATTAATTGCTTGTTTCACAGCTGCTGTTAGTGCAATTCACAGAGCCATAGAGATTTATACAGACATGGTATGTTCATCTGTTTCATTATATTCTTTTGTAGTTGCATTGATATGAATTTGAGTGCACTTCTTCACTACTTCTTCTTCTACTTTCTAGCCCCCACTGGAGCACAGGCCCTCACCCAACTCACGCCAAGTCGTTCCTTTGTTATCGCATGCAGCTCTCCCCATGTCCTCCCCATCTTTCTTCAAACTATGAAATAATAATAAAAATCCAATATTATCCTTATTGGCTTTTTATAGATGTCCTAAAATAGACGAATATTCTTCTTCTTTTTTTTCTGCCTTTTATTCCCTGATTGATCATAGGCTCTCATTCATGCCAGCCTGGAGAAAATGAGGCACCTGGGTGTAACCAGAGGGTCTGGCCGACTCACTACACTCAGAGGAATGGCAAGACGAACATATAACCAGATTGGGACCAGTACCGTCAGTATTGGAACTCTGTGCTGGCTGCTGATGATGAGGACAGAGCATGCATGGGAATGCCCCAAGTGCTGTGATGTCAATTCTTGACTCAACTCAACTCAACCAATCATGCCAGGCTCTCCTATCTTGTATCATCTCCTGCAGTACCCTCCATGAAAGATCTGAACATACAAGGGGCTTTAAATGAAAACCTTACAAGTGTATTACAAATTAACAGTAACCATACCATTGTCTTGTAACCTGTCAGTATTGTTGTTAAGAATGTCAAGAGTGTTAAGCTTGTGACATCACTGTGTAGACAAACATGGCCATAAAGAGAATAGGCACCAGACAGTAGCAGCATTCTGTTTTCATTTTTTTTTTAAAATCAGTGAAATGATGAAACCTACAGAAATTTATCAGGGAATGAATGGCCGATGTGGTGATATGTGCCTGTGAATCCAGCTAGTGTATGAGTGGAGTAGGAAGTTTCAAAATGGCGTGCCTCTTTGACAGACTGTTCATGACCATGTTAGGCACAGTGAGTAGTGACCCAGAATCGATTATACATAACATTCTATAATTCTCGTGTTAACAAAGAACACAGAGCATTAATTACGTACTGAACATAAAAAGCAGGAGACTGGAGAACTGGCAGCGATCAAGAGTCTGAAATGTTCATGTTCACACCACTTGAGCCTTGATAAGGGCTTGCATCTTTCAGGATGAAATTGGCAGAGAGACCTTGCTCATAGTTGCTGATTGGGGTTTCCATGGTGAAGTGGTTCAAGCCGTTTGCCTTGCGCTCTAAAGGTCGCGGGTTCATTCCATGGCTGCGCCCTTCAGTTCACGAGTGCAGTTTTTATGGAAATCCCTGGGTATCATCACACGAGCTACAGAGTTTGTGCTCTGTGTGGTGCTCTCGGCAGGCGGCTAGGCGTTCTTCAGAGAGAGACCGAGCCATATGAGATAAATCCTGGTGCAGTAAAGTTGATCCTCTGGACTTTAACCTCCAACCTTTTTTTTTAAACTAGTTGAATTTACAAAAAAATTAGTTGTTAAAAAATACTTTCATACTTCTCAAAAATAAAGACATTCTTTGCTTATGTCATGAGAAGGAGAAAACTGGAGTATCTCATGAGGATGGCTAGGTAGGAGGGGAAAAGAGACAGAGGGAAACTAAGGGAGAAGATGCTGGACAATTTGAAATCATGACATGGAAAATGTCATCTGTGTCAGAATTGATTAAAAGTACACCAGACAGAAGGTTAAGGATATAAATGACTGCCAACACCACACAACATAGACTATAAGGTAAAGATGGTGATAACTGAAAGAAATGATTCTTAATGATTTCTTTGATCTATTCCACAGGGGCGATTTTCAATTGCTGCCAAACATCATATTACATTGGCTGAAATATATGAAACTGAATTGTCAGATATTGAAAAGGTATTTATTGTAATTAATACTTTCTATTGTACTTTTGACTTTACAACTTCCCCGAGATTATATTTTCCATTATGAGAATTTTTAGATTGTATTGTTACCAATTTGCCAATAAGTTACCAGGACACTTGTGCGAAGTAGAGACGATAAATTTTTTTCTAAAGAACTTCGTGTGAGGAAAGGTCTTCCTTTGTGGCATCGATACTCGGAGCTAAGCAAGTTGTAGTGGACAGTTGACCCTCTCTATCGGTCAGTAATAAAGTTTTCACTCAGTGGACACTCAAATCAGATTTAGTGCCAATCAGGTTAAGGGGGTCACTACACAGTGGACACTCAAATCAGATTTAGTGCCAATCATGTTAAGGGGGTCACTACACAGTGGACACTCAAATCAGACTTAGTGCCAATCATGTTAAGGGGTCACTACACAGTGGACACTCAAATCAGATTTAGTGCCAATCATGTTAAGGGGGTCACTACACAGTGGACACTCAAATCAGATTTAGTGCCAATCATGTTAAGGGGGTCACTACACAGTGGACACTCAAATCAGATTTAGTGCCAATCATGTTAAGGGGTCACTACACAGTGGACACTCAAATCAGATTTAGTGCCAATCATGTTAAGGGGGGATCACTACACAGTGGACACTCAAATCAGACTTAGTGCCAATCATTTAAGGGGTCACTACACAGTGGACACTCAAATCAGACTTAGTGCCAAATCATGTTAAGGGGTCACTCGACACAGTGGACAATACCTCAAATCAGACTTAGTGCCAATCATGTTAAGGGGTCACTACACAGTGGACACTCAAATCAGACTTAGTGCCAATCATGTTAAGGGGTCACTACACAGTGGACACTCAAATCAGACTTAGTGCCAATCATGTTAAGGGGTCACTACACAGTGGACACTCAAATCAGACTTAGTGCCAATCATGTTAAGGGGTCACTACACAGTGGACACTCAATCAGTTAGTGACACTCATTCTTTTCATTTGCTATCGGGGTCACTACACAGTGGACACTCAAATCAGACTTAGTGCCAATCATGTTAAGGGGGTCACTACACAGTGGACACTCAAATCAGATTTAGTGCCAATCATGTTAAGGGGGTCACTACACGGCATTTTTTTCCAATTTATGACAAAAATATCACTTTTTCAATGTGTTCATTTTTGTAATGTTCAGCATTCGTAGAATAGATTACACACAAAATTTGTGTCATTGGTAAACAATTTAGCATTTAAAAGTTAATACTAAAGACACCAACCCATGCACTTTTTTAAGATAAAAAAAAGTTTAAAAGTCACTTTTCTAACAATTCTACTTTTCTGTTTGTTGTTTGTGGGATCTCCTAAAATCTCAGCTAATATAAAGACTAGAGACTTGAAATCTGGTGCGGATACTCCTAACACATTATTATAAGGTCAGGTCTATTTGAAATTACAGTTTTATTGAGTAATTTTTAAAAAAAATGTGATTATTATTTTAAAAAGAGACATTTTTGTAGTTTTTTAACATACCTAAATTTTAATATTCTAAAAAAAAATATTTAGAAACATCTTTGACGTAAAAAAAAAAACTAAACCTGACCCTAAACATAGGTTTAAAGTTCATGAATCGATCATCTGTTTCTCAATACCTCTGTTTGTTTTTGAAATTTTAGCTAAGTACATGTTGTTTTTTCATCAAAATGGCGGCTGTTGCCATGGCAACCATGTTTTTTTTACACTTGAAGTCTACAAATGATACAACATACATCCCTACATATGACCATTATAAAATAATTGGTCTAACATTGTAAGTAAAAAAAAAAAAATTTTCTGTAGTGACCCCTTAAGTGGACTTTATAACCCATTTGTGAATTCTTCTTCTCCTCAGCTTTCTTCTTCTTCTGCCTTCTATCCTGCCAATGGAACATAAGCTCTCACCTAACTCACACCATTTCATTCTTTCATTTGCTATCGCATTCAGCTCACCCCATCTTTTTAACGTCACTCTCTAGCTCCCTTCTCTCTGTGTTTTTTGGTCTGTCTTTATTTCTATGCTCCTGTGGGTTCTAGTGCAAAGACATTCTAGTTTGATTGTTCTCAGATTTTCTGAACATTTTCTTTCCTTTTAGCTTTCACCGGCTATAAACTCTAGCAGAAAATGTTGGTTGTTTATTCACTTCGGGACTTTGTCTTATTCCAAAACTTGAGTTATGCACGCACATCTGTTTTACAGATATGGTTTAATTATGCACAGACTGTTTGTTCCTTGATTCTCAGGCATATGTACTCCGACTTTGAAGGAAACACCACTAATTAAAATTAATAGCCCTTTACAACAAGCTTGTTTGGGGGGGGGGGGGTGGGGAACAGTGGGTCTATCCTTCCTCCACCCCACCAGTGGAGCCCAGAAACCCACACTGGGAAAGTACTCTTTTTGATAAACCTCATTCACCCATGTCCAGTGGTTGTCTGATGAACGACAAAGACCCTCTCATACTATCTTTTTACTGCATCACTGAGGACCATCAAGCCCTGAGATCCCTTTGCCAGTTTGGTTTAGGTCTGTCATTGTATTTTATCTGTGGTGTACAATGAGGGAGGAGCAGCTGCTTGACTGTTTAATATGGGAGGCCGAGGTTCGAATGTTCGGCTAGGTCATGGATTTGCTCTATTGGGGGCAAAAATAAATTGACTGCACAGTTCCATAATGACAGCACTAGCCTTGATCCTATCACTAAGCTCTACATCCTTAGGTTCAGAGACACTTCTGCTTACACCGCAAGTGGTAAATACAGGCAGTAAGTGGCAGTGTTTCAGTGGAAGGAGGTGGGGCAGTACAATGAGGACATGTAACCAACATTGAGCCAGCTGGTTCCTGAATTGAGACACATGAGATGCCTCTGTATGTAGGATAGTTACCCTAACTTTCCCCCATGCCTGTGATCAGAATCACCACACTGCAAGTCTTCTTTTTCTTTACGTCGTCTTTTACCGCTTCGGGTGTTGAGGGAGATATAAGGTCCTTCTTTCGTGCTCTTCTTGCTGCTTTGTCTATAGACACATAGTGGTGCTGTAGAGTTTCTCTGATGCTATCTTCCCATCTTGTTCTTGGTCTACTTCTTGCTCTACATCCTTTTCCTCTTTTGATAAAGGCCTTGTATGGTATAGCATCAGAAGATTTTCTATCAAAGTGGGCAAATCATTTGATCTTGTTCTTGGTCTACTTCTTGCTCTACATCCTTTTCCTCTTTTGATAAAGGCCTTGTATGGTATAGCATCAGAAGATTTTCTATCTAAGTGGGCAAATCATTTGATCTGCTGTCTTTGAATATAATTTAGAATTGGTTCTGTGAGGACTTTATCGTATGACCTTATTCCTGATTTTGTCTCTTCTGGTCACTCCTACAGTCTTTCTCAGACTGCAGTTAGTTACTTTATATTTAATGTACTTTCCAGGTTTAGCTACAAGTATTTTGGTTGTGTATAAAGCAAAAGCACCTTGTGAAGATTTCTTATTTGTCCAGTATAGAAAGCGATTTAAATGAATGCCATAAGAGAAAAACAACAAAAGTTTATGTCTAACAGGGCAACATGTATTATTTATGTCAGTTCTAATCTGAAATGAGTTGAAAGCAACATTACTTGTAATTCTGTTTTGAAGTACAGTTACAGATGATTGTTGGGGGAAATATATCTTAGAAAATATAATTAAAAAGATAAAATGATAAAGTCTAATGTTGATTTAAGAATCAACATCCTAGCACTCGGAACACTCCCATACACGCTCCATCCCCCATCTTCAGCAGCAAGCAAAGAGTTCCAATTCCAATGGTGCCAGTAACTGTCTGATTGTTTAACCGTCTCATTTTCCCCCTGAGTGTTGAGCGTCTGCCAAATCCACTGGTAACTCCTTGCAGCACCATTCTCCTCAGGCCTCAATGATTATCTGCCCTCTGCACTGTTCACTCGCTCTCAAAGGGCCCTCACAAAATGTAGCATGTTATACATCAGTTCACCACCAAGTGGTGCCGAGCCGGCCAGTCTATAATAATGATAATGTTTAATAAGAATGCATAATAGAAAAAGGTAAATTTGTGTAATGTAGTCTTGGTAACTTTGTACTTTTCAGGCAGTCCAAAACTATGAGCAAGCTGCAGACTATTATAAAGGGGAGGAATCAAACAGGTAATATAATGTTGACATGTATATGAATGTTTATGGAAAATGGTAAAGCTGTTGTTGTTGTTGTTGTTGTTAGAATAGACCCATGTCCCCTAACAAACATGTCATAGTAGGGTGTTGCCTTCAAAGTCAGAGTGCATCTGTCTGAGAGGCGAGGGACCAACAGTCTGCATACATATAAGACAAATGTGTAAAACAGTTTTGCGTGCAGAACTCAAGTTCTGAAGCAATACTAAAGTCCAGAAGTGGATGAACAGCCAGAACGTTCTGCCTGAGTTTACAGCTGTTGAGCGCTTCACTGATAGTGGTAATCTGTAGGTTTAATTTTTCTTTTTTTTTTTTATTGTGTGTTTTTTGTTAAACAATATCATCCCTATTATGTTTGTAGCCTTTTTTAATATGATTTATGAAAAAAAAATTATTTATTTAAAAAAAAAATTATTGAACAGAGCATTTTTTTCTGTCAGTATTAAACAATAAGTATGCAGTATTTCTCCTATTAGTGAGGTTGAAAACATTTTTAATTGATGATTGTTAACCATTTTTTTTAAACTGTGATGATTTAACATTACTTTCAGCAGCAGTGATTGAATATTTTTCCATCAGTAATTATGAAACATATATTTTATCAATAAAGATTGAACATTTCTGTTATCAGTATTTCATTAACATTTATTTTCAGTTCAGCCAATAAGTGCTTACTGAAAGTGGCACAGTACTCTGCGAACACTAGAAAACTATGATAAAGCAATAGAAATCTATGAGCAAGTAAGCAGATTCATATTGTTTGGTGTGATTGTGATAATGCACATGAGTATGACAAATGCAGTTCATCATAAGTCAAGGTTCAGCTTCACAGCATACAGATCACCCCATAATTGCTACTTTCCTGTGTCATTGCATTCATATAAAATGCCTTCGAAAAATAGGGAAACAGGTTAGTCTTATTAAAATCCAGAAGCTAGCAGACAAATTAGATGTGTAAGCCAAGAGGTGCCAACACAGTTTGCCACCAGAATTGCACTTCACTGTTGCTGGAAGCAGTCAGTTATGACAAACTGGTAGTTGCACATGTATTACTGTATAAGGCACTTAGAAGTCTGGATACAAACCAGCCATCCGCCATTTCAGTTCACAATAAAAATGGAAATAGAGGGGAAAAAAGGGCCATCATATCATGACTAGAAGCCAATAACACTCCAGGTCTTTAACAGACTGTTCATTGTATTCGACAATAAGTCTCAGGTGCAGTTCAAGAATCATCAAAAATGTATGAAAAACTCTGATTATAGCGTAGTAACACAGAAACTACGTTCACAACCCCTAAGCCACTAACACTGACAAACTTCTTCTTCTTAGTGTTCACCGGCTATAAACTCTGGGGAAAGTTCTGGTAGTTCGTCCACTTCTGGACTTTGGTCCGGTTCCATATCTTGGGGTTTGCGTGCACATCCATTTCACAGATCTAGCTTTTTTATATGCAGACTGTTGGTTCCTTGCCTCTCGGGCAAATGCACTCTGACTTCGAAGGACGCATCCCTAATTAGTTGCCTTGTGCTACATGCTTGTTAGGTGTGCAGTGGGTCTCTGCTTTTTCTCCCAAAATGGGTTCCCACAGGGGTTCTTCAGTGATTATCTCCAAAGATCTCAGTAAAAATTTCAATCATAAATTGAATATTGTGTTTTGTGAAACAAACCTGCGACCTTCATGGCATGAGGCAAAAATTACTAAACCAGGGTGACTGGCAACTGTAACATAACATTTGTCAACATTTTTATTTATAATTGCTGTTAACAAATGTGTCACAAAAATATAGAAATCATTGTCATATTAAAGTTTATTTTTTATTTTTCTAGGTTGCAACTTCCTGCATGGACAATTCTCTTCTAAAGTACAGTGCCAGAGATCACTTCTTCCGTGCTTCCATCTGTCACATGTGCATGGACATCATCAATGCCCAGGTCGCCATTAAAAAGTATGAAGAGATGTTCCCAGCATTTGCAGACTCCAGAGAATGTAAACTTGTTAAGGTATGGCAATGCAGAACTGTCATTTCAGCCTTAAGGCTTTAGAAGGGGCAGTGATGTTCTACTTTGGGTTTCTGGGCCTTATTTGGAGAAAACAAAATTGACCCATTGCTCCCCTAACAAACACGTTGTAAAGATCGACTAATTATGGATGTTTCTTCAGAATTCAAGTGCATTTTCCTGAAAGCAACCAGCATCTGTCTACACTACAGATAAGCCAGATCTGTAAAACGGATGTGCATGCAAAAGTTCTGGAACTAGACTAAAGTGCAGAAGTGGACAGGCAACCAAGACTTTCCACCAGAGTTTATGTGAGAAGAAGATGAAATGAATACCCATCACCATTACTGTCCAGAAATAAGATATCTGAGAAAGATGGTCCAAGTGTCAAGAAGGGACAAAGTCAGACAATATGTCAAGATCTTGATACCCAGTCCTTACAAACCCGAGTAGATCAGTCACAGTTACGATGGTTTAAACATGTATGCAGAATGGGAGAAAATCGGCTACCTTGGCAGGCATGGGAGACTATGAACCAGGGAACCAGACCTCTAGGGCGACCCAGGGTGTGCTACGAAGACAATATCTGACAGTCCCTAACTGACAGAGGACTGGAATGGAACACAGCCAGAAAGAAAACTGCCGATAGAGACGTCTGGCGATCTCTCTGGCAAACCTCTACACCCCAAGGTAGAAGAGGAGCGACTAAGTGTGTAAGTAAGTAACATTACTGTCCATTTTAGGCTGGGCTGACCTGAGAGTCTAGGTTAATAAAAATATTTAAAAAATCATTGCCCTAAGAGGACTTTAGACACAGAATCGCCATACTGCCAGGGAATAGTTACAATTTATGAGTTTGGTTATCTCCACGGCACTCTGGACACATCCAAGGGTGCTCAGATTTCCCCATCAACATATGCATCAGCATCGCACAGGTTATCATGCCAGTCCTGTGCTGGTTGGCAAGACTTCTTGTACATCCAGTGGGCCTGCCATGCCTGGCTTTGCCAAACGTTACTCTAAATTTTCACATTCTTAGAAACGAGTAAGTGTAGACAGGAGTGTTTTCCCGGGTCCAACTGTGGCTCTGTATCTGATTGTCGAGTCCATAAACAAAGTTATCTCTCTGCCTCTTCTGTCTTTCATCTCCCAGTAGAGCTTTGACCCACAGTTACACATGACAACCCTTGTTGACTCGTTCTGTTTTTCTACTGTTTCTCTTCTGTGTTCACCTTAAAAAGTGTGGTTGACACTCTGTGTTGTGGTGGTTTACAGCTAGGCTGTGACTTCTGCACCTTTCAACCCAAAATATCTGATTTCACCATATCCATGCGTAGTTTACCTTTTACAGCATACTTGTTAAGGAGCAGTGAGTGTCTTCTCTTTCCCTCCCATCCCCACCCCCCTGATAATGGGGCCCTGGAAACTCACCTCCAATAATGGGGCCCTTGGAATTAACACCACCCAGTAATAGGGCCCTGGAACCAACCCAGGGATTTCAATCATTAAAGCTAAGAGCTTTGTCTTGCCTTTCTGTTACCACTGTATCTATCATTTCTTCTAACATTTTATTTTAGCTTACCAGAACTATATCCCAATGTATGCTCTTAGCATTAATAAGATGGTTCCTCCTTTTCTGCCTCATACTGTTCTCATCGACACATAATATTGTTTCAGAAACTGCTGCAGGCTGTTGAGGATGACAACAAAGAGCAGTTCACAGAGTCGCTGAAAGAATTTGACAGCATATCACGCCTGGAGCCATTCCTCACCACTCTCTTTCTGAGGGTCAAGAAACAGCTCAATGCAGAACCAGAACTATGCTAAAGAAAATACCCAAAGCAGTCTGAAGAAGAGGAGTCATCTGTTGTGATTTTTTTTTCTTTTTTTAAAAATCCAGATTGACAGCATAATCTTATTTAACTCTTTCAGTCCCAAGGAACACATCATATATTCATTGGTTCCTACTTAGAAGCCCAGTGAACGCAAGATGTGTTAATTTTATGTTTCTCTTTATGACCACTTGGGACTCTGATGGTGAACCCCATGAGACTGAAGGAGTTGAAAGTGAAAACTGTTTACTGTTGCCAGACCTTAACTGTTTCAGAACTAACCTGTAGTTATGTGAGCTCTAGGTGTCCTTGAAGTTCCTGTTTAAGGTAGCCTAATGTTTTAGTCCACAGAATGTAATATAATAAAGTCAGGGGGTTAAGTTAATAATTCAAGTACATTGAGTTAATAGATTATTATTGTGGTATGGGGCATCGCAGGATGACCCAGCCTAAAATGGGTACCAGTATGTATGTCCTGGGGAAGTAAAGACGGCTGGCGTAATGCTGACCACATTACCCACCTAATGTCGATTGGTCTGTAAAAATATGGGGTGCTCTTCCCATATGCCCGACGTGCCTAAAGGCGTGAAAAGGGATCTTTTCTTTACCTTTACAGTGAGATAATATTAGCGATGCTGTGGTAGAAGGAAGTTTGAAAGTTGTATCCTCTTTGGATTACTCTGAAAATGAAAGTTGAGTTGTTTTATGATACCTAAAGAGTTTACTCTTTCAGTAGTAAGGAACTTGCAAGGCATTCCTTGGCTACTGTTTATATTGTTCTAATTTCTATACTTTTGTTTTGTTTTTTGGTCGTATTCTTTGGTTTCAACGTATTCATTCTAGGTTGTTTCTATAACTTCTTCTGCGCCAACGTTGCATTTTTCAATTATATAAGCTGTCTTAAGTCCTGTAATTACTTTATTTTAGGGCAGCCTGGGTTCGTCTCGGTAAGGATTTGACATCACAGCACTCAGGACAAGCCCATATTAGCTCCGTCTCCCTGCTCAACATCCAGCGAAGAGTCTCCATACTAATAGCACCGATTGTCTTTTGGTTAAATACTTGTCTTGCCTTTTCTCCCAGGTCTCGAGTGGCACCCAGAGCCTGCAGACACTTTCTGCTGCACCATTTTCTCCAGGTTTCCATTATATTTCATTTTACTTGTTACCTCGTCCCACAGGCCAGAGATCACTGCTGCCCTGTGCAGTTGCAGTACACTCCCAATGACACTCAGGGATATAAGAATGTAGGACCACATGGCTTTGCAGATCATAATTTTTTTGTTTTTAGTCAAAGATTTTACAATTCTTGCTCTAAGGCAGGGCCATTCAATTGGCAATTAGCTGACAAAATCTGATCCGCAGAGGCCTGGCAAGTGTCCCAAGGATAACCTGCCTGTATTATTGATCTAGCCATGCTGGAGCTCCGGCCTCTGGCCCACGAGATCCCCATTTTCCAACATTTTGGCCCGTGAGTAAACCGAGTTTAATGGCCCTGCTCTAAGCTACAGAATGTTAAGAATAGTAAACAAAATAGATGGTATTGAAGTAACAACCAGCTGGGACTGAAAGAGTTAACCTAAATTACTGTTACTTGTCGGACTAAATCTTAGTGCAGTGTATTTTGAACCTAAATTACTGTTACTTATCGGAGTAAATCTTTGTGCAGTGTATTTTGAATCTAAATTACTGTTACTTGAGCATTACATAGGGCAGTGTATTTTGAACCTAAATTACTTTTACTTGTCGGAGTAAATCTTAGTGCAGTTTATTTTAAACCTAAATTACTGTTACTTGTCGGACTAAATGTTAGTGCAGTGTATTTTGAACCTAAATTACTGTTACTTATCGGAGTAAATCTTTGTGCAGTGTATTTTAAACCTAAATTACTGTTACTTGAGTAAATCTTAGTGCGGTGTATTTTGAACCTAAATTACTGTTTCTTAAGTAAATTCCGTATGGCGTGTATTTTGAATCTAAATTACTGTTACTTCAGTAACCTAAATTACTGTTTCTTATCTTGAGTCCATGCAGTGTATTTCAGTTTGGTGGATATTTCTAACTTGCTGGTGAATACATTTTGCACATATTTTAAATTTGTTGTTTTGACTGTACTTCTTGTTATAATATTTTTTACTTCTTCTTATAATGTTTTTTTTTTTCAACTTTGCAATACTTAGCTTTAGTATTCTTGAATTTTGAATTGTTTTTGATATCATTTTAAAGTTATTAAAAGGTTGGAAATTCTGATAGTTTTAGGAAATTTTGTTTATTTTTATCAGGTTGACATAAAAGATCTCTTCGGCATTAGATAGTTCTATGAGCACCTAGGATCTAGACCCTATTTTTTTTTTTTAAATGGCTTTGGCTCCTAGGTCGACCCAGCCTTGAATGAGTACCAAGTTAATAAGTCTTGGGAAATAAGGATGACCGGCCTGGTCTTGACCATAAGGATGACCGGCCTGATGTTGACCATAAGGATGACCGGCCTGATGTTGACCATAAGGATGACCGGCCTGATGTTGACCATAAGGATGACCGGCCTGATGTTGACCATAAGGATGACTGGCCTGATCTTGACCATAAGGATGACCAGCCAAATGTTGACCATAAGGATGGCCGGCCTGATCTTGACCATAAGGATGGCCGGCCTGATATTGACCACATCACCCACTGCATGCCAATTGGTCTATAAAATGTAGGTCTTGCACCATAGGCTCAACACACCTGAAGGCATTTATCATTCATCATTGGCACCTTTCCGTCTTTCCAGACGATAGTATAATATTGCGCTATAAGGAGGCATGAGAACTACAGCCCATGGCGATGGCGAGTGTGACTAGCAAGACCCGTCCGTGTCGAGAAAAGTCTTCCACAAAGATGGCATGGGATTTCAGGACCACTGTTAACAACATTTGTGTTTAATCTGTTTCTTTTCGGATGCTTAGCTCTCATAAAGGCATTAAAAAGAATCTTTTATCAATGGTGGAATAAGTTGGGATTTTAAGGTATATAAACTCGGCTGGCAGAGTAGTTACAACTTCAAGCTCTCATGTGGGAGACGTGAGTTCACCTCCGGGTAAGGTGATGGAGTATTTATGTCAGGGGCAAAATTAAACATCCTGACCTGTACAGTCCATGGCAACAGCACTAGCCATGCAGCTCCATGTCTACACCGCCCTCAAAAGTTATACTTAGAGACAGTAGTAAAGTAAAAAAAAGTAAAGGACCCTTTCCACGCCTTTAGGCGTATAGGGCATATAGGGCTAGACCTATATTTTTATAGACCAACGGCACAAGATGGGTTATGTGGTCAGCATCACGCCGGCCACCTCTACTTCCCGGGATTGCACCCGGTACCCACTTAAGGCTGGGTTGAAGAGACAGTAGTGACTGTTT
Source organism: Candidula unifasciata (assembly GCA_905116865.2). Taxonomy (NCBI): domain Eukaryota; kingdom Metazoa; phylum Mollusca; class Gastropoda; order Stylommatophora; family Geomitridae; genus Candidula; species Candidula unifasciata. Next base: position 342,304 of record CAJHNH020001957.1, on the reverse strand, counting down.
AAAAAATATATATATGGTAGGAGAGTGATGCTTGTGAACCATTCTCAAGTAGGAAAGTATTTTTAGTATGTCTGCTAAATAGAAGCCAAAATATTTGCTCCAAGGAAGGACATCTTCTGCTGGAGAGATTTATGTTATGCATGCTGTATATTTTGCATTTACACTACATTTGCTGAAGTGTTTGATAATGCGCATTTGCTGTTACAGGCACTGCTGTAAATATTTCCACTTCCTTAATGTTTGTAATGGATTGTTTAGGCTGTTTGGTGTGTTTTAATGGGGATAGTTTATTCTATTTACTATATGTTATTGTTTGTTTAATGAATGTAGACAAAAACTGCTGGTTGTATCTGTATCATATTTTGCTGTATTTCTTCAGGTTTATTACTACAGAGTTACATCATGATGAAGTATAAAAACTGAAATCTTTCCACTGAATTTTACAAGTCACATTTGAACATTGAGATCTCTTTGAAAATTATACAGTTGGCTGAAATGGAAAACTTCATTTTTACTTGTTTGCAGTAGGAAATCACATGTATGCCTTTGGCATAATGTGAAGGGGAAGTAAATAGCCCTGAAAAGGAACTCAGTTGAAAATTGCTAGAACTGCAGTTATGGGACTTTGGTGTAATACCAACATTTGTGCTATTTTCTACACTTTGAGACATGTACTCTGTTTATTGTTTAACTGTTATTTATTTGTATTAGATTCGCCTTGTCATTACTGTTGGCTGATTAAGGATTTCTAGATGCAATATCCACTTGGGATTATATTCTTGTAGAGATAACCGTTTCCACCTTTTTTTTTTTTTTTTTGCTTATTATTTACTGTACTTTAAGCAGTAGTGTATACCATTATCAATCAGTCATAAACGCATTTGCTGCAATTGATTTTCTTTCTTCTCTTTTGCTTTCTGGTAAGTAGTTAATTAATACTGGTTGTTAATAATTTGTTTTTTAAAAACAAATATGATAAAATACTTATACAGTAATAATCAAATTAGCTACCTCAATCAATCTGACAAGGATTGATTGAGGTAGCCTATTTAATTATTACTGTATAAGTATTTTATCATGTTACTTCAAAAAAGAAATACACATTTAACAACCAGTAACCAAGTCAATGGATGGAAGGATTTAACAATGAAGATTAAACACTCAGTTTAACTCACCATCATAGTATTTCATAGTTTAAGAGATCTGTTAGCCCATTTGTCGAGATTACATTTTTAAAAGGCTAATGCTTTTCAGTTTTAATGGATGCCAGTGGTAGTTGGGAGACATGGAGCAAATGTTAAACGCATTAAAAAACAAATGCCTAAGGAAATTGATGAACATTAAATAGGATGAATTCAAGAAAGACAAAGAAATAACAGAAATGTCTGGACAACTGCAGGTGTCATCAATTTAAAGTCTGAGTTCATCTGCCAGAGAGGCAGGGAACAAGAACGGCACACAAATAAGCCAGTAAAATGGATGGACAGGCAAAACTCAGGTCCTGGTAAAAGCCAAAGTCCACATAGACAAACAGCCAGGACTTTACGAAAAAAGCTAGGTATCGTATCTTCTGCCATTTCTTATATTGTAAAAATTCACACCATAATTGTTTTTAACATTATGCTCGAGTGATGAGCCCAAGCCATTCCACACTATTAGTTTTGTAGCCAGTGATTATATAAAGTTTCTGCTGTACACAGTTTTGCACATTCCATCTCACGTTGTTTTAGAAATTTCCAGTCTAATTATGCATGAGCTTCTGAATAGCTTGACCTATAGATGTTTCAGATTAGGGTTTGAATAGCTTGACCTATAGATGTTTCAGATTAGGGGTTGAATATCTTGACCTATAGATATTTCAGATTAGGGGTTAAATATCTTGTCCTATAGTTGTTTCAAATTAGGGGTTAAATATCTTGACCTATAGTTGTTTCAGATTAGGAGTTAAATATCTTGACCTATAGTTGATTCAGATTAGGGGTTGAATAGCTTGACCTATAGATGTTTCAGATTAAGGGTTGAATATCTTGACCTATAGATCTTTCAAATTAGAAGTTAAATATCTTGACCTACAGATGTTTCAGATTAGGCGTTAAATAGCTTGACCTTTAGATGGTTTTAGCTCTGTAACTGGTTTGAACCAGGCTACAGTAATGCTTGGGCATTCTGATTCATATTGTAAGTATACAACTTTGCTAGCAGCTGACAAAGGAGAAAGATAACTGGTGAATGTTTAAGTATGTGTAAACTCTTTGGATTTACATATTTTGCAGCAATATATACTTACCTCAACACACATCTATTTTTGCTTCTCAACTCTTTCAGTGCCGAAGAACACATGATAGACTCATCACAATGAAACCCAGCCATAATAAATGCATTCATATATGTTTTTGTAGTAAGTGAGTGGGAAATTCCATGAGCCAGAGGGGGATTCCCCAGTGTGACGAGTTTAGGGTCAAGGCCAGATAAGAAGGGGAAGCGCATATAAAGTAAACTTGTTAGTTCCTGTATACGAGTGAATGGTTGCAAGAAGATACCCATGGAATGGGTATAAAGGATTGGAGGTGAAAAGTAGGTCAGTAGATAAGTTGGTGTTTGCCAGCGAGAGAGATAGGTCAATATATTTATATCCTGGCCTCTTAGCTACCGCCCAACCAGAATCCAGTGGCATTAACTATGCTTCTCAAACCCTAGCAAACATGTTGGGTAAGCAGCATTGATACATGACAAGGTAGATGTGGTCATGGCCCTTTGTGAACAAGCAATGGAATCAGTAGAGAAACAAGATTATTATGGCCTGGAGAGAATGGGGCCCCATTGTGGGGAAAACAAGAATAGACCCACTGCCTCCCCAAAAGCATGTCGTAAGAGTCAACTAATTGGGGAGCTTCCTTTGAAGTCGGAGTGCATCTGCCGGAGAGGCAAGGAACCAACAGTCTGTATTAAAGAGAATGAGATCTGTAAAACTGATGCACATGCAACACTCAGGTTCTGGAGCAGGACTGCAGTTCAGTAGTAGACGGGCAACCAGAACTTTCCGCCAGAGTTTACAGCTGGTGAACGCGAAGTAGAAGATAAGAACAAATAAACAGAGGGGGAACCCTTGAGCCTGTAGAAACATTATGTGTATAATAAGTATAAAGACAATGTTGTCTGGTGTGTTCCTTCTGTCATAATGGAATTAGTACATAAGTTTTATGGTCAACTTCCATTTGTCTCCATCCATGGAATATGCATTGTCTAGGCAGCATTAGTTTGTGAGAAATCATTTTGTCATGAGTTTTCAGTTGTGCACTCATTGTTTGGCAGTCTCTGTTTTCGATGTAAAATGTCTGTTGTAAACAGTAGTTCAAGAAAATCAGCATTAGCTACAGAAATTGATTCAAACTGGACTTGTGGCTAGGTTAGGGATCTCTATAGTTTTGAACTTTATTATATTTGTTTTTGTTGTTCTTCTTCTTCACTTCCACCATTTACCTCAGCGAGGTGTTTTTGGAGAAGATTTTAGGATCCTTTGTGCGCTTTTTCCAATGCATTGTACAAGTTAGTGTTCATTTCTGTTAGATTGCTCCTGATGATATCACTCAGTGTTTTGGGTGGTCTTCCCCTTGCTCTGTATTGTTTGTGTTTGGATACTTAAAAGAGCTTTGTGGTATATTATATATGTTTGTTATTTAATGAGCCTTTATTTCTAATATTTCCTGACTGGGTTGACCTAGGAGCTTATGTTATTAAAATTGATATTCATAACCAGCTGTAAACTCTGGTGAAAAGTTATGGTTGTTTGTCCACCTCTAGACTTTTAAGGATCCATTTTACATCTGGCTGGTTTGTGTGCAAACTGTTGGTTCCTTGCCTTTCAGACAGATGCACTCTGACCTAGAAGGAAGCCCCTTATTAATTAGTCGACTCTTACGACAATCTTTTTGGGGAGACAGTGGGTCTTTTCTTGTTTCCCGTACAGATGTGAACCCAGTACCTTTGGGATGGCAAGAAAGTATATAGCAACTGCACTGTTATGGCTCTCAAAAACTTATCTGTGTATTTTTCCTTTAACCAAACTTTTTATAATATTCTTTTGATCATTTATTTATGCTTCTATAATCCGACCTGATAAATGTGGTCCTTTTTATTACCACTCCAACAACTGGCATGGAACGCTGATTATTCTGCGCCTCAGGACAAGGCATAACAAACTTAACATGCATATGTACAGGCTTCATCTGAGTAGTTCGCTACTGTGGGCTGTGCCTACAGACTACAGAACTTGTCCTTCAAGACTGATCCTTCTTCAGCCCATTGAGGAAATAGTACTGGCCCAGTGAGTCAACGCAATACCCAGCATTGTATGGAACTAAAGAAAAACATAAAAAAGAATGGTAAATTTTTTCAAAAGAACTTTTCTGTCGCTGTAAACCAGAGAAGTGGTCACAAGAAGGAACACTCCAGTAATAGGATTTATTACTTGATAACTGTGTTTGATAGTAGATTATCTGTGATGAATTGTCAGTATTCATGTTTCATTTAGGTGTCTGTTCAGTTTCCTATAGTTCAGAAAGACTGCCTGCCTTTTTAATGAAGGAGTACTTATAGCGAGCACTGTCATTGTCAGTAGCACTTTGAATAGTTTGTAACTTGTACTTTAAACAAATAAAAGTTTGTTTCTTCCCGAATATTAATGTTTTTAATTCAGCATCTCTTGGTGTGTAAATAAACTAAGTAGTAATGTCTTTTGCTTACTCAACAAGCACGTTTTTAATCATTGGACAATGCATCACATGATTGGCTAAAATCTTCCACTAAAATTGTGCAGGTCATCTCTTACTTTACATCAAATTCATCTGTCTGCATTCTCAGTTAGACATCAATCTTTATTTATGCTTAGTGAGCATACTGGATCTTTTCTCCTGGCAATGCCAGGGTAGTAGGTAATGATCAGGCGGACAGATTGGCTGGATCTGCACTCCTGGGTGGTGAATTGATACATGACAAAGCAGATGTGGTCAAGGCCCTTTGGGAACAAGCAACGGAATCAGTAGAGAAACAAGATTATTATGGCCTGGAGAGAATGAGGCACCTGGGTGTAACCAGAGGGTCTGGCCGGCTCACTGTGCTTAGAGGAAAGGCAAGACGGAAATATAACCAGATTGTGACTGGTACCATGAGTACTGGAACTTTACGCTGGCTTCTGAAGATAAAGAAGGAGCATGCATGGGAATGCCACGAGTGCTGTGATGTCAATTCTTGACTCGAACATATGGATCATGCTGATATTATTAATGCACTCAGAGAAATGGGAAGGGTGGAGGACTTTGGTGGCAGTGAATCCACGTCATTCGCCAGAATGATAGACTTGGGAGTAAAGATCAGCATAGCAAAAAACAAGACGCACACCAGAGGACTTGTTAATCAACATAGAACTATTACTTTAGCCACCGGAGGTTAAGATTCATATTGAGGGAAGGATCTGAGCCCTCTGGACATGTCCAGAGTGAAATGATGATAACCCAACTAACTAATTATCTGTGTGTGATTCTAGCAATAAGTTCATCATTTTTTTCTTCAGAATTCTGCGCCCTTGATGTTCATTGCTGCAGACATCACCTGACACAATTCATCTTTGTGATTGCCATTTTCTTTTTCTACTTGGTGACTTCAAGTGTTTGTAGGTCTGACTGTATATTATCTCTCCATCTTCTTAGTCTGCCTCAGTCTGCTATTTTGTGTGCACAGTGTTTGTCTCTTTCAGTATAAATGTATGTAGACATGTAGCTACTAGAATTATCTCCCAAGCCGGATAGGTCAAAGGGTAGAGAACAGGTCAAGAGAGACACCCTAATCCTCCAAGTTGGAGGTTGAAGCATGGGGCCTTGTAAGACCTCATTTTATCACAAAACTGTTCTCTAATTAAATGTCTACATCAAATCCTAAATGTAACTAAAATAGAAGAGACTTGATCTGAAATGATGATATCTTGAAGGAAGTTGAGACGGAATCAGTACAAACCTACATCAAGAGGCAATAGATTAAATGGTTCAGACATGTGTCTGAAGAGCCTTGTCACTTAAATCAGATGGAAGCAGAGTTAGAGGTCGAACGCACAAGTGATAGATAGATGGAATATCTGGAGCCATAAATGCCAGCATCTGTGTAGCACATACTAAGGCTTGCACTGAATGCCTCTTCAAAACCTGAGGTTTAAAGGCAGAACATGACTAGAGAAGAAGAAGAAGAAGAAGATAATCTGCTATCTAAGCCTAAAAAAAAAGAACAGATTTAAACAGACAATGACATCTGAATGTAAAAGGACAGACATTTGGGACACAGAATCTATGAAGCCTATATAAACCTGGAGCAGCTGAAGTTAAAGCTGAATTAGTTAATCACTGTGAACATAAATTGGATGTACAAGCCTTGTTTCATCTTAAGTCATTTCCATAAGTTTTGAATAGTGAATATCTAAATATCTGTCATTATTTTTTTCCAAACATTGACAACAATAAATGTGTCTCATCATTGATACAATAGTAGAATTAATTTTTCACTCTTTGCTCGATGCTGTACACACATACTGTGATTGTAACTGACTCACAGAGCATGTTGAGAAAGGTGGAGACAGGCATGTTCCATGCAGAGTGACAAGCATCACTTCAGAGGTCCTGGGTAGTTAACACTCTTTGAAAAGTTTTCAAGGTCTACTGGTGTTTGGGGAAATGAGCACGCAGATAGACTGGCTGGTTCTGCACCACTTGGTGGTGAATTGATGAATGACAAGCTAGAGGTTGTAAGGGCCTTTTGTGAGCGAGTGAACAGTTCGGAGGCACAGATAGATCGTAACAGTTTGAGAAGGAATGGTGCTGCGAGGAGTTACCAGGGAATATGGCCGACACTCAATGGAAAAGCGAAACGAATATACAATCAGACAGCTACTGGTACCATCAGAATTGAAACTTTTCACTTGCTGCTAAAGATAGGGATGGAGCGCTTATGGGAGTGTCATGAGTGCTGTGATGTCAATTCTCAATTCAACAATCAACATGTAACCTTACAACTCTTATTAGCTAAACAAAATGGCTGGTTACTTGTCATCTGATTTCCAGACAGCATTGCAATTGTGCCAGCTCATAGATGAATGTTACTTAGTTAGATGACATGGCTTTGCTTCATGAATGGCGTTTTTGCTTTGGCAATATAAAATCAGTCTCAGTACTACAAACAATTTCTTGTTTCTTTTTTGATGTTGCTGATGCTACAACAATTATTCTCTCTCCCCCCCCCCCCCCCCCCCCAATACTGACTCTCGTGTAACTAACATTGCAGATCTTCTTTTTCTTCTTTGTTCACCAGCAGTAAGCTCCTGAGAAAGTCCCGGTTGTTCGTCCAATTAGACTTTGGCTTTATTATACCAGGGTCTGAGTTTTGCGTGTACATCCGTTTTACTGATTTATTTGTGTGCAGTTCGTTGTTCCTTGCTGCTCGAGCAGATGCACTTCGACTTCAAAGGAAGTTTCCAGTTAGTCGACTACTATGACATGCTTGCTGGGAATTCAGTGGATCTATTCTTGTTTTGCCCACTATGGGGCCTCAGAACCCACACGGAGAAACTTTGAAGATGAAGCCTAGAAATTATTACAAATTGTCCATGTAATCTTCTTCTTATGGTCCCATGCTGTAGGGTTTTACTAGCCATTTCTGCCCCCAAACTTCAGTATTTTTCAGTCAGTTTTGATGCAGATTATCTTTTATGCCATGATGTCAAACTATTCATCTTCTCTCTGTATCTCTCTCTGGTTCCTTCTTTTCCCTTCCAACTTTCCCACTGCCAGTTTTTTTGTATCTGATGACATCACCAAATAATGTAGAATTGTCTCCTGATGTGGGCAATCAGTTCTCCTCATGAGTCTTTTCTTTCAGTACACCTTCTTGACTCTTTTATCTGTTCAGGGTATTCTCATCATTCACCCACAAAACTCCCTGTGTGGGTTCTGGGGCCCTATTATAGGGAAAACAAGAATAGACCCACTGACTACCCAAGGGCATGTCCTAAGAGTCGACTTTTTGGGAGCTTCCTTCGAAGTCAGAGTGCATCTGCCTGAGAGACAAGGAACCAACATTCTGCACACAAATGTGTCAGATCTGTTAAACGGATGCACACGCAATACCAAGGTTTTGAAACATGGCTGCAGAACAGAAGGGGACGAACCAGAACTGTCCACCTACCCCAGATTTACAGCCACTGAACGCAAAGAAGAAGAGATGCTACAAAACCACATCTCTGCCACTTCTAAATAATATCTGCCTAACAATAAATAATTTCACAACATGTAAAGTATTCATTGATATATATTCAATAATAGGAAATCAGTAATAAAACAACTAACAACAATATAGTTGCATGACTTTTAATTTTCATAAATTATTTCAGACTGTGGATAAATAATAATTTCACCAAAAACAACATTGAACTAGTCGTTATATTGTTGAATCACTTCTTAATAATATAATTATCTTCTAATCTGATTAAACCTTTTCTAATACAAAAGGATTTTATGTAAATTAGTTTCACGTGGTATTTTTTGGAGGGGGTTTTCTTTTAACCAGATGAAACATTGAATGATTGAAAGCTGCATTGTAATTTCAGGTTTATTAAGTACCTGTTGGAACATTATGTTTTTTAGTACCCCTCTAAAACTAGTAAATTTTTGCAGTTTATTTGGGTATTTACTTAGTGAAAAACATGTACAGCTTAGCTTTAAAAAATAGGATATACAGAATTAATATCAATGACGCAAGAGTGGTATATTATGTGGCTGTAATATACAACGACATAATATTACACTAAGATACACAAATAAAACAGTTTTACATGAAAAAAAAAAGTTAAGTGCTCCATTCACATCAATGTTTACCAGGCACACAACACTAGCTTAGACTCTTATGTTTTTATAAATCAGTCAGCACTTGCCCGGTGATTTGATTAATGACAGGCCAGAATTTTACACTAGAGACCCTCTGAATTCTTCCAACAGCTTTGAATGCCCATACAGATGGTGAAAACACTATAAAAATGTTGACACTTTTTAATCTGCACCCATGATTCATTGTCATGGTAATGATAAATTCCTATGCAAAACTCCCAAAATCTTAAATACTGCAACAATTCAAAGTTGTAACCAAAAAATTCCAAATAAATCTAAGCTGTAACCAAATGACTGAAATCTGTAATCAAACAATTGCAAGCTGTAATCAAATAATTCAAAGCTTTAAACACAATGATTCTAGGCTGCAGCAAGATAATTACCAAAACAGCAGGATGATAACTGTAACAAACTTATCGTTCTTTCACATTTATGCTAGTAGCTAGGCTTATTCAGATTAAAGCCCTCCGTAATATTTCATTGGATTCTTGTGTTGTTCATACTGTTCCTTTATAACTGTGAACTTGTCTATGATCTCACCATCCTGCAATGAATGGATAAGTAGAATTTAAATATTAATAGACCAAATATGTGGACATCGTAAAATATTATGCTAAGTGGGTTGGAGATCCAGAACTCCCAGATTCGGACACCTATGACAATATATTACCTCATCATCTGGCATCTAATACAATATGTTACCTGATCATCTGACACATATGACAATATCTTACCTGATCATCTGACACTTGCTCCATGTATAAATGAGTCCTGTTGAGGAACTTCATTCGCATGTATCCGTATTCACTGTTGCGGAACGCTGACCATGCTGGTGGATCTTTGACAAAATATTCAACACCTTCACTGCAACCCTGAAAAGAAACGCTCATATGATTCACAATAGTTATTTTGGCTTAAATACCACCCTCCCATCCTACCCTAGGGGTTGCAGCCTGAAATGTTGACACCAACAAAGTGTTAAGCTGAGAACTGACATCTAAGGACTTAGGACATTCCAATAAGCGTTCTGTCTGCGTTTTCAGTATCCAGCGAAGAAGAGTTTTAATTTCGATGATGCCAGCAGAAATGTGATCATATGTCCGTCTTATCCTTTCCTCTTAGTGTAAAGTGTCAAACAAATCCCTTGGTCCCTCCTAGCTATACAAATCTCTCCTAACCATAATGATCTATGTATCTTTTCCAAGCCAGCATGACGCTTGATATGGCCAAAATACTTAAACTTTCAGGACAGGATGCTGTTTATGAGCCAGTTCTCCTTGATCTTCAACTTGTTCAGAATTTCGATGTTTTTCGTCTTCCTGATCCTAGGCCTAAGGCATAGGGCAGGTCTATTCAACTAAGTTTACTTAAAGGCCAAAATTGTTCAAATGGGGATTGTCACTGGCCAGATGCCCGAGCTCCAGCATAGAAAAATCATGAGTACAATACAGGTCACATGTCAGGACTCCATGGGCCACTATGGGTCTAGGTTGTGCTCCATAACTTGTGTTCATTAAAGTGCAGGCTGATTCTGTCTCTTCTAACAGGAACTATAACCCTCATTTACAGATCTCTCCAAACCATTTTTGTATTTGATATGAACAAAGTATTTCCATTTTTGATAATTACATATGGGAATATTAACCTTAAATATATGTCTCTGATCCTTTGAGAGCATGGAACATAGGTTACGTTTTACCTTAACTATAACTATTTCATTAATAAAATCCTTAAAAAGAGTACTTTTTCTAAAGATTCAAGACAGGAAGAAACTGACACTTGTAACCTTCACAATAAAATTCTAAAAAAAAAATTAAAAGGAAACAATAACCAATACAGGTTTTAACATTTAGAAATTAACAACACAACCGGACATATTCAACTTACAGCGGAGCCAGTAATGACGTGGACAATGCCTCCAGGGTTTTTGTAAGGTTGATCATAACTTCCATTTCTCACCTGTAGATAATACGGATGCCAAAAATATACCAAAGCTGTATGGTACACGAGAAGATATGGACTGCACGATAGTTTTATAAAGACTACCGGCCTTCTGATATAAGTTTTCTGTATATCATACGTTATAAATATAGCTTATGTTGTTTATGTTATGCCATGGACACATTCTTAGAATACCGTAGATTGCGAAAAAGAAAAACACCAACATCCCGAATGAACTAAATATCATGGAGAAAACAGCATCCTGTCTCGAAAGATTAGGTGTTTAGGTCATTATAGGCGCATTGGTAGCCTGGAGAGAACGGTGTTGGGGGTGGTGCAGTTTCTGGAAAGTTAAGCAGAAGCTAGCGTCCATGAAGAAGGATACAAGACACTGAAGAGGTACTGGCTATAAAAGCACACATGGGCTGGAGAATCGGCTAAAGAACGAGATACTTCAAGGTCTCGCCGTGATGAGAGCGACGTTCTGCATAGGACCTGCTGACTGATAAGTTATTCCAGTTTTCCAGGGTAGCAGCCTTAAGGTGTGAGTGAGTGACTTTCTACCCCACTAGGACATCACACAAGCGATAAACACCCGATGACACAAAGTGCCACCATGCGGATGAGGATCGCCGTGGAGAGGTCCCAGAAACCGCGTTCAGACATTTGGCCATATTTATGGCCTGCCTATATTGCGGCCCCTGGCAAAAGCCAGGGTGGGGCTTCAAAAAGGACGAAACATTTTTTTTCATATAGACAAGCCTTAAGGTCTACTGTTGGACATTGCTAACACTCACAATTCTCACTGAACAGGCAAACAGATTTCGATTATAACATACAGGAGATAAACAAGACATGACCTATTTTGTTAGAGTAATTCTTCTTTTTTTCTTCTCTTTCACTGACTGTAAACTCCAGTGGAAAGTTTTGATTGTTTATCCACCTCTGAACTTTAGTCTTTTCCAGAACCTGAGTGTTGTGTGCACATCCGTTCAACTGATCTGACTTAATTGTACTTTGAAGGAAGCCTCGAGTTAATCGACTCTTACGATTGGCTTGTTGGCAGTGGGTCTATTGTTTCCCCCCACATTAAAGCCCTGGAACCCAGACAGGGAGTTTAAGAGTCATTCTTCCGTGTTCACCCTTAAAATGGTGGTTGGTACCTTGTGTTGTGGTTTACAGCTAGACTGCAGTATCTGCCCCTGTTGACCCAATATGTCGATTTACACAAGTCCCTAATAATTCACCTTCTTATTAGTTAGGCATAGGGTATACCACACCCCCTTTTTTTCTTTCCCAATGGGGCCCTGGTACCTGAACCTACACAGGTAAAAAAAATCATTAACAAAAACCCTATTAATCCCCTAATTAATGTCACGACAACCTCATTTTATTACATATCATATGTTATATTATAGGTTACAGAATCATTGCGGCAAAGGAGTCGGAGAAGACGAACAGCTTTTGGAAATGGCTATTAAATTAGGACAAGCATGCGAGAAAAAAAAACAACAATGATTAACGGGTGAAGAAAGAAGATATCCATCCATCCAGACCCATATGACAGATATGCGAGTCAACGCTAACTGGGTGTGGTGAGCGTGGAGACACTGAGGTGATAGTTGGATCACAGGAAGGAGTACAAAATGGTCGGACAAGTATTAATTAACAAGGATACAGTAATTGCCAGTGGTGAGTACTGTCCTTCCGGCAGACGGCTGGAGTGGAACAAAGCTAAAAAGAAAACTGCTACAGAGAAGACTGGCGATCTCTCTGGCAAACTTCTACACCCTAGGGTTCAAAAGAATCGACTAAATAAGTAAGTGAAGAGTTCTGACCTTCCTTAACGCATATTTAGAACTGTTTAGCTGACTGAGATTTTAAAGGAAATTAACAAATGTATAAACTTTCACACAATGAACACATCAGTGAGTTAGATTTTACCTGCTCATTGTAGATGGGCCATAGTCTTTCATATGAATGCTCATGGGCCCAGATTGCAACATCAACACCCTGTTCATAGAACAGATCTTCCAGTCCAGACACATTGTGTGAAGGAATTCCCTTCCGAACCTTTTACAAAACAGGTATCTTATTATTAGCACATTTATATCAATTTTAAATGACGGTTCACGTAACATTTATCTCCCCATGTCCCGCCTATATACACACTAGCTCACTTTTGATTGGTAGTTCCTGAACCTGTCACCTTGGCACAAGATTACAGGGTGTTCCGCAATGCGGTTGATATCGTGTGTTGTATATTTCAGCATGTTAGTGCTTTTAACACTTTAAACCCCCCCCCCCCCCCCCACCACCACAGAGAGTGCTGCTATGTCACATGCATTCTCTTTCTCCGAATAAAAACGTAAATGCAAGACAATACAGAAAGCAAACAACAGAGCGGGACACACCCGTAACCTTCAGGAAAGTCAACAAGCATAACAAACTTCTGAATGAAAGTGACCTACTCTGTTTGGGGAGATTAACGTTACTTTAACCTAAATTACTTCTTACAAAACAGGCTTTCACCTACATTGATACTAAATACGTTTTGAAACACAATAAATCACTTTTATTAACCTAACCATACCAACTAACCAACTAAGAATCACTATTGTAAAGTTCATCGAAGTCTAGCGGTAGTTAAATCCCCATCAGGGGTGCCAAAACATGGAAGCTCAAGCCCCTCTTCGTTTTTTCAGGGAAAATGGAGGACAAAGCAGCCCCAATAATGTTTAGCAGCACTGGAGAACACCCCCTCCCCTCAGAAAATATGCAAGGGAGCTAAGCTCCCTTCCCTCACCCACTCTAGGGGTTGGGGAGGGGGGGGGGGGACAAATTTAAAGACGTTCTTTTTTCAAGAATTTATTTATAAATTTCATATTACTTCGGATATATGACTATATTTATTTCCCATTCAGTGCATTATTATATATTACTGCTATTATTGTTGTGCACTTAAACAAGGCTTAGGCGCCCCCTCTCCCTCTCTCAAAGATGTTATTGTGGCGGCTCCTCTGGCTTCTACTATCCTGTGTTCAGCATCTTTAGAATGAATTCTTGCAAATTAGTACCATCACAGTGATATGTACATAAGTCTACCTCTTGTTCAGTGTAACCAAAAAACAAAACAAAAATTTCTACTACCATATTTTCAATGCGCTGATAGCATGAAATAATCCAGTAGGTTTGCCTAACTGTTCATTTCCATATTTGAACATACATGATATAGAACTAGATACAGTACTTGGGGACCTCCATTGCATAGCAACTAGAACTCGCTTTGGGTCCATGGGGTTCAAATCTGTATCGATTCGACTTTTAAAAAAAAATGACCTTGGCTCCTAGGGATGCTCTACTCCTGGTAAGTTGACCACATCACCTGCCGAGTGCCAGCTGATCAATAAAACATAGGTCTACCATCATATACTCAATAAACTGTGGAAAATGGCCTTTTAACAACTACATTCTTACCGCGCTGCTGTATTTTGTGCAGTCATCGCCATCATTGTTGGAACAGTACATGGGACGATGACCAAAAACAATAATCCAGGGTCTCTTTTGTCTGTTCTCAGCTTTGTTGGCCTCCTGGGTTGTAAAAGAAAGTCAAATACAACACAGAGATGATGCGCAAATCCAGTGAGGGGTTTGAATAAAAAAAGACACACACACATTCAATATTATGTGTTATTGTTAAGAATTAAGAATTGAAACATGAATTAACAATGAAACTAAATTGTATAGTTTTCAATCAAGTTACCTGTTTTAAATTCGAAGGTTGTTTTAATGTTAATGTATGCAAGTGAAAGTTGCAGAACTACAAATGTCATTTACATACAGTTAAAAACAAATATCTGAGAAAAATAATGAATATTGAATGGAATCATTTGAAGTCGGAAAATATCTGCCCAAGAGCCAAGGAACCAAGAGTCTGCATAACCATAAGCCATATGTGTGAAACGGACGTGCATGCAATACTCAGGTTCTAAAAGAAAACTAAACTCCGGAGGTGGACGAACACCCAGAACTTTACACTGGCATTAACGACAGTGAACGCAAAGAAGAAGAAAAAGAAATGGGACAAATTCAAGAAAGGTGAGGGAATAAGAGAAATGTCTTCGCAATCTCTGGTATCAACAGTTAAAAGACAACAAAGGTGGCGCTATACTGGGCACATCTTGAGAAGATTCGAGCAGAGAATCACCAAACAGGCGTTGGAAACAAATAAACTGAGGAAACGAGGAGGTCCAAGAGAAAGGTTAAAATGAACACTGCTGAGCATGCTATTGAAAGGAGTTAACAGAACGCAGCAGAATTGATGACTACCCCGCGTGGGTTCCGGGGCCCTATTGTGGGGAAAACAAGAAGAGACCCACTGTCTACCCAAAAGCCTGTCGTAAGAGTCGACTACTTTAGAGCTTCCTTTGAAGTCGGAGTGCATCTGCCTGAGCGGCAAGGAACCAGCAGTCTGCATACAAATGAGTCAGATATGTCAAACGGATGCACATGCAACACTCAGGTTCTGGAACAGGACTGCAGTCCAGAAGTGGTCAAACAACCAGAACTTTCCACCAGAGTTTACAGCTGGTGAACCCGAAGAAGAAGAAACGGAATTGAGGACTAGAATGTGACCCTGTGTGATATTTAATGGCAGGACATGATGTTGATGAAGAGTGACTAAACACATATAAATCAGCCAGTAGTGCAATACTTTTCATTTCATTAATCAATAATATGTACTCAAAATTTTCCTTACCATGAGATCTTGTTTCAGCCATTCATACTGGTTAAATATTTGCTCATATCCATAATTGGTGAAGTACAAATATTCAGTTGAAATGGAAATAAAGTGAGCAGGTCCCATGTTAAAGCTGTAATACATCTTTCCATTGTCATTTGGCATGCTAAATCTGGCTTTATAGTTGGAGAAATTGCTGTGGAAGAAGTTTAAAATTTATTTTTTTCATTTTTTTAAAAACAACCATAAATTCATTTAATGTTTAAACTTTTTTTAAATCATAGATATAAATCTGATAAGTCTATTTGTAGATAAATAAATCAAGTATGATTGTGTCAGCTTAGATTTTCATAATGTACGATTACATCTAAAGATGTGTCAGTTATTTCAAAGATGATCACTTCTATTTCTGTATAATGATACCTTGAAAAATCAGACCCACAAAAATCTGTTTACTGAAAAGCTGATGTTGTCCAGTGCGGGTAAAAGTTGGAGGGAGAAGGGTGAATGCACAAAGAAAATATTTAGGGTTGGGCTTGAAAAGGGGGGGGGGGGGGGAGTCTCAACCCTTGCAGCCTTTCTAGAGGGTCGACCTAAGGGGTCTGAGCCTTTGTTAAAATATATAATTATTATTTTTTATTATTACACACTTAAATTAGTATGAGGCCACTTGAAACACTCCATAGAAAATGTTTTAGGGACTCTAATATTTTCTGTGAAAGAGCCCTTGTTTTCGACAGAAACAGGTGACAAGACAAACAAGTGAGGGTGCAGCAAAGAGTAGCAATCGCAGATAACTCTAGGCTGTGGGAGAAGGAAGAATGGAACTTACTATGCATATTCATGATTGCCAACACAGGTCATGTAAGGGACATTTGCTGCCAGAACTTGTATTTGCTGCATAAATGTGTCTCCCACTCTTCCATTATTCTGAAATACAATCAAAATAAGTTAGCTGAAATAAACGACTGCTAACAGAGACAACAATGCCATGCAACACAACACCAAAGAGGAGAGGAAAGTAAAGCACAAGGTAGACCAAGAACAAGAAGGAAAGATAACACCAGAGAAACTCTAAGACAGCACCATTTGTCTATGGTTGAAGCGGCCAGAAGAGCAAAGAGCAGAATTGTATATCTCCCTCAACACCTGAGGCAGTAAAAAAGGAAGTGAAGAAAAAGAAGACACATAAACAGAGACTATATAAATATGGCTAGTATATGTTAATCTTACAACATATGATCCTCATCTTCATTTGCTCTGCTGATAAGCATCGGCTGTCATATTTCACCACACGATACCCAAAATCATGTACTAGGTCAGTGCTCTTGTCTTGCCCATCTAAATTAAAAAAAAAAAAAAACATTTATGTATTTATCTCTTTGCCTTCCACTTGCTCTCTTTCCATCAATTATGCCAGCCATTACTAAGCTCTGAGTCCATTTTTTCTCATAACATGTCCGAAAAACATTAACTAACTGTCTCTAAATGGGGCCTTAATGAGAGATTAAGTGACTTACCGCATCAAGGTTATATGCAAGGTCACCTGAAACATAGAAAATTAAAAACAACAATTAGGATCGTGTAATTTTCAAAGATTGCTTTTCTGGGTTCTCAATCTTTTCTGAGGTAATTGAAAATGAGGCCATCAGTCGTATTTTTAGCTTATTTTAAATAGTAGAAGTATACATATGGTTGATGTCACTGGCTTCAGAATTCTAGGGAAGAATGCATTTCAAAGTACCATGCACTAGCGTTAAGACTGTTTAAGTCAGGTAAAGAAAGGGATTTCGTCTATCAGAATCAAGCTTTTGTAGAGACTCTCCTGGCTTAGCGATGAAGTACTCACTAGCCACGGAATCTGGGGGTTCAAGAATCTTGACTGCGCCAACCCAGAAACATGTTGGGTGGAAGGGGGGTGGGGGGCGCTAGGAAATGTTTATATGCTCTTGGCCCATCCCGTCTAACCGTATATAGAAATTCTCATTTATTTGTTTATACATTTCCTATCGTCTTCTCCCCCTCCCCCCTTCTCCCTGGCAGTGGATGATTGTCTTGACATCGATTCGGTTGCCACGAGATACAAAGATAAGTGATATTGTGTATTTGTGTAGTATTGTCTATTATATGTATGTGCTGAAGAAGGCTCCATAACCGCAACATTCACGTTTTTTTTTAATTATATGCTGAAGCTTGCTGATATACTTTTCGTTTGGTTATATATCTTTCCTTGATATGATCAACTGGAGAACAGTCTGCTTTGTCAAATGGCCAATTTTTATTTTCAGCATCTATTTAAGTTTGTTGAATTAGGTTGGCTGTTGTTGTTGTTGTTTGTGCTTACAGCACTGAGCAAGCATCTGTCAGTATCATCATCATTCTTTATGTGCCGGTAGACATCACATATGGCTCGCATTCGATTCCTCCACTCGGCTCTATTGCACACGACTCTCTCGATTTCTGACATGGAGTTCAGCACAGCATGTCTAGCCTCTCGTATTAATGTTTCCCTTGGTCTCCTCTTTTTTTTTTCTCAGACCATTGTTTTTCCATTTCAGTGCTTGTTGTGTAATTCATTGCTTATTTCGTCTCAGGGTATGCCTTTTTGTTCTTCTGTTTTTTTTTTTTTTTAGCGTTCGGTTTCATATGCTAATGTCAGTTGCAGGTCCTTTATAGTTCCCTATATCCAGTTACTCCAATGACACACACTGTTCCAGTTGTTACTTTAACTCCTTTCCTTTCCTGGCTGACAATTTTATTATTTTAAACCAAACTTATATTACTTTAAGTAACAACTTTCTGGGAAGAAAATGAGTTAGGAATATCTGCTAGTTGATGGAATAATTAAATATTTAACGATGAACACAATCTAACGTAATGTAGAAAAAGTGATTGGGTGAATAAATTGCAAATCATAATAATTTTGTGATTTATAACAGCGGTCCACAAATTTACTGAATACTGTAATCACTATTAATGACAATATCTTCTTTTTCTTCTTATGCTCTCGTTTGGTGGCTAGCAGTTTTGCAGAGAGACAAGCCATGTATGATAAAACCCCGTGCAATGAAGGTGATCTTCTCGACTTTAACTTTAACACAGATCTTTTTTTTTTTTTCGCAGTAGAGGCCGACTTAAATATCTCGCCCGGCTCTCTATCGTAGTTGGCTAAACCGGATTGCGCGGAGACCGGGTGACGAACTCCTTGTGGTCCGGGTTCAATCCCGGGGGTAGGCAGAAAAGCCATATTTTCTTCCAGATTTACGGTATTTACAATGAATCAAGGCCGAAAGGTTGCGATATCCATAATACCGAGCTTAAGGGTTAACAACTCATGGCTTCTGGATACTAAAACAAACAACAAACAAACTTAAATATCTCCTATCCCTCTGCAATAGTATACAAACAATAACCTAGTAAAGTGGTGCTACTTACCCACATGAATTAGTGCGTCATACATGTTAGCTTCGATGTCTGACTGTAACCGTGGCAAAGACTGCGCATTGTCACTGCCCAAGTCTCCAAACACAGCAAGGCTAGGGTTCCAATCTTCTCCTGCTGGCATAGTCTTGAAGCTGAACTGTACCGACCAGCCTTCAGCACTGCCAACTAGGTAATCTTTATTGTCAGAAGAATAAATATTAACAGAAACAAAGCAACCCACAACTCAATAATTGATTCCAGGGGCATCATGGCTAAAGTAAAATTACTGTGCATAAACGGGTCGTTATAATAGGCCTACTCGTAATTGTACATACCTCTTTAATCTAATATTCTTTAGAAATATTAACAGTAGTGTTTATTTACATCTTGTCTTTGTGTTACAATGCGGCGTCAGTGACTTAGGCGTTGCGAGTCCGACTCGTAATTCCAACGTACCGCGATGGAAACCCTCTGCTAGCTGCATGGATTTTTTTATCATGGTATGAGGCGTCGCAGGTCGACTCAGCAGGATGGCTGTCCTGTGGAAGTAAAGACGGCTGGCGTAATGCTAACCACATTACCCACCTAGTGCCGTTTGGTCTGTAAAAATATGAGATGCTCTTCCCATATGCCCGATGGGCCTAAGGCGTGAAAAGGGATCTTTTGTTTTACAATATGGTGGTGGGGGGGGGGGGGGGTTGGGCTTGCAGTTAATAATTCTGAGCTTTTATTCTAGAGACCCGGCTTCGAATAAACAGTGATGGATTTAACTGGGGTTATGTGGGAGGGGGGAGGGGTGAGGGGAGGGGGGGGGGGGTCTCCTTGGAGAAGGGGTCAAGCCGATTATCTCACAATCTGGAAGCCTTCGGCTCATTTCGCGGACTGTCCGGTTCGGTTTACGGGCACAATTAACGGACATTGTAGAACCAGCCCCAGCATTTGTTTGGGAGTTTGTGATTTTACCAAGCAGTATTACGTTCATTGGTTTGCCATGGCTACAAAACGGTCGGCTCTCGATAACACTGTCGAAACCAACACAGGGCGGTCTGTTGCCAAATCGTTTGCAGCTGGGATTGAACCCGATACCTATGCATTACTAGGCTCGTTCGCAATGCCTAAGTCGCAGACGCCGACAAAAAAAAAGGCGCAGCAGCCACATTAGTAAACTCGAGAGATTCACCAAGGCTTGCTTCCTTTCTTCGCTTAAAAAAAGTCTTTACGGTCAATCAGCATCCCCGAGGAGGGAGAGGAGAGGGGTGGGAGAGGGGTGAGCTTTCGGTTATAATTGTGACTAGTTTTATGTGCACCATATTCTTTTTTTTTAAGATTGAGCTAGAAACCATGAACTGATTTGATTTGATTCAAGAACCGACATCACAGCACTCGAAGCATTCACATAAGCGTTCCCTCCCCATCTTCAGCAGCCAGCGAAGAGTTCCGATACCAATGGTGCCAGTAGCTTTCTGATTAAACGTCCGTCTTGCCTTTCCTCTAAGCCTCGAGCTTCAGCCAGAACCTCTCGTCACCCCCAACTGCATCAATCTTACCAGACTGTGGTGATCCATCTGCTCCTCTGAATTGTACACGCTCTCCCACAATGCACTAACTACGTCTGCCCTATCATGTAGCAGTATTCCACCAAATAAATGCAGAGCCAGCCAGTCTGTCCGCCTGTTAGAAACCATGAACTGTAAACGCTTTGGCTCGGTACCATAACTATCGCAACCCTTCGGCCTCGATTCCATGACAGAATCCGTCAATCTGGGAAATATTATGTTTTTCTAACTACCCCTTAATGGAAAGGACTCCCGCAGTGTTGAAGCAATCAAGAGAGACATACCCAAATCCTGTCCTCAGCGGCCAGCCAATGGGCGACCCGGTCGCAATGTGTTTCACCAAGGCAACCGAAAGAAAGTAAAATTCTGCGGAAAATGAACACGGAGGAAAACTGGCGTATAAAATATGTGCGTAACGGGAGTAATGTCGGCTCTGTGGCTAAGTCGATGCGAACGCTTCGAAATACCGAGATGCCGGGTTCGATCCAAACTGCGGGCCATGCGCCTTGCGTTGGTTTCGACAGTGCTATCAAAAAAGCCGACCGTCCAGGAAGCAATAGCAAGCTACTGGACGTTAATTGTCTAGGAAAACCACACAACGGCCAGGGGCTGTTGGGGTTGGTTCTGCAACGTCCTGTAAAGGATAAGCAACTAACCTAACGGGAGTAATATAGCGCAAGTGTTAGATTCATGCCTGCCGGTGTGAAAGTCATGGATTCAAATTTGCATTGAGAAGGGTTTTATATTTGACATAGGGCTCCTAGATACACCCATGCCTAAAATGCGTACCAGGAACCAGTGCTTACTTCGTAATCACCGGGTTATATGAGATTCGCTGTGGTGAGGTGGCTAGATGCTAGCCTGAAGGACACAAGGTCGCCGGTTAAAATCCCAGTGGAGCCGGGGGACTCATTTCTCCCCCTTAAAAAATGACATTGACTCCCAGGCCGATTCAATATTAATGGGTACCAGGTAAAGTCCTGGGAAAATAAAGGTGGCCGTCGTGATATAAGCTACATAGCCAAAGATGTGCCGAATGGTCTATCCCAAAAAGCATGAAAGCATGGAAAAGGCTACTTTACTTTGGGGGTTATATGTTCGTTAACACCTGCTAGGACACACACACACACACAGACACATGTAATTGTAACCGACTCAGAAAGCATGCTGAGGACAGGCATGCTTCGTGCAGAGTGGCAAGCTTCACTGCGGAGGACACGGGTGAGGAGTATTGTCTGGATTTTTTTTCACCAGGAACCGCTGGTGTGTTGAGAAATGAACAGGCAGACAGACTGGCTGGCTCTGCACAACTTGGTGGAATACTGATATATGATAAGGCAGACGTGGTTAGTACCTTGTGGGAGAGCGTGTACACTTCGGAGGAGCAGATGGATCACCACTGTCTGGTAAAATTGATGCAGGGGGGAGTGATGAGAGGTTCTGGCAGATGCTCGAGGCTCAGAGGAAATGCAAGACGGACGTTTAATCAAAATACTACTGGTACCATTAGTATCGAAACTCTTCACTGGCTGCTGAAGATGGGGACGGGGCGCTTATGGGAATGCCCCGAGTGCTGTGATGTCGGTTTTTGAATTAACTCAACTCAACTAGGAGACACTAAAATAGCTGCTGCAAGGGACGAAGGAGCATGCATTTGTCAGATCAGTGTGTTAGGTTATCGATATGAATAACAAGTAGTCACCGGGTTTCTCAGCATAACTGTGTTGTACACGGAAATATTTGATTCTTTCTTTTTGGGTTTTGCCTATGTGAGGTTCCATCAGAAAAGTGACAACTGAACTTGCTGGCTGTTAACCTTCTAGGCTTCAGTCTTTGGGGAAGGGCGTTAGAAGTGGGCACAAGGAAATGTCCAGGAAGTTAAGCTGGCCAGCGTGGTATTTACTACATACTCAAGTACGTTAATCGTATACGACCACGTTTCTTCGGCTTCGAAATTTCGTAGGGAATTCCTAAGGATTCCTAGGGGTTTCCCTGGACAGTACCATATTATTGTATGTGTGTGTGTGTGTGGGGGGGGGGGGGAGTAGGTTTAGGGCTAGTGTTAAATGAATAGCGACTACTAATAAGCCTAATCCACACCCCCTATTCTATGGGACATTCTGGGGATTGCCCTATCAAATCTGGAAGCCGACGAGATGTCGTATAAAATCAAAGTACCCACACTCATTTATTGTTAACTAGTATGTAAATGGGTCCATCGCCACATGCTTAGTGCATTAATGGCATGGAAGGGTTCTTTGTGTACACAAGACATCCCCGGTAGAGTTCCCAGGTCCCATTGGTGGATGGTTGGTGGGGGGGGGGATAGACCCATCTCACCTCCAAGCCACTTCAACATTCATTTCGAAAAGACCATTAGATACAACTCACGAAAGTCGCCCCATCTAGTCGGCCATTTCCGGAAACATTCATATTATCTAGGAGTGTCATGCGTTCCTTATTTTGACCGTTTTAAGCATATCCACCACCGACGACAGTCGTCGCCAACCAGCGGGCAATTACAAAAACATCAATGATTCGATACTCATGAACCGTCGCGCCTTCGGTGCTTCATTCTGCAGTACTTCTTCCTTGCACACAGGCGCCTGAGACCGACTCACAACAACACATTCCAGAAACGACAGTCGTTCACAAAAAGGAGAGTTGCGAAAATATAGCTGCGCACTTTCGTCTGAGAGACAGTTGTGTAGACCTCGTCGATCGAACCCGGGCCACTTGTCGGCATGCTGTATATAGACTGCAAAGGAAGACATTCCATAACACTCCAACAACATAGTACAGCCTGTTGGAACCGCTACGAATTTTTGCCGCTGACGAGATGGGGTGACTGGCATGAGTAATCCCGACGATTTACTTAGGGATTAACTGAAGTGGGATGTGTTCAGCCTAAGGGTGCATATATCTCAGCCTATCTGTAAACCACAACATCACGTGTCGGCCGTCATTTTAAATGTGAACGCAATAGAAGTACTTACAACGAAACATTTATATTAAATTACTTACAGTATGTGGCATTGTCTTTTAAATTTTTAAGCTGGACTCTGTGAATATACTGGACACGTTGTTCAGCTCCACCATCAGTGAATTTGGTGCTGACGCCTTTCTCCGCTTTGGGTACATTCGTCGAGTTCAGGACATACAGAACGTAGGAGGAGGTGTCTTGTAGGGTGCTCCATGTTATCATCATCTTTGATATATCCTCTGTAGAGGTAAATTGTCAGTATTAGGCTTTTTATTTGGTTATTGTTTTGTTTTTCAGTGGAGAATTATTTGGAAGCCGCAGAGATTGGGTTTTATAGACGAATGATGAAACTACACTGGAGATAGAGTCATCAAGACGTCTTGAAAGAAATTGACTAAAGAAGAGAACTGATTGCCCACATCAGAAAGAGACATTCTACGTTATTTGGGCTTTGGTTATATGATGAGAAGTAGAAAACTGGAGTACATCGTAACAAAAATAAAGATAGAGTGAAAGAGAGGCAGAGGGAGATAGAGAGAATACATGCTAGGCAATTTGACATCATGGCAAGGAGGATAATTTAATTGAAAGTACACGAGATAAAAGGTCGCAGAAAAACATGACTACCAACACGACACGGCACTGACTTTAAGAAGAAGAAGACTTTTGTTTTGTTTACATTACCTCCCTTGCTGGCAGTCTGCATCTCAAGGGAGAAGAGACAGTGTTGGGTTTCATTGCTATCAACCTCACATTTGGAGATACCACCTCACTGACTCAAGGAAACGGAAAGTTCAAGTTGATAATTGTACCTGTATTCAGGACCGTCGTATCGAATGTGCCAACTGGGCACTTGCTCAGGTGCTCCACCAGCGGAGAGATCCCCATAATAATCTGCTTATGTCAAGTAACTTGCCATAGATAAACATTTCTTTCCTGTGAGTGACTGTCGTAGGGGCCCCATTACACTGGTTTTCCAAGGGCCCATGATGGTGTTAAGATTGCTCTGCCTGTATATATAATCTTTCTTCTCGGGATCCACATTGCGAGAGAAGCTACGGGGGACCGGTGGCGACCTTAAACGCACAATCCTATTTTTGACCCAGACGGGACTCAATGTGTAGCATGACTGATGTCGAACGCAGAAGAAGAAGAAGAATATAATCTTTCAGTTCGTGTACTGAAGCCTTCTGGTACCACGCCAAAAGGCTACAAAGAAACTTTTCTCGTGGTCTTCCTCTACCTTTGTCCAGTTTTCAGAAGCTGTTGCCAAGTGTCTCTTCTTAACATGTGACCCAGAAATGGCGACTGTTTCTTTAAAATTTTGGTTTGTGAACTGACACTGTTCTCGTCTTGGACTTCTTAAAAACAACAGTCCTACAATTTGACGCCTTTTACGAATTAAAAAAGGAAATAACATAATTCAAAAATAAGTATACACTAAAATTACTTAAAGGGGAAAAAATCCGGTTTCGTCTAAAACGACCGAAGGTAGGGCATAAAAATAGCGTAATGGATTGTAATTATAATTAATAATAATAAATGTTTGCTCAAATGCTTGCCACATTCCGGTGATTGTTTTTAACGTTTATGCGATTGGTTCGAACGAAGAAATACAAAGTACAAAAGGTGACTGCATTTTGTTTAAAATATTGTTAGAATATTCAATAAAATCAAACTTACCGCCATATGCAATATGGACGTGCCTCGGTTTTTTGTTATGGTCAACAGCCACCACAAGGCCCAAGCACAGGACGGCGAAAACACCTATAGCTGCTTTCATGTCTGCAGGCAGAATGTCTCCTACCTGCTTGTTGTATGTTTTAAGGCCTGATCTGGCTGCCACAGTAGATCGTCAGAATACTTGGAAGTAGCCGGGGTCTCTTTATACTTCTCTTATCAGCTCTACTTTTGGCCACTTGTCGGGTAATCTGGCTATTACGAAAAGTTACGTAGCAGTGAGGGGAAAAGTTCAGATAACACAATACAATCTATTGAACCAGCCATCGCAGTATATGGACCCCTATTCAGTACTAGTGAACCATGAAGTGAAGTCACTTGTGTCCCCCTCGCCAGAGCATTAGTGACCAGCGGTGGGTGTTCAGTGAATGTCACAGTTTTGTATATCTTTATCTTGGAATGTCCGATTTATTTAGTGATACAGATAGTGTCATATGTTATAAAGATCTTTATTTATTTTTCTTAACACAATTCCATTTGTCCGATTAGTACATGGTATGTAATTTCGTGGTAATCATCATCATCATCACCGTCACCATCATCATCATCATCACCATTACCATTACCACCCTTCTCCTATTCTTTATCATCATCATATGCTCACCTTCTTTCTTCTCCTCCTCCACTCCCAATATTGCCCCCCCCCACCCCCCCCCCCCAAATGCGTCACACTTTCAGCAGCCAGTTGATAATTAGAAATACTTTTATGTAGCAGTATTTATACCCAAAAAATGCAATAGTCAATTAATCTTGATTATATTTAGAATGTATAATCTTTTCTCTTAACACCCCCCCCCCGGTCCCCCCTTTCCCCACCCTCTCGATAATGTATGTCACTGATTCGTTTCTTTAAACTTTGTACCTTCATGAGTGAAGGTAATTATAAGTCATCATATGCTTACCTTCTTTCTTCTCCTTCTCCACTCCCAATACTGTCTTTCCCTTTTTTTTCTCGCCCCACATCTTCTGGATAATTTATGTCACAGATTCATCTGTTTAAACTTTGTACCTTCATTAGTGAAGACAATTATAAGGTTTAGTGTCAAACCAGCAGCGGACTCCAGGTAGATTGTACGTGTGCAGCGATAAAGAAACTTTTTTTTTAAAGTATCCAGAAACCATGAGTTGTCAACCCTTTGGCTCGGTACTATGGATATCGCAACCCTTTGGCCTTGATTCCATTATAGGTACCGTTAATCTGGGAGAAATGTGGCTTTTCTGCCTACCCCCGGGAGTGAACCCGGACCATAAGGAGTTCGTCACCCGTCACTGTAAATAATGCCATCACTACTCCTGAAGCAGTGTACAGAGGAAGGTTCAAAGAACCACCATTGTTGTGACTAAGCCTGCAAAGTTTGCTGGAAGGCATGTTTGGGCAAGGTCACGTTAAACAGTCACATGTTGAAAAGTAAAGGACCCTTTTCCACTTCTTTAGGTCTACCGGGCTATATTTTTATAGACGAATCGGCACAAGACAGGTGATGTGGTCAACATCACGCCGACCACCTTTACTTCCACTCAAGGCTTGGTCAACCCGGGAGCCAAGGTCACTTTTGAAAAAATGTCCGGCTCCGCCAGGGAGCGAACCCACGACCTTCCGATCGGTAGGCGAGTCACATGGTCTTTGGTATTATTCTTCATGTTCTATTCCGCTCTGCGTAGGTGGGTCAACATCACGCCGGGCCTATTCCCCACCAGTTCCTGCCCGCTGTGCGGTCAGGCAAGGGTCTATCAGTCCCAGTTCCTGCCGCTGTCACGTAGGCAAGGGCTATTATTTTTCCAGTGTCTATGCCGCTGTGCGTAGGCAAGGGCTATTCAGTCGAATTAAATAGGAGCCAAACTGTATAAAACTGTGGATCGTCACGGCCCAGAGGCTCCAGGCACAGCGTTACAAGATTAATGGGCGCTTTCTTTTTAGCCAACCACGAATGACGTTACGGGACAGTTCAGTATTTTAGAATGTGGTAAGTGCGGTTTTTCTGTTTTCTGTGCTTCAGCACGTTTCTTCCAAGGCCAAGGTTTTTGCGCGTTTTCCTAACCCTAACTAACCAAAACTATTCGCTTAATCTACCACCCCCTGAAATATTAGACTGTCCCGTGACTTGTGGATTTCCCCTGTTTGTGGTCGGCTAATAAGAAAGTACAGACTAATGCAATACAATTGGCAAAGATCCACGGGCCAGCTGCTAAGCCTCTACAGGCCATAAGATAAATAGGCCTGACGTGGGCGGAAACGATCGACATCTCACACAGTCACCAGCAGTCATGGATTGGTTTAGTGTTCTTGCCCTGCCCCTGCCATGTGACCGTCATCCAGGCGTTTACACAAATGAAGTTGAAAAAAAAAAAAAGTAAAAGTAAAGTCGGGAGATGTGAACCAGCGTCATTGCACACGGCTATAAACCATAAGTGCTCTGCCACTAGTACGGACAGTTGATGAGAAACTGTACGCTCGTGTCGCCGTCCGCACGCAACTCTGTAGCTACAGCAACGTTCATCCATTTACCCCAGAGTGTTAACTCTGGTACCCATTTCCTAGAGGCTGGGTGAACAACGAGAACCGCCCGGTTTCGAACACCGACCGTGGCTGCAGCGAGTCTCACAGCTGGATTTAAAAGCAAGTCTCTATATCGACTGCGCTAACTAACGCCGCCCCCGATTTACACAAATGTATAGGTCTTCTTCTGGCTCTTTTCCCCATTAAGTTTGTCAGCTGTCACCGAATTTTCAATTTTTACCCCCCCCCCCCACCCCCCAGTTAAGTCAATTACTGCTTGCATTTAAGAACTTTTGTTTGTGTAGATGGTTTAGATTTAGTTTTAGACAACGGACCAACATCGTGGCACAAGGGTAGTAGCCCATAAGTGCTCTGTTGTACTTCTAACTCAAGCATGAGTCCGAAGAAAGTGCAGTGCACGAACTCCGTAGCAGCGGCGAGGATCCTGAAATATTTTGAGTAGATTGTTAACTGCAGATTTTGCCCGGGCAGCGCTGTTTGTCTACACTTTTTGATTTACAACGGCCAATGGATTCTTTTACGTGCGAAACAATACACACGGGCGTCCGATCTTACTATCCAGAGACCAGAGGAAATTACTAGAAGTTCAAGTGACAAAATCCCAGCCTTCATCGGGGTCTGAACACTAGACCTCCAGCACTCGAGGCCGACGCGATCGCGATTGTATGTGGGAAGGAGATCTTTGAGCCAGCTGTATTAGATTTTCAGCCATGAGATGCTAATACTGCAGACTGCAATTATGAAAAGGGAAATTATAATCATTAAAAATTTATAATTATCGATGTCATTATACTTGAAACGGGTGCCGTATTAGCGCAGTCGATACGAGACTCGCTTTCAAATCCATCTGCGAATCGTTGCAGCCCACGGCCCGTGTTCGAAACTGGGCGGTTCCCTGGGTTCACCCAGTCTCTAGGTAGTGGGTACCAGAGTTAACACTGTGGGGTAAATAGAGGAACGTCGCTGTAGCTACGGAGTTGGGTGCGGACGACGACACAGGAAAGGCGGACAGTTTATTATCAGCTGTCCGTACTGGTGGCAGATCACTCATGGTTTATAACCGTGTTCAATGACGCTGGTTCACATCTCCCGACTTCACCTTTACCTTTTTCATGTACTTGAAACAAGTTAGCTCACTGGTTTCTGTCTCACTATCTAACGTGAAAGGAGAAGGTTGTTGACCAGTAAGCCTTGTTGACAGGTTCAACTACTCACTGATGACCCCTGATTTCTTCGAAAGGCTTAAACATTGACTAGACGGATGATAGAGTTATTACGGGCAGAGGGCTCTAAAGGAGAGCTTTCAAAACTTTTCCCCATGCTGACACGTGTTTTAGACAAGCAGGGTTTCGCGACACAGTAATTCAGTCTACTACCAACAAACCTGATGTTAATTTTAAAGCTGAGAGGGTCGATTTCACTGCATTTGGTTTTACATACAGTATTTAACAATTAAATCAGTAGCTGACACAAAAACGAAGTTACCATTTTAAACATAGCACGACAGTGCTGTAAAAGGTCTTAGCACTGCTTTGTGTTCTGTCAAATATAAGCACGGACAGTTCGGCGTTGCGTGATGAGTGTTATGCTAAACGCAATACGTTCGTGTGACACCTTCACACTGCAGCCGAAACACTAATGGGTCGTGATACACAGTTTTGAAAGCTCTGCTCTAGAGGCCTGTGGGGAGAGATGAAGCAGTTGTAACTGGAACTACAATACTCACACAACACCCACTCATCTGTGTTTACATTCATACATGCATACACACATACATACATAAATACATACATGTACATACATACATACACACACACACACACACACACACACACACACATATATATATATATATATATATATATATATATATATATATATATATATACATACTGAAACAACATTCGGATGTGAGTCGCAGACTATCTCACAGTCCTTAACAAAGAGTATATGGGGTTTTTGAGCTGAAATGCTATAGACAAATTCTCAGAATATCTTGGACAAAGAAGAGGAGAAATGCTGACATCTTGAAGTATCTGAACATCAAGGAAGATTGGCTAACAAACCGCATCCTGTCCCGGAAGCTGAAATATTTTGGTCACATTAAGGGGAGGGGTGTGCTCGAGGGCCGAAACCTTACTTAAGTGAGGAATTATGATGATAACAATAATAATGCTATTAACAATAATGGCAATAACAATGTGCCAAATGGTGAATACATATAATAACATACAATATTGGGGGGGGGGGGGAATAAATGTATTAAAAAAAACAAAAACTTAAAAAGAGAACTTCTATAATTAATATAGAGTACCACAGCAAGCTGGCGTTAAAAGTTAGGAATTGAAAAATCAAAGAACAGAAACAATCTTACTACCGGAAGTTGACCCAAACGGCGGGTTCTGCAAATTCAGCTGGAATTGTTTGTGCGTAGATAGGAGGCGGGTACAGATTTATTTTGGATTTCGACAGTTGCAAAATTCAAGCAGCCGGGACGCTATTTATTTTAAGTTTTACGGTAATTAATAACAGAGTCCTGTATTTATGATCTTTTCAGTCACTTCAAGTAGCGAATAATAAAATTACAATCTTATTCAGTGACAATCTTATTTATTATCTACCATTCTCTATATGGCCCAGGCTTTCTGACTCATTCATTCATTCAGTAGCATGTCCCTCGCGGAACCTCGCTGCCATAACAACCCTCCGGAAAACCTTCCTATCCTGAGCAAGATGTCCTGCGTCTGATACACCCATCTGGAGATCATCTGCCACATCCTGCACTGCAATCTGTATTATTATTAGCCTCATAATGCCATTTATCAATGATGTTTTAAACAGATTGTGAATTTCACTCTCTGTTACCTCCTGCTGTATAATTATTTGTGTTATAATTTTCAAAATTTAACTGTTTGATCTTGATATTATTTTTGCGTCCATCACAACAAGTGATGACCACCTCTAGCATCCGAAAGTATTATAATTAATGATTGGATTGTGAGTATGAAGATGACTTGTGTGAGTTCAGTTCAAGTCTGGAAAGTTCTTGAACAGTATGGACAGCAGATGACCCCAATAGTAACTGACAGAATTTGCCATTATTCTACTCTCTCCGCTTCTCTGCCAGTTCATCTTCCACTACCTGGTAGGCTGATTCACAGTGCTTGTGACTGTACGCCACATTCAGATTGGTCTTGTGCAACAGCCTTCTGTGTTTCGTTTTTTAATTTGTAAGAACAGTTTTGAGTGACTGTAACTTTTCTTCTGTCCACTTGGGGGAACTTTTCCTTGCTGGAGTTCATTGTAAAATATTATCTTTGGAAGCTTATGTCCTGGCAATCAGCTAGTTGACCAGCCCCAGGGACCTTATATTTTTTCAGAATTGTGTCTGTAGGAACAGTTATTAAGTCAACTTAATTTATGAAGTACATTTACTAAGTCTTAATGCTTTAAGCAACTTTCTAAATTATGTTAAAGTTAACAAGCAGAACAATTGGTTAGCTCCTAAAATTGCAGTTAAATAGTACCCCATTCAAATTCCAGCGGCAATTGTTCGAAAGCCAGAGTATTTATATTGTTATTGTTGTTTGTATATAACATTGTATACGTAACAGGAAAACTATGAATACATGATGTTTGGTTTAATAAAATTTGCCAGGAGCTATCTAAGGTCAGGCGTCAGCATAGGGAACTGATTTCTTAAACTTTTTATATGTTAATGCCTAGATTAGGTGAAAGGCTAATAGTTCACACTACAGTGGCTTGGTATTTTGTTTAACCCCCCCCCCCCCTCCCCCATGAAAACCTTAAAAGTGTGATAGAAATTACAGTAACAATGCCATTGTTTTGTAACCTGTCAGTATTGTTAAAATGTCAAGTTTGTTAAGTATGTGACATCACAGTGCAGATGAACATGGTCACAGTTTAAAGGTGGCCACTCACACTTTTGACATGCACCAAAAAGGAGCACCGTTCTGTTGTTTTTTTAATCAGTGAAGGGGTGAAACCAATAGAAATTCATCAGCGAATGAAGCTCCAGTATAGTGATGCATACCTGCCAGTCTAGCAAGTGTTCGAGTGGAGGAATATGTATCAAAACAGCATGACTTTGGTCACAACTTGATGTGCCTGATCGGGTTGTGAACAGTCGGTCAGAGAAGTCATTTTGAAAGATCCCCGTGTTCGTCTGCATCATGATGTCACATGCTCAACACTCTTGACATCTCAACAGTCGTATTACAGGTTACATGACAAATGGCATGGTAATTTCTATCACACATTTACGGTTTTCATTTGAGGCTTTCCCCATTCTTCCAACATGCGTGGCGAAGTGGTCAAGTCATTGGCCTCACGCTCTGAAGGTTGTGGGTGCGTTTCATGGCTGCGGCCTTCAGTTCACGAGTGCATTTTTTACAGAGACCCCTAGGAATCGTCGGCGGAGCTACAGAGTCTGTGCTTTATGCGATGCTCTCGACAGGCGGCTAGCCGTTCTGTGGAGGGAGACTGAGGCATATGGAGTAAAACCCGTTGCAATGAAGTCGATCTTCTCAACTTTAACCTTTTAACTGTTAAATTATGATATGGATTAATTAGTCAGATAATCCCCAGTTTTGATATGAGACAGGCAGCTTTGATTTGTATCTTCTAATATCAGTTAGCCAATCTGTTGTCGAGAGGTAAGACTGCCTGTGCTAGAGAAAGATGGCTGCAGCCATGCAAAAGGTACAACCAGAGCAGACAGCTCAGAGCGCTGAAGAGGAAACATTTGGACCTATGCCACTAGCAAAAATAGAGGTAAGTTTATTCATAACATTTCACAGTTGCTTAATTTCTCCTTGTGTAGGTTCTGGGGCTCCTTTTTGGACATAAAGTAATAGACCCCTGCCTCCCTAACAAACATGCCCTAAGAGGCAACTAATTAGAGGCGTTTTCTTCAAAGTCAGAGTGCATGTGTCTTTGAGGCAAGGAACAAACAGTCTATATACAACTAAGCCAGATCTGCAAAACAGATGTTCACACAAAACTCAAGTTCTGAACTAGACCAGAGTCCAGAAGTGGACAAACAACCTGATCTTTCAGCTGAAGTTTGACTGACTGACTGACCTTCTACCCCACCAGGACATCAAACAAGCGATAAACACTCAATGACACAATGTTCCACCATGTGGATGAGGATCACCGTGGAGAAGTCCCAGAAACTGCGTTCAGCCTTTAGGCCATATTTATGGCCAGGCTATAGTGCGGCCCCTGGCAAAAGCCAGAGTAGGGCTTCAAAAAACGAAAAATTTCATCCTAAAACGGACGAGAAGTTTATAACTATAAAAAGCTGGAGTTTACAGCCAATGAACAAACGAATGGAAAAACAAACAGGGTTTTGGCATGCAGGCCTGTCTTACATTCTGCCCGATAATTCAGAGCAAAAAGAATAGAGAAGAAACTTGCTTAATTAAAACAAAGAGGCCATGTAAGAAACGAAGAGATTAGAAAAACTGTTGAAAGAAGAAGGACTGAAGGAGTCACTGTCAACCTGAGATATCACAGCATATAAAGCACTGGAGCACACACTGCTTGGCTACCTATCATCTGTTAATCTGATATGCTCAGCAGTACAGAGCAGAAACTGACAAAAGAAAGAATTAAAACAATCAATTTAGAGTATCATATATCCTTTAAAAAGTTACTGAATCTATGAGCATCTCACTTAATCATTCATGTGTATCCCTGTGTGTGTTCTGTGGGAAAACAAAATAAACTCACTGTTCCCCTAACAAGCATGCTGCAAAAGGTGACTAATTAGAGGTATTTCCTTAGATGTGGGAGTGCATCTGCCTGAGAGGCAAGGAACCAATAGTCTGCATACAAACAAGTCAGATGTGTAAAACGTTTATGCCTGGAAAACTCAAGTTCTGGATTTTCTATTCTGATTGGATGTGAGTGAGTATAGAGTTACTCATAACAATGTTTTCAAGCTATTTACTACATTGTTTATATTTAAGATGGTGTGTTCTCTTGTAATCTTCAGGGTAACGGAATTAATGCTGCAGATATAAAAAAGCTGGAAGAAGCAGGTTTCTTCACTGTTGAATCTGTAGCATTTGCTCCAAAGAAAATGTTACTGGCAATCAAAGGGATCAGTGAAGTGAAAGCTGACAAGATTGTGGTGAGTCAAGCATTTTACCCATTCGATTATTGGTTGTTTGGAAGATTTGTGGAAGACTGAGATCTAACTCTTGAGTCTGATGGGTTCATGTTCACGCCGCTTGGGCCTTGATAAGGGCTTGCATTATTCAGGATGAAATTGGCAGAGACCTTGCTCACTGTTGCCGATTGTGGTCTCTGTGG
Source organism: Candidula unifasciata (assembly GCA_905116865.2). Lineage (NCBI taxonomy): Eukaryota > Metazoa > Mollusca > Gastropoda > Stylommatophora > Geomitridae > Candidula > Candidula unifasciata. The sequence continues at coordinate 308,139 of CAJHNH020001957.1, read as the reverse complement.
CAAAGTGGTCAAGCTGTTGGCCTTGTGCTCTGAAGATCATGGGTTCATTTCATGGCTGCACTGTTCAAGTTACAAATGCAGTTTTTATAGAGATTCCTGGGGGGTTGTCACTGGAGCTACAGAGTTCGTGCTTTATGTGAAACTCTTTGCAGGTGGCAAGACCGAGCCCTATGAAATCAAACCTGGTGCAATGAAGTCAGTCCTCTCGACTGTAACCTTAACCTTTATTGTTGCTAACAGTCCTTCTCATCCAGGTTTTGGGATCCCGTTGGGGGAGGGGGGGGGAGACAGACCTGCTGCCTCCCTAACAAGCACGTTGTAAAATGCCACTATTTAGGGGTATGCTGAAATGAGTTGTGTTGAGGCCAAAAGGTGGAGATATTGCGGCCTAGATGTAAACCACAACACAATACCAACCAGCCTTTTCAGGGCAAATGATGAAGAACCCTCCAAGTGATTGTTGTTGGAAGATATCTGGAAAACTGAGGGTCTAACTCAAGTCTGATATGTTTAGGTTTAGGCAACCTGAGCCTTGACAAGATCTTGCATGTCTCAGGATGAGATACATGAAGAGAGGTTTGTCACTTTTGTTGGTGTTCCTTGTTTGTGAGCTTGTTTATAAAATGTCCAGATGTCGAGGATTCCCATTCACTTGATAAAACTATTTAATATACATAAAACATGCAAGAATTCTCTTCCTAAACTCCAGTGGCATAGATTTATTGAAGTGGAGTTATTATTTATGCCAGATAGCATGCAAGAATACTTTTCCTAAACTCCAGTCACACAGGATTTATTATTTATACCAGACACCATGCAAAAATTCATTCCCTAATGTCCAGTGACAGTGGATTTATTATTTATACCAGATAGCATGCAAGAATTATTTTCCTAACCTCCAGTCGCACAGGATTTATTATTTATACCAGACACCATGCAAGAATTCATTCCCTAATGTCCAGTGACAGTGGATTTATTATTTATACCAGACAGTACAAAATAAAAATGTTTTGTTTCTTGTCTTACGCAGGCAGAAGCTGCCAAGCTTGTACCCATGGGTTTTACAACGGCCACAGAATTTCACCAGAAAAGATCAGAAATAATACAGGTAACCACTGGTTCCAAGGAGCTTGATAAATTGTTGCAAGGTGATTCATTTTAATCAGTTATGTAAAAAAAAAAATTATTTTCCTCTGTTATTGCTGTGTTATCAAATAATGTAATTCTTTCTGTTGTTATGTCATCAAATAATGTAATTCTTTATGTTGTTGTTTTGTCATTAGATAATATATTTCCTTCTCCTTGTGTCATCAGATATTTCCTTCATTTGTTTCATTCAATATTTCCTTCTGTTGTGTCATCAAATAATGCATTTCTTCCTACTGTACCTTCAGATAATGTATTTTTTTAATGTGTCATTAAAAATTTCTTCCTTATTTTGTTTCATATTTCCTTTAGACATGTCACCAGTTTCTGTGTGTGTTATTTTGTGCCATCAATATTTCCTTCCATTGTACCATTAACTAATGTTTCCTTCTGTTGTGTCATTAATTATTGTATTTCCTTCTGTTATGTCATCAGATAATGCTTTTACTTTTATTGTGTGTCGTCAAATAATGTATGTCTCTCTGTTGTGTCATCATATAATGTATTTCTTTCTGTTGTATAATTACACAATGTATATCCCTCTATGTGTGTCATCAAATATTTGCTTTTTTGTGTCATCAAATATTTTCTTCAGTTTTGCCATGACATATTTCCATCAGATATGTCATCAAATATTTCCTTCTGTTGTGTCATCAAATAATGGATTTCTTTCTACTGTATCATCAGGTAATGTATTTTCTTTGCTCTATCATCAAAAAATGCATTCCCTCTTTTGTGACATCATATATTTCTTTCTTATGCGTCACCGGATGTTTTATTATTTTGCATCATAAAATAATGTATTTCTTTCAGTTGTATAATTAAATTGCGAGTATAAGTAAGTCACAAATGGTTAAAATAAAAAACATTAATGAAGACGATAACAACTTGAAAACTTGTTTTTTTTTACACATTCACTGTCATTTTATGTCTCAAAATAATTTCCACCAACATTGATGCTCTTGTATCATTGTTTTATCAGTTTTCCCAGATCTGCTGCATAGAACTGAAAGCTTTGTTTTCTAAACCACATTTTCACTTCACATTCAACTTCTGCTTAGTTCTTGAAATGTCTCCTGTCAAGGTGGGTTTTCAGTAGACCAAAAAGCGTCTTTGAGAAAAATTCTTTACCCAGCTATGCGCCGCTTTACGGGATACACATTTGTCAGCATAAACAGGGCAGGCAGCCCTGTTGCATTTAAAAAAAAAAATGCACAACAGCACATTGTTCTTTGAGGGTACAGTCCGTAAGTACAGTTGCCATTTTTTTTTTCTGTTCTGCGCATGCTCATGCAACACCTAGCATCACCAAACGAACAGAGACATAAAGTTTGATGTTGCTGCTACCTAATGACACCTTTAGAAACCACCAGCTAGATTTTCCTGCCATTCCATATCTATTTGTGACTTACTTATTGACTTCCCCTTGTATGTTTCCTTCTGTTGTATCATCAAATAGTATATTTATTTAAGTGATGTCCTCAGATAATGCATTTCCTTCTATTGTTGTGCAAACAAATAATGTACTTCTATTGTGTCACAAAAAATGTATTTCTGTCTTTTGCTTTGTCATCATATAATACATTCCTCTGTTGTTGTCTCATCAACTAATGTATTTCCTTCTGTTGTTACAAGCTGTCTTTTTTCATTTTTAGCAAGGTAAAACTTTTTTGGTGCTTTATTAATATCCTACCCCAAACAGTGGAAATCCTCAGGTCACTGGACAGTCTAATATTTCAGGGGGTGGTAGCTAGGCTGCATGCAGTCGTGGGACCTAGGCTGCACTCTCTCGTGGGACATAGGTGGGTTGGAGTTAGGGCCAGTTCTAGATGTTTCGGGGTCGTTAAAAGCATCAGAAAGCCAGATAACCCAGTCTTACCAACCTCTAAAATGTCACTGTCCTGTGATGTCATCTGGGGTAGGATATTAACAAAGCACCTACTTTTTCATTTTCAAATGCTACAAAGCAGTTCTTCATCTGTATTGGAATATTTGTTTTTATTTATTTATGTTTAAAATAATCTTGTACCTAATAAAGAATATTTTCCATGCAGGTGGTATAGAGACTGGGTCCATTACTGAAATATTTGGTGAATTCCGGACAGGGAAGACACAGCTCTGTCACACACTTGCTGTCACATGCCAGGTAAAGAAATAATACATTTGTCAAAATCTTTAGATTAAAAACATTTTTTTTCTTCCCCGCTGTTCCTGTGCTTCTACTTTTCTTCCTGCTTACATCTTCAGGTTTAAATGTTAATTTGTTGGCACCTTTCCATTTTTCCAGAAGATAGTGATATATTGTGCTATGAGGAGGAAGGGGACTCACAGTTAAGTCCAGGGATAAAGTTCCTCCTCTTCGTAGCACAAAGCCTGGGTAGTATTGTAGAGACCATATGTTGCCCAAGCATCAGGATCCCTGCCTTGTTTACTTCAAAGGAAAGGTAAAACATTAATGATATCAATGGAAATAATCACAGTGGTTAAGTTATAAAGCTGGCATACAATTTTATTTCAAATATTCACCATATAAAGCTTTTTTGTTTTTGTACTTTTCCCTATCTACTAATATAAAGGAGATGTTGTCACGAGTTGCATAAATGGGACACCTGGTCTTATTCTTCTTCTTCTTCTTCGCGTTCACCAGCTGTACACTCTGGCAGAAAGTTCTGGTTGCTCGTCCACTACTGAACTGCAGTCCTGCTCCAGAACCTGAGTGTTGCGTGTGCATCAGTTTTACAGATCTCATTCTCTTGAATACAGACTGTTGGGTCCTTGACTCTCTGGCAGATGCACTCCGACTTCAAAGGAAGCTCCCCAATTAGTCTACTCTTACGACATATCTTGGGGAGGCATTGGGTCTATTCTTGTTTTCCCCACAATGGGGCCCCGGAACCTACACGGGGGGCAGTGGGTCTATTCTTGTTTTCCCCACAATGGGACCCCGGAACCCACACGGGGGCTGTCTCATTACTGTGCTTTGGAGCTATTGGGCATATATTGCCAACATCATTTTTGGTTTTTAGACCAGGGGAAATGCAGTGAGTTTTGCAGTTAGTATGTTGACAGCCATCTTTATTTTCCTGGGCATGTCCCATCTGCATTTTAGGTTGGTTAACTCAGTTTGATAGCTTAGGTCATTTAAAAAAAAAATCAGCCTTGATGAGGATTTCACATATGGCTACTGAACTGACAGGTCAGCTTGCTAGCCACTGTGCTGTCCCAATTGATTAACCCTGCCCCTGCTGAAGATGGCTGCAGAGCGCTTATGGGGAACCTGAGTGATGTGATGTCAATTTTTAATTCAGCTTTCAATGCGCTTTCCTCTATAACAGGTTTTTTTCTGTCGGTACACAACGATATCTAGTGCCAGCACCTTTTTTAGACACACATTTTGTGAGCAATACTGTAATAGACATTTTGTGGTGGGTTTCAGCACTTTTTTTAAAGACACTGTATGATGAGCACCTGCCACTTTTTTCTAGAAAGAAAAGCCCTGCTTACATGTCCTTTGAAGTTAATTCAGTGCTGTTGCATCGTCTGCTCTTGCCAGGTCACTCCTACTCTAAGGCAGGTCTGATTTGCTGAAGTAGATCTTCATCATCACCATCATGACACTCATGAGTCTCCACAGATCACAATCCCTGGTTGCCTAGAACAGCTCTCTTGATGAAATTTCTCCATGCCATAATTTCAGCCCATCCAGCATTATCTCTTTTAGTCTGCCTTCACTCTTTTTCTCACTGATCTTTTCCGTTGTCACGATGCTTTCCTATGTCTCTCTTCTCATTATGTGGCCAAAGACTAGTGTTTGTCTCTTTCTTATTGTAGTGGATCTTAGGGAGTCATAAAATGAGATGCTGTTGCTGAATGTGGATGTGGTAGGATGTCTCTGGTAGTTATACAATTTTTGTATGTTAAATGTGGTTCTTATATTTGACAGCTACCAATTGATATGGGAGGAGGTGAAGGGAAAGCTATGTACATTGATACTGAAGGAACTTTTCGTCCAGAGAGACTTTTGGCAGTTGCAGACAGGTTTGTTCCTGTTCCTCACGTTTATTTTAGTTATTGTTTTGAGGCTTGAGCAGAATATTCATCAGTAGATGCAAATTCATGTCTGTATTTGGGCACCTTAATTTTATTTCTTGTCTCAGTTTGATTTTGTGAGATGCACTGTAAAGTTATCCTTTTATAATCAATTCTTAACTCTTTTTGAGTCCAATGGGGTTTAGCATCACAGGCTCAAGGGGTAGTAAAGAGAGACTAAAATCAAAACATCATGCGTTCATTGGGCTTCTAGGTAAGAACCTATAAACATATGATGCGTTCCCTGGGACTCAAAGAGTTAAAGTTGTGCCCAGTTTTCTGTGTAAATTATTGAAAATTGTTTTTTTTTTAATATCCAGAAACCACGAGTTGTTAACCCTTTGGCTCTGTATTATGGATATCGCAACCCTTCGGCTCAGTACTATAGATATCGCAACCCTTCAGCCTTGATTCTATGATAGATACCTTAAATCTGGGAGAAATGTGGCTTTTCTGCCTGAACCCGGACCACTAGGAGTTTGTCACCCGGTTACCGCAAAGTTAGGTTTAACCAACAACACTAGTGAGCCGGGCAAACTTAGCATATAACCTGGCATATTTGTGAAAGTTTTAAGGCATTACTTTTGGAACGGACTATAGTAGATGTCGTAGTTATGTTAAATTTTGTGAAAATATCAAATTGCTAACTTTGATAAGTACTTATTTAAAAACAAATTTCAATTTCAATGGGAGTTCAGAAAACTAAGTAGTATTGTTCCTCTGTACATAGATTATATTACTCTTTCCACAGAAGCAACCAGGTATGAAGTGGTACTTTTAATGTAATATAAAACTAAATCGAACAATTAAGCAGCTATAAAACAGCATATCTATTTATCCGGTCAAAAAATATTCAAAGAAACCATTTATTTTGAGAGGCATAGTCTGACTAAGATATCCAAGGCAAGAGAAAAACTGCCAAGTCGCAGAAAAATTTTACTGATTATTTAGAACTAAGGTTATGGGACTGGCAGGTAACATATATTTATACAAGTCTTCTGAAAAATTAACCCTAATGAAAAGAATTGTGACAGAGAATGGTATATTGTGTATCACACAATCTTCCCACAGATATGGGCTTTCAGGCATAGATGTCCTTGACATATGTCTTCTGAAAAACTAACCCTAATGAAAAGAATTGTGACAGAGAATGGTATATTGTGTATCACACAATCTTCCCACAGATATGGGCTTTCAGGCACAGATGTCCTTGACATATGTCTTCTGAAAAACTAACCCTAATGAAAAGAATTGTGAGAGAGAATGGTATATTGTGTATCACACAATCTTCCCACAGATATGGGCTTTCAGGCACAGATGTCCTTGACATATGTCTTCTGAAAAAATAACCCTAATGAAAAGAATTGTGAGAGAGAATGGTATATTGTGTATCACACAATCTTCCCACAGATATGGGCTTTCAGGCACAGATGTCCTTGACATATGTCTTCTGAAAAAATAACTCTAATGAAAATAATTGTGAGAGAGAATGGTATATTGTGTATCACACAATCTTCCCACAGATAGGGGCTTTTAGGCACAGATGTCCTTGACATATGTCTTCTGAAAAAATAACCCTAATGAAAAGAATTGTGACAGAGAATGGTATATTGTGTATCACACAATCTTCCCACAGATATGGGCTTTCAGGCACAGATGTCCTTGACATATGTCTTCTGAAAAACTAACCCTAATGAAAAGAATTGTGAGAGAGAATGGTATATTGTGTATCACACAATCTTCCCACAGATATGGGCTTTCAGGCACAGATGTCCTTGACATATGTCTTCTGAAAAAATAACTCTAATGAAAATAATTGTGAGAGAGAATGGTATATTGTGTATCACACAATCTTCCCACAGATAGGGGCTTTCAGGCACAGATGTCCTTGACATATGTCTTCTGAAAAAATAACCCTAATGAAAAGAATTGTGACAGAGAATGGTATATTGTGTATCACACAATCTTCCCACAGATATGGGCTTTCAGGCACAGATGTCCTTGACATATGTCTTCTGAAAAACTAACCCTAATGAAAAGAATTGTGAGAAAGAATGGTATATTGTGTATCACACAATCTTCCCACAGATATGGGCTTTCAGGCACAGATGTCCTTGACAATGTAGCATACGCCAGGGCATACAACAGTGACCATCAAAGTCAGCTTCTGATTCAGGCTGCAGCAATGATGGCAGAGTCTCGGTGAGTAACATTCATTCATCTGCCACCCCCATGAGGGTTCCAGGGCCCCAGTTGGGGGGGGGGGGGGGGATGGACCCACTATCACCTAAAAGCATGTCATGAAAGTTGGAGTGCATCTACCTGAGAAGTGAGGAACCAACTGTCTGCATATAAATAAACCAGAACGGACTTTCCCTCTGGACTCCAGAGCCCCACTATAGGGAAAACAAGAATAGACCCACTGCTCCCTCAACAAGCATATCGTAGGAGTCAACTAATTGGGGGGTTTCTTAGAAGTCAGAGTGCATCTGCCCGAGCAGCAAGGAACAACCAATTACACACAAATAAACCAGTAAAACAGATGTACATGTGAAACTCAGGCCCTGGCACAAAGCCAAAGTCCAAGTGGATGAAAAAACAACCATGACTTTCGGCCGGGGCTTACAGCTGGTGAAAAAAGAAGAAGAAGAATGGTAAAACGGATGTGCATGCAAAACTTGAGTCCAAAAATGAATGAACAACTAGGACTATCTTCCGGAGTTTACAGCCAGCAAATGCTAAGAAGAAAAAGAAGATTTATATGCCAGTCTTCAGAATGACTTCTGCTTCTGCCCTTTACCCTCCAGCAGAGTATAGGTCTACAACCAGCTGGTGCCAACTCATCCTATCCTTTGCTGGCACGTACATATCAACCAACGTCCTTTACTTCTTGTTCTCTGTTCTCAGTGTAATTTTTTATTTCTTTGGTGGTCCAATGGATACCAGTGCAAGGACATTCTAGTTATATTATTACCAGTTTGTCTCAATGTGTTTCCTAACCAGTGCCTGCTACTTTTTTCACCTTTTAACTCACATAAAATTGTTTATTTGTCTCCCGAATCTTAATCTGTCTGTTTTGGTAGAGCTTGAATGGTTTAGTCTCACGCAGATGCCTAATTACTAAAAATTAATTTTGGCCACCCAAAAGGTTATTTTTTGTATAATCTTTGATTCACTGTTAACTCTTGAAAATGTTGTTGCTAGTGGGAAAATTTTTGTGCGGGGTAGTTGTAGTCTGAGAGTATTGTATGTGGTTATTACATGAAGAACTTGAGGAATGGTGATATTTTAGTTTTAATTCTCTAATTGATCATAAGACAAGGCTTCTGCGTTCATCTGAAGATGTAATTACGTTGTGCCCATTTACAGCATGGCTGCGATATTTGCACCTTTGGGCCAACACATCTGACCTGTGGGCATTTGTTGACCTAGATAGCCTTCCTGGTTGTTCAGATCATAGAGAATGTGTTTTCTCCTTCTTGGTACACAAACTTAAGCAGCTGTGACTGCATTTTATGATTCAGATATCATGTAAAGAAATGAAATAAAAAACACACTAATAAATGACAGAATGATGTAAAATATGTGATGCCTACTTGAACCACTCTGTATTTTATGAAGGGATTTTTCAGATAAAGGTACATCTGCCTGAGAAGCAAGGAACAACCAACTGCACACAAAAAAGCCAGTAAAGGGGATGTGCACGCAAAATTCAGGTCCTGGCACAAAGCCACAATCTAAAATGGATGAACAACCAGAATTTTCTGCCGGAGCTCAGAGATTGTCAACGCAAAAAAAATATCAGGTGAAGGGACTGGACATTATAACCTTTGATGGTGAATAACAAACAAACAAAGATGGGCATGTTACTGTACTTGATGTACACCTCTTGAAAGAGAAAAGAAAATATGCATGGATGTTTCCCTTATCGGGGATGTTTGTGTAAAATACTTCCTTGTTCTGTCCATTAGATATGCCCTTCTGGTTGTAGACAGTGCCACCGCGCTGTACAGAACAGACTATGCTGGGCGTGGGGAGCTGTCTGCTAGACAAATGCACCTGGCTAGATTCCTCAGGATGTTGCTACGCCTGGCTGATGAGGTGGGTATCACTCTCTTCTTGTCTGTCCCATAGTTTGTGGTTTGAACAACGGATCAACATCATTGCATACGGGTAGTAACTCTTAAGTGCTCTGTTCTTCTTCTAACTCAAGTCTGAGTCTGAAGAAACTCAGCACAGTTTACAAGCTCTGTAGCACCTGTGAGGATCCTGAAATACTTTGGGTAGATTTTTTACTCCAAATTTTGCCCGGGCAGCGCCGCTAGGCTACTCTTTTCAAGTTCCAACTGCCTAGAAATTTTTTTATGTGCGCAGCAATGCGCACGGGCGTCCGATTTCACTACCCGGAGACCAGGGAGAATTACTAGAAGTCCAATTCCATATGAAAAAACTCCAGCCCTTACCGGGGATTGAACCCGGTACCTCTAGCACTCAAGGTGGACACTATGCCTCAAGACCACACAGTCTCCTGTCTGTCCCATAATGGAGGTTTAGTGTATGCTCACTTGTGTATTTTTCGTTTAAATTCATTAATTAGAATTAATTGCATCTGTGCAAACGTTCAGCATGACTGGGGGAAAGGGGGGGGGGGGGCTAAATTTACTTTGATAAAGGGCTTTAGTTGTAGATATTTCTTTGTCAGATTTTTTCTTATTGGCTGCGGTGATTACCAGGTACAGGATCAAGTAAGTGTCACGCTATAATTAGTTTGCAGTCTCCAAGAGATGGAAGCCAGTCAGTTCTGTGCTATATTCGTTTTTATTGATCACTGCCCTTACTCTGCATAGTATTTGTTTTGTTTTACCATTTTACATCTGTCTCTTTTCAAATGTGACATACGACGTAAAATGGTATTTTTCCTTTCTTAGGAAAATATAAAGAGAAATCCAAAAACAAATTAAAATTACGGGAGCTAAGCCTCTTTTTTTTTTTAGGTCATGAGGGCGAAAGGGTTACCATTGGCTTCTGTAAGGATTTGAACTTATTTCCACCATACTGGTAGGCATGCATGCTAGCAATTGTGCTACAGTGACTTCCTAAAAGATTATGATTAGTATATTTTGTGCAAAGTTTTATTAAAATGAAAACTTTCCATCTCTTTGAGTTCCATTAGTTACTTAGATGATGTATTCTGGAAGACATCATCATTTGTTTCTTTGTAATTACCATCACTTCTGTTTATCCACTTCCCAGTGTGGGTTGTGGAGACCCATTTTTGAGAAGGGAAGGGGGGGGGGGGGGGAGAATGAACCCACAGGCCCTCAACAAACATCTTGTAAAAAGCAACTAATCGGGATTTTGCTGAAGTCGGATGTGTTGGGTCGAAAGTCATAGATATCACAGCATAGCTGTAAACCACAATACCGAAGAACTTGATCAACTGCTATTCTTCTTCGCATTCACTGGCTGTAAGCTTCACTAGAAAGTTCTAGTTGTTTGCCCACTTCTATCGCCATGTTGTTATGGCCGGCGGAATGCTGACCTCATTACCCACCTCATGCCGATTGGTCTGTAAAAATATGGGTGCTCTTCCCATATGCCCGATGTGCCTAAAAGGCAGGAAAAAGGATCTTTACTTACTTACTTGTTGGTAGGGGGTGCAGTGGGTCTGTTCCCCCCCCCCTTCCCCGAACCAAATAAAGCCCCAGAATCCACACGGGGGCCCTGCTATTCATTCAACATACTCTTGTTTTGATATTCTGTTACAATTATGTTTATTATTGAGACACAGTTTATATACTGAAACATTCCATTAACAGTTTGGAGTGGCTGTAGTTATAACAAACCAAGTGGTGGCACAAGTGGACGGAGCGGCCATGTTTGCAGCAGATCCCAAGAAGCCAATTGGTGGAAACATAATAGCACATGCATCCACTACCAGGTACAGAACATAAACTGAATTCATTCATGACATATGAGTTTTGAAAGAAGTTTTATAGAAAAATGAAATTATCATTTTGATTCTGATTTTAAATATTTACATTTAAAAACACAAAAAAGATTACCCTGCCTTTATAACGATAAGATAAACTGACATATTGTTTAACCCAAATTTTCATTTAATAGTCAGCACACAGGCCCGGTTGCTTTTATCTCGACAAGCATTGATTCATCAGTGTTGCTTATTTTTATAGCAGCACATATTTAACGTGGTTCCTTGTAAGTATACTATTGTAGATTTATTCTATTTCCTTATGTGTATCTCTTCTTCTGCCTTTCTAGCCCCCAATGGAGCATAGGCCCTCAACCAACTCACGTCAAGTCATTCTATCCTTTGCTATCGCATGCAGCTCTTCCCGTGTCCTCACTATCTTTCTAATTTCATTCTCCAGCTCCCTTATCCATTGTTTTTTGGCCTTCCTATGCCCCTGTGGGTTCCAGTGCAAAGACATTCTAGTTATATTGTTCTCTGGTTTTCTCAATATCCTATGTGTATACTAGTATAGATTTATCACAGTAATTATATGTAGAAGCGTGTATTTATCAAAGTTCCTTACATGTATAGTAGCGTAGGTTTATCAAGTTTCCTTATGTGTATACTAGCATAGATTTATCATAGTTCCTTACATGTATACAACCTTGCATTTATCATTTGTCCTTATTTGTATGGTTTCTCTTTTGTGAAAGGATCACTTTATATCCACACAGTATCTATATAAGTGCTCTAGTCGCCTTCCTTAGACCCACACAAGTAGAAGGGTATCCCAGCCCAGTAAGCTCCGAACTCTCCCAAGGAATTATGTCATGCATGTGATTGCTTACTAACGTTGTCTTCTGTCCTTTGTCCTGCAGTGGACCATAAGTATTCAAACACTCATACCTACCTAGCAGTCCTATACTTTACAATCTTCTGATGACTTGAATGCTATCTATTGTATTTTAAACTGGTAAAATATTTGCACTGACAGTTTTCTGCCAACTCTCAAGGCTGGGTTGACCTGGGAGCCAAGGTCATTTAAAAAAAAAGTCAGGCTCCTCTATGGAGCAAACCCACGACCTTCCAATCCTCAGGTGAACATCTAGCTGCTCTGCCAGGGCGACTCCCGTATAAAGGCAGAAAAAATGAAATACTTCAATGACTTAGCACAAGACAGCAGCAGCCAAAGGAAACCTCAGAGAACTTTACAGTAACACAAGGAAATTAGTAGGTAAATATGGTCTGCCAACTGGATCAATCAAAAATAGTCAAGGAAAGGTACTTACTAACACTAAAGATCAAATGGACAGATGGGCTGAATATTTTGAAATACTTATGAATAGACCAGCCCTAGAGGTTCCTCCAGATATCCATTCTTTAGAACTGGAACTTCATATCAACTGTGAGATACCATCTAAAGAGGAAATTAGAAAAGCAATCAATCTTCTTAAGGAAGGAAAGGTGGCAGGTCCATATGGTATACCGAGCAGAAGTGGCCAACATAAACACATCTACGGAATTGCTACATAGATTTTTTAGTAAAGTCTGGGAGACCGAAGAAACACCAGCAGACTGGAGAGAAGGATATCTTATGAAACTGCCCCCCAAAAAGGTAATCTACAGGAGTGTAAGAACTATTGAGGAATTATGTTGTTGTCAGTTCCTGGTAAGATATTAAGTAGGATTATTTTGGAAAGACTAAAAGATGCTACTGATAATTTGCTAAGAGATGAACAGGTAGGTTTTCGGCCAAACAGATAGCCACATTACGCATAATAATCGAGCAGAGCATTGAATTGAATTCACCACTTTATATTGGATTCATAGACCATGAAAAAGCTTTTGAAAGCATTGATAGAGGATCCCTCTCTGGAAATTAATGGGGCACTATGGAATCCCTCAGAAAATTTTTAAAATTGTAAAGGCAACATGCAGAGGCACGAAATGAGGGAAAGATAATATGAATTTGAAATAACAGGTGTTAAACATGGATTTTTACTGGCAATAGACTGGATTATGAAGACAACTGCTGCTAACACCAAGAATGGAATTCAGTGGACCCCTAAAAACCAGCTTCATGATCTGGATTTCGCTGATGTTATTTCTCTTCTGTCCTCTTAACCCCTTTGGCCCTGGGATGCTGCTAATCTGGCATCACCATCTGATACAAATCCCTGAGAAGCTGCTAAACTGGCTTTGCTGATTTTGCCAGTCCCATGAAAAACCTAGATGATGGCATTGGTTCTGTTTGCACTTGTGCAGTATTTAGGAAGGGTGGATATGATTATATTTGGTAACAATATATCCTTGAGGATTTTTGTGTGTGAAAAAAAACAAAAAACTTTTTATTTAAAAGCCTTGATCATATCATATTTCTCCTATAGCCTTTTGTAATTGGAGATGGTATGAGTCACCGCGAACATGTTTTCAAGGTCCAAATAAATGAAGTCATGAAATTATTTGATCTGTTCATGTTTACTGATTGCGCCAGTTCATATATTTATTTTTAGAATATTATCTGTGGCTTTTTTTTTAAACAGAATTTTTAGGTTCTAGGCTTTTTTCTCTTGAGGGTTTTCAGGTCAAAAGGTCAAAGAGTTGAAACTCACTTGTCAGGGAGTCATAATCAACTCGTCAACCATAAAAACAGCTATCCATGAAGTATGACTTCTCATTAGTGTGGGGACAGCTTTCTGGGGTAACATCTTTGTTTCTGCCCTTTCAGATTGTCACTGAGAAAAGGTCGAGGAGAGACAAGGATCTGCAAAATCTACGACTCCCCGTGTCTTCCAGAGGCTGAGGCCATGTTTGCAATTAATGCAGATGGTATTGGAGATGCTAAGGACTAGGATGAGACACAACTGTTTAAAGTTCTTTTTGCATATGTACATAATTTCATGTTTAAATAGTTATTTGAGAGGTGTCAGATGTTCTTGTTAAGGCAACCAAATAGGGAGTTAAATATGTATCTTGTGTGATTAAACGAGTTGTACATGCCATTATGGAGTAATGGTAATGTAGTGTAAAGGCTCTGTTTTCAGTGGCTAGTTAAATTTCTTTCTTTACTCTCTGTTTTTTTTGCCCTTTGTCTTCAACGGAGCAAAGACCCTCCACCTGCTCATGCCATCTTGCCCTATCCTTTACTTTCTCATACAGCTCACCCCATATACTGCATTCTTTTCACTTCACTCTAATTCCCTTCTCTATGTATTCTTTGTCTGCCTTTCTTCCTCTGATCATGTGGGTTCCTGTGCAAAGACATTCTAGTTGTATTTTATCAGGTTTTCCTTCTCCATGTATTTTTGGTCTGCTTTTCTTCCTGTGATTTTGGGGGTTTCAATGCAAAGATATTTGAGTTATTTTGTGTAAGTTTTCTCACTGTGTGTCCTCTACAGTACCAGCATCCTTGGTCAAAATTGGTTGGCTCTGTGGTGTTCTAGGGATGAGAGGTAGCCAGCCTCATGCCCAACCTTGCCCATGTGTCTTGTATGCCTCTCATGACAGGCTTAGGTGTATTGTCACTATTCTTTGCTCCCTCATCATCCCCCTGACATACCAGAGGTCTACTTACATATATTTAAGACCACTATCATTGCACTCTGGACATTTCATAGGTACTCCATCCCCTCTGTTATAAATAAATTGATTATTGGATGCCAAGTCTAAGTCAACCCATCAAAGATGCAAACAGCGGTGAATGGAGAGTGACTAAGCGACAACGAAATTCATAATCTGTTTAAATCACCATTGATCACTGGCATCATGAGAGCTAATAGACTGAAATGGTTGGGGCATTTTGAAAGAATGTCAGATGACAGAAGTAAAAACTGTATACACGAGGGAGATGAATGGTCATAGACCACGAGGCAGACCAAGAAGACTATGGTGAGATAATGTCCAGGCAGATCTGCAAACACTTGGTGTCACCAACTGGAAAGAGAAGACCAACCATAGAGATGAATGGAGACAGGTCCCTTGGCAGTTAGAAATCAAAAAGAGTAGCCTAATGGCGCTGCCCAGGCAAACGTTTGGAGTTAAAAATCTACCTAAAAGTATTTCAGGATCTTCGCCGGTGCTACGGAGTTCATGCACTGCGCTGAGATTCTTCAGACTCCAGCTTGAGTCAGAAGTAGAACGGAGCATGTATGGGTTACTACCCTTGTGTTATGCTAATGGTCCGTTGTCTTAATCTAAACCTAAACTATAACACTCTTCTTGAAAGATGCAGAGATGCCAGTAAATAAACCCCTCAGTGTACAATGTCTGACAGTTAAGTAATGAGACTTATTCCATAAAAATTTAAATAATCAACAGTTAAAGATATAATGTTTATCTGATTCAAAGTAAGCCCCTTGTGCAATGATACAGCAAGTGGCACGATCTAACAAACACTGGAACAACCTCTGTAGTTCTTCTGTTGTTATGGCCCTTAAAGTCAATGTTAAGGCCCTTTGGATGTCATCAATATTGTTAAAGAAGCGTCCTTTTAATTATTACTTTAATTTTGGAAATAGAAAATAATCACTGGGAGATGAATCTGGGAAATAGGGCGGAAGTCTGAGAACACACACTTTTTTGGGGGGCCAGAAAGTCTTGTTTTGATGATGTCTCTTGGGTACTTAACCTGCTGCTGTTTTTGGTTATCAGACAATGAATGTACAAACCAGCAAGCAACTTTTTTCTTGCCAAAATCTTGCACTAAAATTTTAGGAAGGATCTCTTTATTAACACCAGATTCATCTGCCATCATCCTCACAGTGAAACAATGATCTTCTTGTATCCGTTCTCTGACTTTTGCAAGGAGTTCATCATTATGAACAGAAATGTGGCGTCAAGGTCTAGGTGCATTAGTAATAATTTCCACACCCCTTTTGAATCGTGAATACCACCTAAAAATGTGTTAACGAGATCAACAATTATCCCCATAAACGTGTTGCATCATTTCAACTGTTTCAATGGGGCTGTTTCTGGGTTTTAAAAATAATGTAATGTTAGCTTTTTGCTCCATGCTGATTACATAACAATGCACCACTGACTAGGTCAACAAAATGACGGCTTGTTTGTTGTCTGCTTATTGAGCGGCGATGAAAATTTGCCAGATCATCGAGGAGTTGCCCTAACCTTCATTTTTGTGCCAGGTCATGCAGGTGTTCGAGGGAACGAGCATACAGACTATCTTGCTGACACTGCAGTTGCTATGGCTGGCTCAGTACTAGACTGAAGTGATGTTATCAATGCCATGCGCTGCACTTACCTTACTGAGGAGCATGCCAAAGGACATGGGGGTGCAGCTTGGAGCTGCAAGAAATGATGAACATTTCACTTAGAAGACAAGACGTTTCATTAACCAACACAGAACAGGTGTCATCAGTCGTTTTACACTTGTGGAGCTTTTGAGGAGGAGATCGGAGCACCTGTAGATCTGTCCGGAGTGCTGTGTTGATAATCCTTTCTAATCATTAATCACTAATTCCATGCTTTGCTTCATAGATGGCACTTTTGTCTTGTCCAAAATAAAAATCAGTCTCATTACTTATGTGTCGGACCTTGTACACTGACCACTAGCCTGATGTTTACGGAAGAGTCTATTGTTGTGCTTGAGGTAAGCAAAAGTTTGCCTTCTTAACATTGACACATGTTGGGTATATTGTGGCTAGTCCTGTATTTAGAGGAGTGGCTGGCCAAACGGTTTGAACGCTGGTCTCTTAAGTGGGAGGCCCAGGTTCGAAACCCTGGTAAGCCTAGGGATTTTTCTCCAGTAAAATAAAATCCCCACCTGCACCGTCATGGTGACAGTACTAGCCATGCCTCCGTAAATCCTCAGGTTCAAAGACCCACCCCTCCCCACCTGCACCGTCATGGTGACAGTGCTAGCCCCGCCTCCGTAAATCCTTCGGTTCAAAGACTCACCCCTTCCCGCCTGCACCGACATGGTGACAGTACTAGCCATGCCTCAGTAAATTCTAAGGTTCAAAGACTCACCCCTCCCCGCCTGCACCGTCATGTTGACAGTACTAGCCATGCCTCCATAAATCCTCAGTCTCAAAGACCCGCCTGCACCGTCATGGTGACAGTACTAGCCATGTCTGTAAATCCTCAGTCTCAAAGACCCGCCTGCACCGTCATGGTGACAGTACTAGCCACGCCTCCGTAAATCCTCAGTCTCAAAGACCCGCCTGCACCGTCATGGTGACAGTACTAGCCACGCCTCCGTAAATCCTCAGGTTCAAAGACCCACCCATTCCCGCCTGCACTGCGATAGTGGTGAAATAAAGGCAGTAATTAACAGTTTGGCAGTCCTATATTTGTATAGACCAGTTAGCACTTGATGGGTGTTGTATGCTTCTTCTAGTTCCCAAAAATTGTCTGTTATGTATTTCCTGTAATGTGGCTATTTATTCCCACATGCAATTGACTACCACTACAGTTTGCTAATAAATTGTACATTATTTACTGAAAATTAGATATTTTTCAGTGTAATTGTTCGTTTATTTTATTGTTTGTTTGTGAATTATTTGCCCTTATTTTACTGACTGTTTTTCCTCTTTTGGCTGTTACATGGCGATCAACATGGCGAGTCTTAGGTACCCTGTTCAACCTTTAAAGATGTTATAATTAGGGCACTCATAACGGCCACACCTGGCTGTTGTAACCTGCTAGTCTTCTTTTTCTTCGCGTTCACCGGCTGTAAACTCCGCCAGAAAGTTCTGATTATTTGTCCACCTCTGGGCTTAAGACTTGTTCCAGAACCTGAGTGTTCTGTGCAAATTTGTTTTACAGATCTGACCTTTTTCTATGCAGACTGTTGGTTCCTTGCCTCTCACACAGGTGTACTCGGCCTTAGAAGAAAGCTCCCAGTTAGTCGACTCTCACGACATGCTTTTGGGCAACTTATGGATGTGAGTCATGGACTCTAGCTTGGAAGAATAAAATCAGAGTTTCTGAACTGAAATGTCACAGAAAATTCTCAGAATACCGTGCACAAAGAAGAAGAAAAACATCGACATCCTGCATGACTTGAGCATTGAGGAGAACTGGCTTGTAAACAGCAGCTTCTTCTGAAAGCTGAGGTATTTAGGATATGTCAAGCGCCATGGTGGTCTGGGGAGAACGGGGATGGAAGGTAGTTTCCAAGAAAAAGAGGCAGAGGCCGACCTCCGCGTTCGTGGACATAGGACACTGAAGGTGCATTGGGTATGAAAGAACACAGGGCTGAAGAATTAGCTAGAGAGAGACTTTCAGGCGTGCTGAGAAGACAGCAAAGTTCTGTAAAGGACATGCTGATTGACTGATTGATTTGTAGATGAAATCATTAGCTGGAGAGCGGAGGAGCAGCAGACACACAGACAAGCCTTGCAGTTTTTCTTGGAACCTCACTTACATGATGAAAATGAGTGTAGTGTGTGCGGTACTTTCTTATTAGCAGACCACAAATAGGAGAAATCCACAGGTCACGGGGCAGTCAAATATTTTATGGAGTGGTGATTAAAGGAAGGCCAAAAAACACATGGAGAAGAGAGCTGGAGAATGAGGTTAGAAAGATTGGGAGGACATGGGGAGAGCTCCATGTAATGGCGAAGGATAGAACGACTTGGCGTGAGTTGGTTGAGGGCCTATGCTCCATTGGAAGATAAAAAGGCAGAAGAGAGAGATTAAGCGTGTAGTTTTGGTTAGTGTTAGGTAAACGCGCGAAAACCTTAGCCGTACAAAAAACGCGCCAAAGCTCAGAAACCACAGAAAACCCTTCCTTACCACACTCTAAAATATTGGACTGTCCCGTGACGTCATTCGGGGGTCGGTAAAAAGAAAGCACCTCGTTTGCCAAGCAGATTGGAGAAAAGATAATTCACCTCTAGATACTTAGATCGCATAAAATAAACAGCTCCAATCAGAGTTCGTGTAACAACGCTCTTCTAATTGAATTTACTTGAGGTCTTTTCTAAACTTTACAATTTTACTGTTGTTGTTGAATGCTTCCTTCTCGTATGGATTCTGGGGTCCCTTGTAGGCTAAAAAAAAAAAAAAAAAGGAACAGACCCACAGCCGGAAAAAAAACAAAAAAAAAAAACAACAACGCAGTTCGAGTAGAGTAATTAAGGTTTTTTCTTGGAAGTCGGAGTGCATCTGCATGAGAAAGGGGGGGGGGGGGGGGGGGTGGGGAGCCAATAGTAGACATACAAATAAGCCAAATTTATACATCGGATGTAATAAAAAAAAAAAAAAAAACTTACATCTGGAAAACGACCAGCGCCCAGAAGGGGGCGAACAACCAAAACTTTCCGCCAGAGTTCGCGACCGGTAACCCCAAAAAAAGAAGAATATTTTTATGTAAATTCTCTGTTTATCTGTCTGTGTCTCTACATGCATATCTCTTGTATTTATTAACAATCCACGGCGTTGTGTTGATTCTTTATATATTTATATGATGTAGTTTGTTATAAATATAGCATACTTTATAGATGAAATGCAATTGCTCAGTGAAAGATAAGTTTTTGGAAGTATCGAATGTGAGACAGGCCTGCGTGCCTAATTCGTGATCCTTTACGAATAAAATTCGCTCGTTCGTTCTCTCTTCTGTTCTCGCAAAGTCTGCCTCTCTTTCCCTCACATCTCTGTTTCTGTCAGTTGTATGTCTTTTTTTTCCCAGTGTCTGCGTCTCTCTCTCCTTGTGTATGTATGTCTCAGACTGTCTCTTCTTGTTTCCTCATGTGTCTCTATCTTTCTTTGTCTCTGCTTGTCTCGCCTATCTTCTCTCTGTTTATGTGCCTGTGTCTCTTTGTGTCTGTCTCGCTTTGACGCGCATCGTCTCTCACTGTTTCTCTATGCCTGGCTCTCCCTCCCTCTCTATCTATCCATTTTAACCACCCCCCCCCGCCTAGGTCTCCTCTCTCCCCCCCTCTCCCCCCCCCCTCTCTCTCCATGTTCTACTCATTTCCCTTCCAATGAATTTACCTCTGCAGCCTGGCAGGCTGACCGCACACCACTTTGTCTCGATCAAATGCTCGTATGACATGACATCAGCCGACTTTTAATCGCTGTTATTTTCGTTTTTTGACATCAAGTTCGTGTGTTTCTTGACAAACAGGCCAACCCAGGCAGACAGATAAACAGGCAGAGGAATGGGCGGATAGATGGATGCATTGAGAGACAGACAGACAGACAGACAGACATATATAATTAGTTTAAATAAAGCGAGTTATATATCAAAGAGTTTTATTTGGGTTTGCTTTCCTAAGACTGAATTAATCAAGTAACAGAAAGTATTGTGAACGGCACTTGAAAAAGTTAGAAGAACACACTAGACAACATAAAAATCGAAAGCTATAGTTACCAGTGCCGGGAATTGAACCTGTCACCTCCAGACGGCGTCTGCGCCTCGCCATGAATACAAGTGCACTAAGATAATGGTTCATGGTCAACTCGGCACCCCCCAAAAAAAGGTGTCTCATTGGCCATGTCTATCGTACAGCTTGAAATCCACGACTATGGAATACGGACAGAATTCATTTCAACCCATTGAAATGGCACCATAGGTTACAGAAATTTATATTTATCTAAGACTGTAACCGGCCTTGCTTGCCTGTCACGCAAGAGGCTAGCGTCTTTTTTTTCCCCCGCCTTGTTTCTATCCATAGACACAGAAGACTGAAGCTAGAATCTGTCACTGAACACACGAACTCTTCTATTCCACTCCAAGATGGAAACCAAATAAGGCAGAAGCTGGGAACTAATCCTATAGCTTGTCATCAATGATCGGGCGGACACGACATTATCTCAACCATACCTCTTTAATATGCAAAAGAACATGAGAAAATAGACATCACCGAAAGAAATATATAAATATCGACTTCTTACCAGCAATAGTATTCCTTTCCTAATGTGGGACGCAATTTTTCGTTTTTTTAAAGCATCACCCTGGCTGTAGTTTGGGGCCCCAATACAACCTAACGGTTGAAGGGGGTTTATGGGACTTGTGTCCGGGTGATTCTCACCTGAATGGTGGCGCTTTGTATCACCGGGTGTTGGTCGCTCGTTGTGCCGTCCTGTTGGGGTTGAACTTCATTCATTCACCACCAGTAGCTTTAATTTGTTAACGCCCCAGCAACAAAATCAGCGATTCTGAACCTGTGGTCGCGACCCATCTCGGGGTTGAACAACCATTTCATATCTGTCACCTAAAGGTAAAGTCGGGAGATGTTAACCAGCGTCAATTCACACGGTTATATACCATAAGTTCTCTGCCAGCAGTACGGACAGCTGATAAACTGCCCGCCTGTGTCGCCGTCCGCATGCGCAACTCCGTAGCTACAGCGACATTCCTCCATTCACCCCAGAGTATCAACTCTGGTACCCATTACATAGAGGCTGGATGAACCCCGGAAACCAGCCGGTTTCGAACACCAGCCGTGCGCTGCAGTGAATCGCAGCTGGATTTGAAAGCGAGTCTCCTTTCGACTGCGCTAACGCGCCCCCCAGGGTTCACCTAAGACCATTTGAAAACACATATTCACTGAAGTTATGAAGAAGCAACGAAAATAATTTTATGGCTGAAGGTTACCACACCATGAGGAACTGTAGTAAAGGGTCGTGGCATTAGGAAGGTTGAGAACCACTGGTCTAAATATACTCTTTTTAAAAGAACGTTCTTTTATTCGAGATTTCTAGTCGCCCAAATCACTACCGATTTTTTTGGGGTATCCTAATTTAGCAAAGCGCTAATATTTGTGTCCATCGGACACAAACCCAAAATGTTATATTATTTGTTAACCGGATGTATATTGCAGTGGATTAACTTTTCCCTAGGGCGAATATCAGAACATTGCAGTGGATAAACTTTTCCCTAGGGCGAATATCAGAATATTGCAGTGGATTAACTTTTCCCTAGGGCGAATATCAGAACATTTCAGTGGATTAACTTTTCCCAAGGGCGAATATCAGAACATTGCAGTGGATAAACTTTTCCCTAGGGCGAATATCAGAACATAGCAGTGGATTAACTTATCCCTAGGGCGAAAATCAGAACATTGCAGTGGATTAACTTATCCCTAGGGCGAAAATCAGAACATTGCAGTGGATTAACTTTTCCCTAGGGCGAATATCAGAACATTGCAGTGGATTAACTTTTCCTTAGGGCGAAAATCAGAACATTGCAGTGGATTAACTTTTCCTTAGAGCGAATATCAGAACATTGCAGTGGATTAACTTTTCCCTAGGGTGAATATCAGAACAGTGCAGTGGATTAACTTTTCCTTAGGGCGAAAATCAGAACATTGCAGTGGATTAACTTTTCCCTTGAGCGAATATCAGAACATTGCAGTGGATTAACGTTTCCCTAGGGCTAATTTAAGAATAATGCAGTGGATTAACTTTTTCCTTGAGCGAATATCAGAACAGTGCAGTGGATTAACTTTTCCCTAGGGCGAATATCAGAACATTGCAGTGGATTAACTTTTTCTTAGGGCGAATATCAGAACATTGCAGTGGATTAACTTTTCTCTAGGGCTAATATCAGAACATTGCAGTGGATTACCTTTTCCCTAGGGCGAATATCAGAACATGGCAGTGGATTAACTTTTCCCTTGGGCGAATATCAATACATTGCAGTGGATTACCCTTTCCCTAGAGTGAATATTAGAACATTGCAGTGGATTAACTTATCCCTAGGGCGAAAATCAGAACATTGCAGTGGATTAACTTTTCCCTAGGGCGAATATCAGAACATTGCAGTGGATTAACTTTTCCCTAGGGTGAATATCAGAACATTGCAGTGGATTAACTTTTCCCTAGGGCGAATATCAGAACATTGCAGCGGATTAACTTTTCCCTAGGGCGAATATCAGAACATTGCAGTGGATTAACTTTTCCCTAGGGCGAATATCAGAACATTGCAGTGGATTAACTTTTCCCTATGGCGAATATCAGAACATTGCAGTGGATTAACTTTTCCCTAGGGCGTATATCAGAACATTGCAGTGGATTACCTTTTCCCTAGAGCGAATATCAGAACATTGCAGTGGATTACCTTTTCCCTAGAGCGAATATCAGAACATTACAGTGGATTAACCTTTCCCTAGGGCTAATTTAAGAAGAATGCAGTGGATTAACTTTTCCCTAGGGCGAATATCAGAACAATGCAGTGGATTAACTTTTCCCTAGAGCGAATATCAGAACAGTGCAGTAGATTAACTTTTCCCTTGGGCAAATATAAGAACATTGCAGGGATTAACTTTTCCCTTGGGCGAATATCAGAACATTGCAGTGGATTAACTTTTCCCTAGAGCGTATATCAGAACATTGCAGTTATTCCTGTGGGAAAGAAACCCACATAAATTTTCGACTATCTCAGCTTGAGTCGGGAGCTAAAACAGGTCTTTTACATTACGATAGAACCCGTCTAATCTGAGCCAAACTGGGCAAAGATTCGACAGGACAACATCCAGGACAAGCCCATATCAGCTCCATCTCACCCCTCAAAGCCAGCGAAGAGTCTTCATGCTGACTGAATTTGTTGTCATTTGGTTAACTACTCGTTTTGCTTTTCTCTCAAGTGGCACAAGACACTCTCCGCGGCACTATTCTTTCCAGGTAGGGGTTTTCAGTATCTTCAATTTTTCTTGTTACTTCTCATACAGGCGAGAGATCACCTCGGCCTTGTGCAGTTAGAGTGCACCCACATGTGGGCCGTCCAGCCAGTCTATCTGTATTCTCATTCCCAAACACGCCTGCACTGAGGCGATCCATTCCACACGAGCATGATTTGCAAATGAGAGACCATGACAACATGTGTGGCTAAGATTTTCTCCATCCATCGGAATGCAGCAGTTGTTACCGCCACAACGACCATTATCATGATGGATATTGTAATGTCGTCTGAGATTTGAACAACAGAATCAACATCATGGCACAAGGATAGTAACCTTTAAGTGCTCCGTTCTACTTCTAACTCAAGCCTACGTGCGAAAAATGTCATCGCAGCGCACGAACTCCGTAGCACCGGCGAGGATCCTGAAATACTTTAGGTAGATTTGTATTTCTAAATTTTGCTCAGGTAGCGCCATTAGGTTACTCTTTTCGATTTCCAACTGCCAAGAGACTTTTTTTTTTTACTACCCAGAGACCAGGGGAAATTACTAGAAGTGCACGTGAAAAAAATCTCAGCCTTTAACGGGGCTTGAACACGGGACCTATAGCACTCAAGGCGGGCGCCATGACGCGAGACCACCCAGACCCCGAATACTGGAGCAACACATATAGTTAAATTCATTGAAAAACCAAAGCTGAAATGGTTCAGCCAGATGGCGAGAATGAATCCAACAATGTCAGAAACAGAAATGAAAGCGTACACCGTGAAAACACACCAAGAGGCAGAGGAAGACCCAAAACTACACAAAACCCAAGCATCCCAAGTAACGGGACCTATTATGCTTAGCTGTATGTCATCTACTGAACAGCGACACCTAGCGGCAGAAAGCAAATATTGACACACACAAAAATAACGAGTTTTTCAGCCATTTAGCCTTCCGTATGTCGGTTCTGTGGCTAAGTTGATGCGAACACTTCGTAATGGCGAGATGCCGGGTTCGATTCCAGCTACGGGCTATGCGCCTTGCGTTGGTTTCGACAGTGATATCAAGAAAGCCGACCGTCCATAAGAAATAGCAAACTACTTGACCTAAATTTGCCTAGAAAAACCAGCCAGGGGCTGTTGGGGTTGGTTTTGCAACGTCCTGTAAAGTATACGCAAGTAACAAAGCCTTCCGTATAAACGGTTGTTGTGTGGATTTTTGTCGTGGTATGGAGCGTCGCAGGTCGACCAAGCCTTAAATTGGTACCAGGATGGCTGTCCTGGGAAAGTAGAGACGGCCGGTGTTATGCTGACCACATTACCCACCTAGTGCCGATGGTCTGAAAAAATATGGGCGCTTTTCCCATATACCCGATGCGCCTAGAGGCGTGAAAAGGGAGTTTCACTTTTTTTGTTGAATAAACGGTTATCTACCTACATCTGCCTGAATGTCTCTGTCTCTCTTTTCCACGCTCTGTCTCTCTCTCTTCCTATGCCTATTTTTTCTAATAAAGTACTCAAAAATAGACAAAGAAATAAACGCGTAGCTACTGAAAGTAACATATTTTTGTCACAGTTTTGACATTCAAAGTTTTTAAAATTTAATGGGTGAATTGTTTTTCATTGTCCACTAGAAAATCTTAGGATTCAGTCAATCAGCTGATAGTTCTTAAGCATCAGGGTCATTGATAGTGCCTAAGCGTACGGGCTCTCCCATCAACTACTTAAAATGCACCACCATGGAATAACTATGCGTTTATTATTTTGAACTGTATATTTTCTTCACACACGGCTAATGTCTCTACCTTTTCTCATATGTTAATAACTCCAATGCACTAACGTCATTTCACCGTTTCTTATGTATATGAGGCTTGATCTCGTAACTTAGCTAGCTCCGAAGAACGGCTTCCGCACACACACTTAAGCTTAAATAAAAGAGACTACTGAAAATTTTCACCCAAAAAGTTTGCAGCTAAGTACTTATACGGAAACGTATAAGTACTTGGGTGCAAACTTCAACTGCTCCAACATGCAGAGAGAAGAAATACAAAGTAAAATACAATCTGGAAATAAGGTTTACTATGCCCTTCAACATCTGCCAAAGTCAAAGTGTCTGTCTCGCAACATCAAGATCAAAATATATAAAAAGTTGATAAGACCAGTCGTTTTATATGGCTCTGAAACTCGGAGCACAACTGAAAGAGATGAAGCCTTATTACGGGTTTTCGAAAACAGAGTCCTACGACGAATCTTAGATCCATCAAAGATGTATACAACGGTGAATGGAGATTGATTGAGAAGCAAAAACGAAATTTATAATCTGTTTAAATCACCACTGATCACTGGCATCATGAGAGCTAATAGACTGAAATGACTGGGCCATATTGAAAGAATGTCAGATGACAGAGAAGAAAAAAAAAAACGGTATACACCGTGGAGATGAATGGTCGTAGACCACGAGGCAGACCAAGAAGACGATAGAGAGATAATATCCAGACAGACCTGTAAACACTTGTTGTTACCAACTGGAAATAAGGCCAACCAGACAGATGAATGGTGGCGGGTGATATCTGCAGCAATGAACCTCAAGGGCTCGGAATGCTGAAGAAGAAGAACTGAAAATGTTCGGCCACATACTTCTTGTGTCGTCTCCCTGATACCAGGTTGTAACTCAGTGTCGAGAATTTCTGTATTTGTCTTGCCCTTCTAGGGTGGTTTGAGCGATGAATTTGCCCCCCCCTCCCCCAAGGTTTCTGCTACACCATTGTTCCGTGTCTTTCTTGGTCTTCCTCTCGCCTTCTGCTGTTAAAAAGTCTTATGTGCAGTTTTGTCTGGCTGTATTCTCACTAGATGGCTGAACCATTTCATTCTTTGTCTGTCAATATAATCCAGTCATGGTCTCATTCCTAATTTCTAATGCTGATATTCGTTATAGTGTCTGTTCTTGTGTTGTTGGTTACCTTGCGGAGACAGCGCATTTCATATGTAGTTATTCTCTGTTCTAGTGCCCTATTCGACCACATTAAAACACTAAAAAAGGTTTTTTAAAATCCATACTGGTTGGGAAGTCGAAGGCAAGAAGGGCAAGAGGAAGACAACGTCTGACAACGATACAAGTGGGTGGGCAACATCAAAAGATGAAAGAACAACAGTTTATGAGAGTACTACCAAGACAAGATATGGGTGTGTTGGGCATCCTTTGCATCCAACCTTCAGTGCGGCGACGGAATGTTATTAACTAACGCTCCCTCCATCTTCCCATCAGTCGCTACTGTAAGCCAATATGTCCCAGAGTTCAGATTGCCACAGACGGTTGTTTTTCAATAACCTGACCGAGACAATATGTCACTGTAAACAAACGGCTGTTAAAAACTTAAAAGAGTTAAAGAAGGTTGAGACAAACTCATGTTTACATGCTCGGTGGATGGACAGAACAGGAGAGGTGCACAACAAGGTTTTTCGAGAAGGGAGGAGAACAGGAGAGTTGCACAATGAGGAAAGTTAGCGGGGAATGAGGTCAACATGTGCGATGAGGTAAAACGTCTGGAGTGAGAGGAGACATAGTATAGTCAGCATGAGTAGCGTGGCTACGTTGCTGGGAACCAAAACAAGGGAATCAAGCCGGGGATTGGCGGCCACGTCGTAATCAACACACGCGTCACGTCATCTTCTTACGGATTCATTGGCTGGCTCCAGCGGCGGGCCAGATAGCGATTTTTGACTGGTCGCGACCAGAGTCTATGTCGTAAACATTACAGCAGCAAGTGGCTCAGATGGATGGAGGACAGAATAAAAACATTGAGGGAGCAAGAGAGTGAAATAAAAAGATCATAGAGATTGAGTACTTTAACCGCCGTATGAGAACTCCATGCACAGAGGAGTATTTTGAAGTCGGTGCAGTTTATCAGTGCTTTGCTGTTTGGTGTCTTCAAGTTCACGTGTTTTTGTTTAAAGTTGAAGCTATTTGTGCATTAGTGAAATAATTGTTGCTCTCGCTATAGTTTTGTGAGCAGGACCATTTACTCACAAAGCTAGTTTTATCTTATAACTGTTATTATCGTTGAGTTAAAAATAAAAAATAAGGGACATTTTTATGAGACTATGTAGTGCTAAAAAAAACGGTTGTAGATTATAATTTTACGAAATATTTATATATAATTACCAAGGCAATACAAGACAAAATGTTACGAAATTCAATACAAACCTGGTTCGTGATCAGACAACCCTTTCTGGCAGCAGATTTCATCATGTGATTAACTTCAGTGTGTGTGTTTACCACAGCGATCTGTGGTTTTACAACCCGGACTCCGACAAGTGCCAGATTTTATGTTTCGTCTGCAGATGTGTGGATCACCTGTACAGCTCCATAAATGGCCTTTTTTCTTCAGCTGCACAAAGTTACCTGCCTTTTACTTGGACAAAAACCAGCCAGGCGGAACCACCTTGAACCCTTGCCTGATGTCCTCAAAGGTACGTTAAGTGTGTCAATACTGCGTGATTTTGTTTGAACCAGAAATGCTTGGGGGAAAAAAAAAATGCTTTAATTTTGTTTTGGCCAAACCCTGCATTAGTTCTTTTCCTGGCATAGATTAAACAGGTTGCTCTGTTTTTTTTTTCTTTCTGAGTTTCCGCCCTCCCACCAGGGACTACGATCTAAAGGTTTAGACCTAGTGGCACAAAAAGCCACTATTTAGATGCCAGTCCTACAGGAACTAATTCCAGATATCCCGCTCAACTGTATATATTGGAGTATACCCTTCCCCAACCCTCACTACAAAAATAAACAACCTGTTTTCCTATTTGGGTTGGGGCCTTCCGTAAATTTAAACAGTTGCAAAACCCAGAGAACAGGACGTTGCAGAACCAACCCCAACAGCCCCTGGCTTTTGTGTGGTTTTTCTGGGCAAATTTACGTCCAGTCGTTTGCCATTGATCCTGGACGGTCGGCTTTCTTGATACCACTGTCGAAATCAATGCAAGGCGCATGACCCACAACTGGGATCGAATCCGGCATCCCGGCATTACGAAGCGTTCGCATCGACTTAGCCACAGAGCCGATGTCAGCTTGATAAAACTGCAAAAATAGAGGACGTTAAAGCGGCACGCCCTCAAGAGCAAATAGCAAACATATACAGTATAACAACGGTTCACAAAGAATGAAACCTGGCTGCAGTAACTACATAAACACGTAATATTATTAGGGGGAAAAAAAAAAAGGATAAAGACCAATCATACACTGCTTATGTAGTTTTATTTGACGGGTTTTGACAATCGCCAGCATTAACAACAACAACAACAACAACAACAACAACAACAACAACAACAACAACGAAGCGACCGTTCAACTAGATCCAGACTAACAGGTAATAATAATCCACGCAATAATAAAACACAACAACAACATCGACAAATACTAAACAATAATAATAACAACAAATAGAAGCAACTATGAGGTAAGGGGAAAACACACAAAGGGAAAGGGGGGTGGAGGGGGGGGGGGGGGGTGAACGTGAATGTTGGCACCCAAATCCCATTAAATCGAATATATAGGTCACTGAAATAATGATAGGATTTAATCGCGCACTGAAGTAACGGAGAGATTACACCGTATCTGCCATTTTCTAATAGGAAAGGGTGTGTAATTTGTTATGCCAAGGGGGTGTTTAAAGTCTATTGTGGGGTAACACAAATTTAGCATGCTTGGATTTCCCCCGCTGTTTAAAGTTTCCATAGACACCGCAAAATACATGAAGAAAACAATATGAGACGAAATTCCCTGGGTTTAAAATAGCACATTGATCGAAGTGACATCAGCAAACATGCAATTAGCGTCCGCTAATCTTGGTGATTTTATTCGGCCATGTTTTGTGACACAAGAATAGGTTGTGGCCTGTTTGTAGTTAAATCTACATTTGCCCTTTACAGGGCAGATATTTCCCTTTACAGGGAAGATGACACGCTGTGTTGCGGTATACAGCTAGGCAGTGATATTTGCTTGTGTCAACCTTAAGCTTCGGATTTTAGCATACATTTAAATTAGTCCTTTTTAACGACATGGGTTATAAAGGGCATGGATCTACACCCCCCCCCCCCCCCACACAGACAAAAAAAAAATAGGGCCAGGAACCCATAGAGGAGCTCAGATGGACTGGCATTAAGAAAGGTTATAGTTGCCAATAGTTTGGTTAACATCTTTCCCTCTTTCCAGACTTCTTCTTCTTCAGCATTCCACGCCCTTGAGGTTCATTGCTGCAGATATCACCTGCCTCCATTCATCTCTCTGGTTGGCCTTCTCTTTCCAGTTGGTGACACCAAGTGTTTGCATGTCTGTCTGGATATTTTATCTCTATATTCTTCTTGGTCTTCCTCGTGGTCTACGACCATTCATCTCCCTGGTGTATACAGTTTTTTCTTCTCTGTCATCTGACATTCTTTCAATATGCCCCAACCATTTCAATCTATTAGCTCTCATTATGCCAGTGATCAGTGGTGATTCAAACAGATTCTGAATTTCGTTAATGCTTCTCACTCTCCATTCCCCGCTGTTTACATCTTTGATGGGTCCAAAGATTCGTCGTAAGACTCTGTTTTCGAAAACCTGTAATAAGACTTCATCTCTTTTAGTTGTGCTCCAAGTCCTCTTTCCAGACTACTGTGTTATATTATGCAATACAAGGAGGTGTAGGAATCGCATCATGTGGCGATGGCGAATGTGACTAGAAGACCTGCTCGCATTAATTAGGAAAAGTCTTCTGCATTGAGGCCATAGGATTTCAGGGACACTGATGGCGTCGCACGTATTCATCTGCTTATTCTCAGACTCTCAGCTCTTATTCTGTCTGCAGTTATTTTCTTATTTATCTCTTCGAGGACACCCCCTCCCCTCACCCCCTCATTTTTGTCCAGCCTCCATTTGTTTGTATTTACTTGAATCATGTTTCCTGACATCGTGTACACACGAGTCTACATCCGTACCTTATTTATCTTGTCCCGCTTGTACAACATATCTTTATCTCGCAGTAGAGGTCCACCTCAGCATCTCTTGTCTTCAATTCAGCATAGAGAATGTTTTAGTGTCTTTGCCAGCCTTCAAGTGTGCATCTGCCTTAGAGGCATGCAACCAACAGTCTGCAAACAAATAAGTGAGATCTGTAAAACGGATGTACACGCAGAACTTAGAAGAAGTAGGTGTACAGCCATAATTTTCCGCCAGAATTTACAGCTGGTTAACTTTAAGAAGAAGTTTTCAGTCCATCTAGCGGCCAACATTTGCAATCGGGCAAACTGACATCACAAGTCCGCCATCTGAGATATATACTCAGTGTTTTTACTGATATATCTAGATATTAGTTGGTGCCGACTGTAAATTTAGAACTGATATCATTAGTCTATGACAACTTCTATTCACTAATAAGCACGAAGAGATAACGAGTTCCAAATTTAGTATGGCCATAGAAGTTCTAATTTGGGACCTTAAATCAATAAGTCACATGGGCTGTGTTCTGTTCTTTGTGCTTTAGCTAGCACCCGCAACACTTTAAATAAACGGTGCTTCCGTAGCGGCCGTAATATCATGTACAGGTTAACATTCTTTCATGAACTGAGTTACAAAAATGGGCAAACAGATTTGACAAGAAAAAATATGTTTTATACTGTTTTGCGTATGTTGTTGAAAATAAATATATTTACTTTTCTGAGTCAATGAGACTTCAACTTTAAGGTCACAAAACGATAGTGTGATATTTCTTTTTTTTTAAATTCGTGAAGTTTTATTATCGATTGGATTACGTTGCAGCATTTCTTTAAGCCTGGCCCAGCATATACTCATATAGTCAAGCATTTTGTCGGGTTTCTTCACTCTAGTCACTGGTGGGTTTATGTATAAGTTAAGCAAGCTACAACTTAGAGCTCCACAATCTGCAGGGGCCTCAGGACAATCCTGTTTTTTTCTCCACGCATGCAGTTTTCGTTTAATAAAACCTGTTAGACTGCAGCGGTTCTCATCCTGTGGGTCGCACGACCCTTTTATAGGGGTCACATAAGACCATCGAAAAACACACATTCACACTGAAGTTATAAAATAGGAACGAAAATAATTGTATGGTCGAGGGTTATGTTGAAATTGCCAAACCAATATAAATTAATATAATCCCTGACATTTCGCTGTTTTCTTGCTTTCAGATGTTGCAAGATTCAAAATGGTCAACGCTTTACCTGACGTTATCCCTATGCATCAAGAAACCAGCTCCAACAGACAGAAGAGTGCAGAAAGCTCAATACTGATGACTTCTGCCTATTCAAGTCACCAGCGAAACATTCGCAGACATAAGAATCAGTACAGTCTTTCAGATGTTTGCTACTGCAGCCAAGAGGGCCCTGAAGAGGACAGAACTGGCATTACGTTTAGCTATCACATCAACAGCCGCAGCTGCGCAGAAAACAGTGATCTCATGTATGATAAGGTCATAGTTCACAGCAGAAACAGAGATGAGTCAGGTGGCACACACAGCCAAACAGGCATCCCGTGTCAAATTCCCAGCATAAACCAATTCTACTTTTCAGGACAATTCAGTCACCAAAAGGGCAGTGGAAATAACGAACACAGCCAAAGGGTATTAATCCCCACATCTATGACATGTCAAAATCAGTCCAGTTCATATAGAAATGTCACTGATGGGGATCAAGCTGAACCAATAAACAACCATACAATCAACTTTGGCCAGGAGCTACCTAAATCTGATAGTGAAATCACAAGGGATATAGTTATGGCATTGAGAAGAGTTGGGGATAATCTGGATTCCAGGCTGCGATTTGAAAACAAGGTATGTTTATCTAATGATTACTGCTTTGTTTATGAGTAAAAAAATAATGTGATAATATAACAAACACAGAATAATAGTACACTTCAAATCTTCCAGAAGATATATTAGACAGCATGATTATCACAATTATTTAAAGGTACAATTTAAATATATTATACTTTACAGTCTATATACTACAATCTGTAAAATATTAATACATAATCTCCCTGTGTAGGTTCTGGGGCCCTATCCCCCCTCTCCCCAAGCATTTCGTAAAAGGTGACTAATTAGGGGGGTTTCCTTTGCAGTCCGAGTGCATCTGCTGCAGAGGTGAGGAACTGACATCAGCATACAAATAAGCTATATCTGTAAAACAGATATACACACAAAACTCAAGTTCTGGAACTAGATCATAGTTTTGGAAATGACAGAAAGCCAGAACCTGCTGCCAGAGTTGACAGCGTGAATGCTAAGAAAAGGAAGAAGAAGAAAATATCAGCCTTGAGGGAACAGTCAGTTATTCAGTTACTCAGTTAGTCTTTAATGAACAGATTACAAAATATATTCATTATATTAATCGAATTATTACAGAAAACATTTATTGCTAGTAGTAAAAGTAGTAGGTATACAGTTGAGTTGAGTCAAGAATTGACATCACAGCACTCAGGGCATTCCCATGCATGCTCCGTCATCTTCAGCAGTCAGCAGAGTTCGAATACTAATGGTTACGGTCACAGTCTAGTTATATGTCTGTCTTGCCTTTCCCCTGAGTATAGTGAGCCAGCCAGACCCTCTGGTTACACCCATCTGCCTCATTCTCTCAAGGCCATAATAATTTACTATTACAGTGAAAATTGTAAGACAATATGTAAAGTTATCAAGAGTAAAGTAATTTGTTCTGTAATTTACCCCATGAATTTTCTAGTGTGTGTTTTTGTGTATTTGATGTGTGTGTGTGTGTGTGTGTGTGTGTGCACATTTATGTGCATGTGCACATATTTTAAATTTATATAGAAATTAAACATTTATAAATATTTATCACATGCAAAATATTCACAGTAGTTTGCATCCTCTCTGTTTCAGAAATCATTGCTGGCTATTATGGGTGCTTCTAAGATCAGTGATGGCTGGTTCACCTTAATGACACTTGGACATCAGAGTGTACTTGGTGCCATGGTTTGTCTTTCCATGGAACTTCTTCGTCAGCTCAACTGCCTGTAGCTTCAGTGACGTGAGGGTGGAGAAGAAATTTGTTTCAGACATTACAAGATTGACTTTTTTTATGAGGATAAGAAGCTCTTGACTCTTATCTGTCAGATTTGAACTCTTTCAGACCAAGAAAGTTTGGCAACAAATTCCGTAATGGCAACCACTATGAGAACTATCAGACAGACTTAATAAACTGTGAAAGTGGCCACTAGAGAAGCCAGATTTCTTTAGTAGGCTCTGATCAAATATTAAAAATAAGACACCACAAGAGTAAGAAGAGATTCTGCATTTCTTGGTTAAAAGAAACGAAATGGTGAAATCACTTTTATGTATGTGTATATGTGAGCTATTGAAGTAAAATAGCCAGAACTCTTGACTTTCAGCCTGGTGATCCATTCAGGCTGTTTTTAAAGAAAGATTGACATGAACTCTTTAGTTGATCCATCACAACTCTTTCAGTTCCCATCTCTTATTTTAGATTATTATAATCCAAGCTGTTACTTTAAAACTAATAACTTTTGGTATCTAAAGTAGTTCATATAAAAGCACTGTGTTCCTCTTATGGGTTCTGGAACTCATTATAGGGGAAACAAAAAACATAACGACTGCTCCTTAAGCATGCTGCAAAAAAGGCATCTTATTAAGGATTTGCTAGAATTGGATATGTGGGGCCAGAAGATGGAAATATCACAGCCTAGCTGTAAACCACAGCCCAATGTGCCAACTGTACTTTTACTGGTGAGTGCAGAATAAGATAACATTGTGAGACTAGAAGTAACAGCTGGAATGCTTACATACTTATTTAGTTTATCCTCTTCTACCTTGGCGTGCAAAAAAGTTTGCCAGAAAAATAGCCAGACTTCTCTATCAGCAGTTTTCTTTATGGCTTTGTTCCAATCTAGTCCTCTCAGTTGTGAACTGTCAATGTCTTTCCAGCGAACCCTGCGTTATCCTCGAGGTTTGGCTCTCTTGTCTTGGCCTTCTATGGTGCCCAATTCTCTCCCATTTTGCATACAAGTCCAAACCATTGTAACTGTGACTGATCCACTCAAGTTTGTAAGGTCTTGGTTTCAAGATCATAAGGTATTGTCTGGCTGCAAATTTTGTCCCTTCTTGTTATTTACACCCCCTTTTCAAAACTAATTTCTGAAGCCTGAAGCCTTTATTTGCGAGCTGTTGTCATTGCCCATGACTCACACCTGCAGGTCAGGACACAGGCTGAGCAATTAACAGCCATTTTTGTCCTCTTGCCATATTTCTCTTTTGCTGAGAAACCCTCGGTTTATGGCATGGAAAAGTTTCCTCAGCTACAGCTTTAAATGGACTAATACTTCTTAAAGTCCATGCCGTGTGGCGTTGGTAGTCATGTCTATCCACAACCTTCAGTATCATGTATTTTCAGTCAAGTCTGACACAGATAATTCCCTATGCCATAAAGTCAGACTGTCCAGCATCTTTTGTCTCAGTCTCCCTCTGCCTCTCCTCCCCTCCAACTTTCCTGCTGTCACAATGTACGCCAGTTTCCTCCTTCCCATCACATGACCAAAGACTGTAGACTACAAGGAGTTATAATACCACAGGATACCATGAGGTCAAATAAATGCACTGTGCATTGATTGGTAATAAATAAGTTAAAAATTAGCAAGAGAGCTTTTGCGAAGTAAAGATGGCTAGGCCAACATTGACCACATCAGAAAGTGTCAACTGGTCTCTAAAAAAGAACCATATATCCAAAATGTCTCAAAATGAGAAAAAGGTTCTTTTACTATGTTTATATGTATGTATGTCTTTCATGTAAATATTTGTATATATCTGTATGAGCAGAGTAGTTTTAGCTCTGTTGTGTGTAGATATATATATATCTATTATAGTAACTGCATATTTTGAGCCATATTTTGTTGGCATGCATTTTTCATATTTAGTCATATCCTGAATGATTGTCTTATCCAAGCTTAAACCGCTTCACTCCATGGCATTAATTAATTTCTTTATACAGGATTCAGCTGTTCATTCATGACTTGAGTGATTGCCTTTAACTATACTGTGGTAGTTTATCCATTTCATGAATGATTGCTATTGCATAAGCTTGAACTATTCAGCCATGACATGAATGATTGCCTCTGTTCTGCTTTCAGCTTGTCATCCATGACATAATCATAACACTGAACCAGGATATGATTTATTGCATAAACTAATCAGTAAAGAAATGCATGATTTAAACACGAAGGATTCGTTTATTTATCAGCATATCTTCATTTTTAATGACATATATAAATCTTGTCTTTGGTACAATACAAGAAAAAGTGTAAGTTGAAAAAAAAAAAGAATGACACATTATTTATAACAACAGACACAGCACAAATATTGTTATATTGTCCAAATATCATATTCTTTAGTGCTGTGTACTTATATTTCATAAAAACCATAGGCTTAATAACCATACAAGACCTAAAACAGGAGGCAATGAACCGCCAGACACGGAGAGCTATGACCTCAGCCGTATGCGCTGCCCTAGGCTCAAGACGAAAGACTAACTAATTAACTTGTATTGTTGAAAAATAGCAAATATTTTCAGGGTTGTTACTCATTTTTAGAATTCCTAATTGGATTTGTGGCTTTACAAAGTTTTTATAAACTTTACTTTAAATGTTTTTTTTTTAACTTTAGAGGTGTTTTTTTACTTAGAGAAAGTCTTGAGTCATAGTAAACTAAAATGCCAGAAGTGTGGAGCAAGGTGAGTTGAAGCTATTAAAGTAGAAATGATAGAAGCTGGGCTTTTTTTTTCCTAAGAAAGAAAAATGTCGGTACTCACCAGAAAGTGTCTTAAAAGCAGTGCCTGTACTTCTCACAAAGTGTCTATTACTATAGCGCTGAAAAAAAAATTTGACACTGGCAGGTCTTGCTAGTCACACTCACCATCGCCATGGGCTGTGAGTCTCATTCCTCCTCATAACGCAATATAACTACTAACGTCTGGAAAGACGGAAAGGTGCCAATCATCAGGATACATGTTATAGACATCCTAAATGGGTTACAGTTAATATCATAGGAAGTAAAGGGGGCCGGCGTGATGTTGACCTTATTTCCCATCGAGAGCGCTTATTTGTCTATAAAAAATATAGTCTAGCACTATTTGCCTGAATGGACAAAGACTGCAAAAGGCCCTTTGCTTTACTTAAAATTTTTTTTACATATAACAAGCATATAGTCAAATATGTATAGCAAGACCCCCCAGGCTCCCTAAAATATTTAACAAGACCTCCATGCCCCCTTGAGTATATATCGAGACCTCTATGTCCCTTTGAGTATATGTCAAGACCTCCATGCCGCCTTGAGTATATGTTAAGACCTCCGCTCGACTCCTCATAACATAACAAATTGAGATCAAAAAGAGGAGCAGGATTTATCCTAATAAATTGTAATTTTAACATTAGATGCACAAACTACTCAGGAATACAAACACATCCTTGTTAATATAATGGATTATTACAAGGACAAATTAACTCATTTTCAAAAATTACTTGACCCTCCCTCCCCTTGGGACTTCGTTAACCCCCCCCCCCCCCCTTAAAGGTTGGAGACCACCAGCTTAGACAGACATATATATATATATATATATATATATATATATATATATATATATATATATATATATATATATATATATATATATATATATATATATATATATATATATATATATATATATGTTAAGCAAATTTTTAATTTAATACTTATGGTTATTTTTTAATTAGAGCACCAACCCTCTCCACTTTGCATGTATAGTTTGGTGCCCCCTCCTCTTGCCTAATATAAAGTGCACTGGAGCCCCACCAGGGTTATCAGCGACCGAGTTGCCTATTAGCTCACTGGCAGACGACCTCATCGCCAGTTGGGACACTATTTGGGTCTGTCGCCTTTGTTGGCATCAACACTGCAGGAGTCCTTTCCAGGGCTCTTGTGGCTGGCAATGCTAAAACATTTTATATGGCGCACATAACCTAGTCACAATTATAACTTAAAGCTTCCTCTTCGAGGATGCTGGTTGAAGGTGACAATTCTTTGTTCTAGCACAGCACCTACCTACCCAGCAGGTAAATCCTGGCATGACCACTCCTTTTATAGCAATACTAACTACGTGCTGAGAATGTCAAACAGTACCCTAATACCTGACACAGACCTCCTGGATCATAACTGGTGATATGCAAAATGTGTTACATTTGATTTTGTTATATTCTCTATACAAATTTTCTCTTCGATGTGTTTTATTCTTCGTACTTTCACGCAATCAAATTGTGATATTCTTTTTTTTTTGGTTTGTTCCAAAGCTTTATTTGCTGTTTGAAAATTTATATACCTGCAAAAGCAATTGATTTTGTGTACTTATTTTTGTTTTTGTTTACCTTAAGGTTAATTTTTATGTTTAATAACATAAACTATGTGACTTTGATATAATTTTATGCTGGGCAAAAAAAGTTGACAGGCAGGACCAAAATATTCATGAAAATGTAAAGAACTATACTTATTGAAAGCACAATAAATAAATAAATTGAAATGGAATTATTTGTTATTCTTTATATTTTTAATGTGCGAATGAAGCAGTGAAAGCCATAATGCAGCAGTAATAACCATCATCATCACTATCACTATTATGTGCCATCTCCCATTTAAAGGTTGGCTGTAAACAAATTTTAATAACCTTTCCAGAGTATTATAACTGTACACAGACTTCTTCTTATAACATTTCTAGTGTCTTTGTTATGCCTGTACACAGACTTCTCCTTATCTATCTCTTGATGTTATCTACTAAAAGTAATGTTGTCTTTTGCTTATACACGTACCCTTAAGAAGAGATGGAGGAAGAAAGAGAAATAGAAACAGAAAAAGAAGAAAATTGATGATGATTAATGAGGTTTTATTTTAAACATGACATATCTAATGGACTGCGGTACGAGGTATAGAAGGACAAATTGCTTTCCTCGCCATTTTCTGAAATCCCCAAACGGTTATTTTTTTCAGTTGTCCCATCTGGTACTAAACCTGAAGGTTAAATTTGCAGTGACTGAAAGAGCCATGTTTTGGATGCCCTCCAACAGAAACAAATCCCAGATACTACCAATTCCATTTCAGACTGATGTATTGGGAGATGCCTACAACCACACCTATTTTACCCATATACATCAGGCTGACTTAGATGGGTGGAGGATATGTTTTCCATCTTACCTTCCAATCTTTCTCTTGCATCAAGCAAATCCCTCAACTCTTTCAGTACCGGACAACAACTGAACATACCTTTCTTAATCATTCCAAAGATAATATATTCTTTTTGTCTTCTATCACATACACATGGTACACTAATCTGTTGTATGGTAATTAATGTAGGGATATGAGCCATTGACTCTCACTCAGTCTTTGAAGGAAAAAAATCGGGGTTTTTGAGCTGAAATGCTACAGAAAGATACTTAGAATACCATGGACCAATAACTAATAAGAAGAACTGGCTCATAAACAGCACCCTGTCCTCAAAGCTCAGGTATTTTTGCCATGTTGAGCGTCATGGTGTCCTTGAGAGAACCGTGTTAGAGAGTACAGCTTGTGGAAAACGATGCAGAGGCCAACCTCCGCGAATGTGTGTACAAGACATTGCGGATGAATTGGCCATGAAAGCAATGGAGAATGTTCTATAGAAAAGATTATCTTCAGCGTGCCGTACGTAACGACAGTCTGTAAAGAACCCGCTGATTTCTGATGGTAATAACTAGTTTACAGCGAAAAGGCGAAAAATGCAATGTTAAGACATATAATAAGATCTAACGGCCTCTGAAAAACAATACTGCAAGGCTCAGTTGTGGGAAAGAGGAGGGGAGGCAGACCAAGAAAGACCTGGTTACAGAACCTGACTGACTGGACAGGCCTCAGGCATGAAACCATAAAGTCCATCGCAACTTACAGCCAAAGGTGGAGAGAGATGTTCAGACAGTCAACAGAAACTGGTGATACAACGACACGTAGTGTTACGGGATGATGATGATGATGAATTACTAGCTACATACGTCTTCTCCGCAGTGTCTCCGTTAAACTTCTTTAGATCTATGGATGAGTTGCTTTTAAACTCAATAGACTGAAGTCCGCATAAGTTAATTGCGTCTCCTTTTCAAGTCGCTGCAGAACCAACTCCAGCATTGTTTGACTGTTCTTGATGTCACGTCACTAGTCAATATTACGTTCAGTAGTTTGCCACTGCTCTCTCAACGCTCGGCTCTAGAGACAAATGTCAAAACAAACGCAATGCCAAATCGCCGGCGGTGGGGATCGAATCTGGCACCTTGAAGTTACGAAGCATATTCGAAACGCCTATACAGTCACAGGCAGGATTTTACAAATTGGATCTGGATTTCAGGTCGAAATAGTGTGAAGTAGGAATCATGAGATTTTCTTGTAACTAAAAGCAGTAAGTGGGATGTAGACCAACCACACTGCCCATCGAGTGCTGACTGACATGTACACAAATTGTATTGCCTGATTGGCCTGTAGAGAAATTAGGTAGCCTGACTGGCCTGTACACAGCACCGGTTGTACACTCATGCGAAAATTTCTGAACTTTGGTCTCGTTCCAGAACATGAATTTTTGCGTGAACATCAGTTTTACAGATTTGACTTATTTGCATGCAAATTGTTGGTTTCCTGGCCTCTCAGGCGGATGCACCCCAACTTCGAAAGAAACGCCTCTAGTTAATCGGCTTTTACGACATGCTTTTTAGGGTGGGAGTGTGGTGAAAGGCAGTGGCCTACACCCCCCCCCCCCCAATCACACACACAGTGGGACTCTGGAACCCACACGGAAATCTATAATAACGAAATAACCAGCAGTGCCAGTTCAAATGCGGGCGTATATATTCTTAGCTATTACTCCCCAAAATGGAAAGGCAAGGATATAATTGAACGATAAACTCATAAACACAGAGAGGTACACAAATGTATCATTTGATCTCCTCCTCTAGCTTGCTTCACCAATTTTCGTTATAACTGTGGAAATCATGCAAATGCTAAGTGTGTAGTTGTGCAAAGAAAGGGAAAATGGCTGTTTATACCCAATAGCTCCGTAAAAAAAGAGACTAAACTGTAACAAGTGCTTATATTAAAAGAGACATGAAAGCACACGACGCACTCTGACATTAATTCACACTGAAATTAAATGTCGGTTACGGTTTAAAATAAATAAACAATTGTCTTTTAGCCCAAAGCCAGCCTTTACTTCAGCAAATAAGAAGACAATCATATCAACGGGATGAGATATTTTTATAGAGCTGTTGGAATAACGAGAAAAGATTTAATTGAAAATGAGAAAACTATAACTGAACTGTAATACATAAAGAGCAGTAAATGGGATGGTTTGGCTAATTGACTCGTGTGGGTTAGATGGCGAGACATTGATCCACTGCATCTGTCAAGGATATTGTAAAAGGCGACTAATTATGAGTGTACTGAAAGCGGATGTATTGTGTGGAAAGGCGCAGATATCACCACCTAACTGTAAGACACAACACAGCTTGCCAGTTGCACATTTAAGAGCGATCTCAGACCAAGCAGAAGAAGAAGAAGAAGAAGAAGAAGAAGAAGAAGAAGAAGAAGAAGAAGAAGAAGAAGAAGAAGAAGAAGAAGAAGAAGAAGAAGAAGAAGAAGAAGAAGAAAAAGAAAAAGAAGAAGAAAGATAAAGTAGGAGAAGCAGAAGAAGAAGAAGAAATAAAAAAAAAAGAAAAAAAGAAGAAAGAAGAAGAAGAAGAAGAAAGCAACAGCCAAAGCAGCAGTAGCAGTAGCTGTTGTAGCAGCCGCCGCCGCCGCAGCAGTAGCCGCAACAGCAGCAGTAGTCGCTGTTGTAGCAGCAGTAGTAGTAGCCGCAGCAGTAGCAGCTGTTGTAGTCTGGGCTCCGAGAAACAGAATGTCAGTACCCGTCACAAAATGTCTATTACAACAGCCTTAAACAAATACTGATGCATACAATAAGGTGCTGGTACTGTGTGCCGTTGCGTACCGCCACAAAGAAAGCCCTGATGGTGGTAGTAGTTATAATTATTGTGGTGAAAGTAAGCAAGTAAAGGCCCCTTTCCTATGACTTCAGGCATACTGAGTATATTGGGCTAGACCTATATATAATTTACACACCGAACGGCACTTCGTGAGTGAGCGATCAGCATCACGCCGACCGCCTTTACTTCCCAGGACTGGATCTGGTGCCTACTCAAGGCTGGGTCGACCTGGAAGCCAAGGTTATTTGTGAAAAAGTCCGGCCCCTGTCAGAACCCGAACCGACAACCTTCGAGCTGCGAGCGAGCGTCTAGCCTCTAGACCACAGCGCCTCAATAATTGTTGTGGTAGTAGTTAAAATACAAAGAAAACATTTACATCTAGGTACGGATGTACTCTGGGTCCGCCCTACACGAAATACACGGACATAGATGGTTGCATAAGCGCCTGAACTTGGGAGCTTTTGTCCCTTGAGTGCCTGTCAAATGTTTTTGCAGTGGACAAAGTAATAATGACAATAATGATGATGTTAAAAAATAATACATGCAATTTCTTCTTCGTCTTCTTTTTATTGTTAATATTATTATTACTGCTGAGAAACCAAGCAAGGCTTGGACTGGTCATTCTCACAATAAGGTCATATCTTACTGATGTGTTAGATCGATCGATATGTTTGTCTCCTCGGAGTTGCTACCTGAAGGTTCAATACCACGAGGACAAGAATTCATAGTCTGTATGGCAGATCAAGAAGGCAGATTCCCAGATACCCAGAACCACCGCCTCCTCTAGAAATGTGTGTATTAATCTACTCGAATACAATAGGAAACATAGTCCGGCCTCTCGGACTTCCACAAAAACGGAAATTTCTGTTGACCTAGTTGGCGTATAAAAAGCTGCAGGAGGTCGTGCCCCCGACACACCTCCAAAGAAGTTATAAATATGGCACCCGTAACAGCCATACCATCCTAGTGGTGCCTGTAGTCCTGCGTGGTTACCCCTCTCACAATATGTAAACAAGTTCACTTTTAAGTATTTGTTTACATTTCATAATCGTTTCAAATATGTTATTATGATTTTTTACCATTCGGCATATAATAAGATTAACAACAAAACTAATAGTAATAATAATAATAATAATAATAATAATAATAATAATAATAATAATAATAATAATAATAATAATAATAACGATAATAATAATAATAATAATAATAATAATAATAATAATAATAATAATAATAATAATAATAATAATAATAATAATAATAACAATAGTAATAATAATAATTATAGGTGCTGTATTAATATCCTACCACAAACAGAGAAAATCCACTGATCACAGGACAGTCTATTTTTCAAGTGGTGGTAGATAAGCTGCATGCATTCGTGGGACCTAGGCTGCACTCTCTTGTGGGACGTAGGTGGGTTGGGGTTAGAGCTAGTTCCAGATGTTTTGGGATCGTTAAAAGCACCAGAAAGCCGGGAAACTCAGTCTTACCACCCTCTAAAATGTTGGACTGTCCTGTGACGTCATCTGGGGGTAGGATATTAATAAAGAACATAATAATAATAATAATAATAATAATAATAATAATAATAATAATAATAATAATAAAAGGCTTAATTCCCTTCAGCCCCACCCTTAGAAAACTAAAAGGAAGCTGAGCGCCCAAATGGTTACTTTTCTAACGTCGCCTCTGGCACGCACTTTAAAAACTAATAAATGCGCTCATACTCCAGTGCGACAAACGTAGCAAACTGACGTAAGCATCTTTAATGTATGTTCCCTATAATGCTTTTATTTTTATTTGCTTCAACTTACAGAAGCTAAAATTACAAACTAACTGCCACCATCACACTTACCTTTTAGCAGCGACTGTTTTAGTACATCTGGCAAATAAAATTGGCGGGACTCTAAAACATGACTTCTCTAATGTTCAACGATTAGGATTCGCAAAATTGACTCTGAAAATAAATAGCAACGTAAAAAAGCAACAAACTGGAGTGTCTATGACGCAAATTATAATTATCAAACAGTTGAAGATTTATTTGATCCTACATGGGAGAGTTGCAGGAAAATTAAGCTTATTGCCAGGCAAGAAATAAATTCTGCCCTCGATGACGCCAGATAGGTAAATGAAAGTAGGGATTATTAAGTGGAATATTACAGAAATGTCTTCCTTTGGCGTTTTTTTTTTTTCGAGAACAGAGAGTGAAGTCTATCTTTCCTTCCGTGTGTACATGTCTGCGTCTCACAGTGTGTGTACGTATGAGTTCGAGGCGCGCGCGCGCGTGTGTGATTGTAAATGATTGTCTGCTTGCAATAGCGCAGCAAGGTCAGATGTTACCAGGTGCGAAAAAGTTCATGTAAACTCTCCATTAAACACACACGGGCGCATACTC
Organism: Candidula unifasciata; assembly: GCA_905116865.2. Lineage (NCBI taxonomy): Eukaryota > Metazoa > Mollusca > Gastropoda > Stylommatophora > Geomitridae > Candidula > Candidula unifasciata. The sequence continues at coordinate 263,924 of CAJHNH020001957.1, read as the reverse complement.
ACGCTTTCTACACATACATCCATGCCTCTCTTATTGGGCTTTTCTTTTCGTCGCTATACTCACAGAAGCACTCGACTAAATTAAATTTTTAAAGCAGAAAGTCTACTTACTTGTTTACTGTATCAAGTAAGGTGTACTTGGGTACCCTGATAACATCAGATGCAAGATGTATTAAAGAAGCTTAATCTAAAATAGCTCAAGCAATGGCAGCAATTTACAAAGTGAAATATATTTTATGTAATCTTTCTTAGCTTATTGAGATGAGAAAGTGAATTCTTAAAAGCTATATAAATCCTATCTTCATATATGGAAGTGAATCATGGACGTTTGGTAGATTAATGAAAATTTTTTTAGAAGTTGTGGAGAGTTGGTTTTTATAGAGAAACAATCTACATTCTTTGGTCAAGTGATGAGAAGGAGCCAACTGGAGTACATCATGACAGTGGACGGTTGGTTTTTATAGAGAAACAATCTACATTCTTTGGTCAAGTGATGAGAAGGAGACAACTGGAGTACCTCGTAACAGTGGAAGAGTTGGTTTTTATAGAGAAACAATCTACATTATTTGGTCAAGTGATGAGAAGGAGACAACTGGAGTATCTCGTAATAGTGGAAGAGTTGGAAAAAAAGGAGGGGGAGGGGGGGGGGGCAGAGAGAGACTGAGAGAAAAGATGTTGGAAAGTTTGACATCATGGCATAAAGAATCATCTGTGTCAGAGTTGCCTGAAAGTACAGGAGACAGAAGTTTGTGGAAAGACATGATTACCAACGTCACACGGCATGGACTTTAAGCAGAAGAAGGATGTAGTGAGTTGAGCCCAGTTGAGAGCTGCCATCACATCAGTCAGGACTTTCCTGTTAATGTCCACATTCATCTTCAGCCACCAGAACCGATGTTTCCCTGTAGGTTCTGGAGCGTCATTTTGGAGAACACAGAACAGACCAACTGCCCACTAACAAGCATGTCGCAGGAGGCGATTAATTAGTAGTGTTTCCTTTAAAGTCAGAGTGCATCTGATCGAGAAGCAAGGAACCAAAAGTCCGCATACAAATAAGCCAGAACTGCAGTACGGACGTGCACAAAAAACTCAAGTTCTGTATCAAGAAAAAAATTCCAGGAGTGAACCGACAACTAGAACTTTCCACCGGAGCTTACAACCGCCGAATGCTAAGAAGAAGAAGAAGAAGAAGAAGAAGAAGAAGAAGAAGAAGAAGAAGAAGAAGAAGAAGAAGAAGAAGAAGAAGAAGAAGAAGAAGAAGAAGAAGGAGAAGACATTTCGTTGGTGACATCAGCAATCTTATTTATGCTTAGAGGTTTAAGGTTTAACCAACGGATCACCATCATAGCATAGAGGTAGAAACCCATAAGTGCTCCGTTCTTCTAACTGAAGTTTGAATCTGAAGAAGCTCACAGGCTCTGTAGCACCGGCGAGGATCCTGAAATACTTTGGGCAGATTTTTAACTCTAGCACTCGAAGAGGACACTATGCTGCGAGACCCAGCAGCCCTCCGTATGCGTATAAAAGATCATCAACATCAACAATAATTAAGCGCAAAGATGAATAATCTTAACTGAAATACATAACTAAGAAAGGTCAACAGGTACACCTCACTAAGGATGTCTCCGATTAATCACGTGGTCCATTTGCTAACACATTGAATTGCTATCCGATCTCCGAGAGATTCTGCATTCTAATTTGTTACTACAGTAATTGTCAATGACTCGAAAACAACACATCTGCGAGAGATTCTGCATTCTAATTTGTTACTACAGAAATTGTTAATGACTCGAAAACAACACATCTGCGAGGTATTATTCTTTCCAGAGGCCAGACCCTCATAAAAAGAAAATCACAAATATTTTGACAAATAAACACTGGTTTTAAACATTATAACTAGCCCGGCTCTCTATCGTAGTTGGCTAAACCGGATTGCGTGGTGACCGGGTGAAGAACTCCTTGTGGTCCGGGTTCAAGCCACATTTCTCCCAGATTTACTGTTTTTACAATGGAATCAAGGCCGAAAGGTTGTGATATCCATAATACCGAGCCTAAAGGTTAACAGCTCATGGCTTCTGGATACTAAAACAAAACAAACAAACAAACATTATAACTGTTTCTTCAACCACTTGAAGATTTTGGAATATGCTCTTGGCATTTCAGACTCGGCAAACCCATAAATTAGGAACAGGCCTAGGAACATGTCTTACAAGAATACTCGGGAGCTGAGTGGTCGCGAGGCATTACGTCCGGGTCTGGGAGGTCCCGGGTTCAAGCCCCGGTGAAGGCTAGGATTTTTTGTTACGTGGACTTCTCGAATTTTCCCCGGTCTCTGGGTAGTAAGATTTGGTTTAGTGTGTATTGATACGCACGTAAAAAAAAAATCACTTGGCAACTGAAAATCAAAGAGAGGAGGCCGGGCAAAATTTTGAGGTAAAAAGTCTACCCAAAAGAACATAATGGTTTGAAGAGAATGGCACAGCTGGGAGTGACCGGCGGGGGATCTGGCCGGCACTCTACACCCAGAGGAAAGGCAAGATGGACACATAAGTAAACTGTTTTTGGCGTTACATCAGCCATAAGAGAATGGGAGCTGTTAGCCTAAAAACACTTAGAGACATGACCAGGAGGAGATCGGAGCGCTTATGGTCATGTCCAATGTGCCATAAAGATGATCTCTAAAAAAAAAGACAACGAATGGCATCATCGGTATCGAAATCCCAGTGTGGGTTCAGGGATCCTATTATAGGGAAAACAAGAATAGACCCACTGCCTACCTAAAAGCATGTCGTAAGAGTCGACTAATTGGGAGCTTTCTTCGAAGTCGGAGGCAAGGAACCAGCAGTCTGCATACAAATAAGCCAGATCAGTAAAATAGATACACAGGAAACACTCGGGTTCTGGAACAGGATGTCACATATCGCTCCGGTCGCGTGCCTGATTTAAGGATTTCTCCTTAAGAACCAACAGTACTCTGAAATAATTATGTTGAGTCGTTGGCTCGTATTGGTCTAAGGGATGCCCCGTGGCCAATATACGCTCAACTTATTTCAGGAGTAGGGCAACTCAAGCTTTGGCACTACAAAATATAAAATATTCCCAGGCACACTTGGCTGGACACCCCCACTACTATGAAAAGGAAGCCCCCAGGTTATGATAGTATACTATCATAGCCATGTTAACACAGATAACACTTATTACTCACACAAACATCAAAGCTAGACAGTTAGAATGGTGAAATAGGGACACCCAAGTCAGCCATGAAAATGTATGCATGTAATCAGTGCAATATATACATATAATAAGGAATAGATTCTCAAGAATGTTTAGTTAATGGAGTTCAGGAATCAATGACACAACCCAGATATTGAAGCAGCCAGATATTGTTCTATGAGAGTACATGAGTTCATCATCGGACTGATAAGGTGCTGTGGGAAGAGAGCATGCAATGTGAATAAAAGATCACTTAGCCCAGTTCGTAGGTCAATGCTCCCCTCAGTCCATGGAGATTCGACTGTAGTTTACTCAATCAGTCGTTGGGCCTCGACTTGATCTGGTACAAGCTGACTGTCACAAACGAGGACACAAGAACTGCATAGGAGCCCACCAAAGCTCTTGGAGACTGTGATGCCCGCTGCCGGTCTCACAAGTAATGACACAATAAATGCATACAAGCCCAACAAAGCTCTTGAAGATTGGTTCTCTGGATTGATGACATAGGTGTCTGCAATTGTCCACTGGTCCTGGAACTCACAAACAAGCTCTTGCCATGTTGAGGTAGTGGCACAGTATACAGGACTTTTGGATCTGCTTGGTGCACAGAATGGTATGGGTTGGTGGTTGTTGGCTGGACTGTGATTCGTCTGCCTGATCTCTAAGGAGGTATCATCCTGTCAGGAAAGAACTCAGAATTAGTAATCAACCTTATTCACACACCAGCTCTCTCCTACCACTGCCACCTTTCTCCATTCCTCTTAGTGTAACTCTCAAGAACAGGAGACAATGTCTCCTTTCATTTATCTGTCTGTAAAATAGTGCAACAGATAGAAAACAAGGTATATAGTGGAGATAGATAGATACTACCACACATAGATCATCCTCTCCCCACTCTCACATCTGCACTCGCAGACATACATTGTTTACAGTTAGTACCTATATATATTCCGTCTCCACAGGCCGTTCACTACACACCCACTGAATCTGTGTCAAACACACCTTTGATTCAGAGCGCCTAGCCCTGACGGCACAGTATTTCACCGGTTAAAGATGACCTAGATTCCTTATTTCTGTTATGCGGCACAAAGCTTCGTTTGACTGGTCAGAGAATAATTACTTGTAGGGTTTAATATCTTTACAAATGGTGTGGGTTATGTAGAGCACCAACTAATTAGTCTGTACAGGGGAAGGTCTAATCTTCGGAGCCTGATCTCTGGACATCAAGAACGGTCGAACTCTGTGCATCACACAGCTGACTCTGCCCTCTCTGCAGCAGTTTTCAACTTTAAAAAAACATCAATTATGGTACTCGTAAACTATAATAAACTTACCCAAGCTTAGGAATTCTTCCAAGATAGAAATGGAACTTTAAATGCGCCAATTTCTGCATAGACTGTATACACGTCTTGACACTTTGGGATCAGGCGAAAGAATGTTTTTTCAAAACCCAACTTAGCGTCTCTAGGAAAGAAGTCCCCTGTATTCCTGCCCAAGGAGTAAACCGGTTTGAAGGAATTTCTAAATAAATTACCAGAAATCGTCAACCTATAGTTGCAAGTTTGAAAATGAAGATTTATCAAAGCAACTAGAGGGTCTAGAAATGAATATATCACCAGATAAAGGTATATATCAATATAAGATACTATATACCCTTCTGGACGGGTTTAAGTTTGAAATTTGACTGTCCGCGTAGGGAAGTCAGCATCACGACTCGTCCATCGTGTAGGGTTGGCTGCTCACCTCACGACACAGGACTGCAGTCCAGACGTGGACGAACAACCAGAACTTTCAGCTGGAGTTTACAGCTGGTGAACGCGATGATGAAGAAGAAGAATCGGTATTGAAATTCTTAGCTGGCTGCTGAAGGTGAGGATGAGGATCTTATGGGAATGTCCTGATTGCTGTAATGTAAGTTCTTAGCCTAACACCCAACAACACACAAAAACCCATGTAAGTTTAAAGCGATAAAACCATCAACAACTTCTGTGGGAACTCATGGAAGCAGGGCAAAAACAGAGAAGCGAAGAGGCCGTCTTAATTACGCTGGTACCATGGCTGATCTGCATCAGATAATAAAATGCCACTTTCAAGAAACACGCGGGTGGAAAGAAATGTAAATACAATAATGAATTCGCCAGTGAGAATCAGTCACATTTAACCAAAAGATTACCAAATATTAAAGAGTTTAGTGTAAAGTAATAATAGAGAAATGAAAATATGGGATATTCAAAAGCGAAAGTGAGATGAAACTCCGATGGAAAAACAAACACGCTTTTATGTACCCTTTAGTTCACTCGCCGGCGTCTGTGGCTAAGGCGTTGCGCACGCGCTTCGTAATTCCGGGGTGCTGGGTTCGATCCTAGCTACGGACCTTGCGCCTTGCGCTGGTTTCGACAGTGGTATCGAGAAGCCAACCGCCCAGAGAGCAATGGCAAATTCATCATCATGTAGCAGGTCCTTTGCAGAACGTCGCTCCTATTACAGTGTGCCTGAAAGAAACTCGGTCTCTCGCCAGTTCTCCCGCCTCATGTACTTTCATACTCAAGGAGTCACTTATATTCTGTGCCCATCTTCGTGTCGGTCGGCCTCTGCCCCTCCTCCCTGGTACTATGCCTTCTGCTATAATTTTTTTTCCAATCCGTGGTGGCGCTTGATATGACCAAAATATTTCAGCTTCCGAGAAAGGATGCTGTTTATTAGCCAATCTTCCTTGATGTTCAGATCTTTTAAGATGTCAATATTTCTCCTCTTCTTTGTCCAAGATATTCTGAGAATCTTTCTATAGCATTTCAGCTCAAAAGCCCTTATTCTTTTTCTTAAGGATTGAGATATAGTCCACGACTCACATCCGTATGTAGCCACAGGGAAGATGCATGCTCTCAAAATTATATTTTTTTCCCTCCTTGCTCGTGCTTAACAATATACTTTTAAGGCTGTTCAATCTTTGATTTGCTATAGTCATCCTCCTTTTAATTTCTGTTGAACAATCTCCATTGCTCTTCATTATACTTTCTAGATATTCAAAGTTTGTGACATTTTCAAGTTCTTCATTATTTATTGCTATTTTTGGGTGACAGCCAGTTTTTTTTCTGTAGACATTATTGTCGTTTTACTTAAATTCAGAAATAGATTTTGATCTTCACTATGCTTTTGGACAGACAATTACATTTTCTATTCACTTTACTCTGTTCGAAAGGAGGAATGTGTCATCTGCGTAGCGAAGTTCCAGAATAGGGTTGCCATCAATTCTTAGCTGATCATGACTGTCACAAGTCTGGTCATTTTTTTAACATCTCTCAGTATATTTTCTGCGTATATATTGATTAGGTATGGTGAGAGAATGCACCCCTGCCTCACACGCTTTAACACCTCGAACCAATCAGATGTTTCACCAGCTGCTCTGACAGCTGCTTGTTGTTCATGATAAAGATTTTCAATTAAATGCACTAAATGCGCTGGAAACCCCATACTTTTCTTAATAGTCCACAGTTTGTAGTGTTGGACACATTCAAATGCCTTGCTATAATCAATACAACAAGCATAAAGATCTACGTTGTATTCTCTGCATTTTTCAAAAATTATTCTCATATAATGGCAAACTACTGGACAAAAATTTGCCTGACCTTGACTCCCAGGTCTACCCAGCCTTGATAGGGTCATGGGAAGTAAAAGCGGCCGGGTGATGTTTACCATATCAGCCACCAAGTGCCGATTGGTCTATACAAACACAGGTCTAGCCCTATATTCCCAATAGGCCTAAAGGTGTAGAAAAGCGACTTTTTTTTTCTTTTACTTCTACCGTAATGTACACTGTGAGTCAAAAATACGGCTACAAGTTCCAATTTGTATTAGAAAGAAATGAGCGACTTTCTAAAATAAGACACATACAACTGTAAGTAAATGATCTTTTTCAGGACAGAGGCGCAAATCTGCACTTTATTCTTGCTCTAGAACTTGAGTTTAGCGTGCACATCTGTGTTACACATCAGGCTTATTTGTATGCCTACAGTTGGATTATTACCTCTCAGCCAAGGGCACTTTCATTTCGAAGGAAACACCTTATTTTTCGACTCTTACGACATGCTTCTTAAGGAGGCAGTGGGTCTATTCTACTCGCCCCCCCCCACCCCCCCCCCCCACATGGGGCCCCGAATCAGCATTTGGATTTATAATGAAGTCCTATTGTGTTAATACTCCATGTTGGGAACAGCTGGTCATATTGCTCGTCTTAGTTTTCTGTTTCGTTTACCACCAATCATCCCTACCATGATGTCCAACTCTGAAACCTGCTGGTTCCCCCTGCCTCATCTCCCTTTCCCAACTGTCCTGCTGTGTCGATGGACCCCAGTTTCCCCCTTCTCTCTAAGTCAGTCAATCAGTCAGTCCGTCAGTAGCATGTTCAATGCAGAACCTTGCTCCCATAACAACTCTCTGGAAAACTTCTCGATCACAAGCAAGATGTCCCGTGTCCGATACACCCATCTGGAGTGTATCTTCTCTCTAAGTCAGTCAATCAGTCAGTCCGTCAGTAGCATGTTCATTGCAGAACCTTGCTCCCATAACAACTCTCTGGAAAACTTCTCGATCATAAGCAAGATGTCCCGTGTCCGATACACCCATCTGGAGTGTATCTTCTCTCTAAGTCAGTCAATCAGTCAGTCCGTCAGTAGCATGTTCAATGCAGAACCTTGCTCCCATAACAACTCTGGAAAACTTCTCGATCACAAGCAAGATGTCCCGCGTCCGATACACCCATCTGGAGTGTATCTTCTCTCTAAGTCAGTCAATCAGTCAGTCCGTCAATAGCATGTTCAATGCAGAACTTTGCTCCCATGACAACTCTCTGGAAAACTTCTCGATCACAAGCAAGATGTCCCGCGTCCGATACACCCATCTGGAGATCATCCGCTACATCCTCCACCATTTTCTTTTTGGCCTTTCTCTTCCTTTCTTCTCAGGCATATACTCCTCCATTATTATTCTCCCAAAATATTTCAATTTTCTGTGTTTCGTCGTCTTTAATAGCCAACCTTCTACCTTCTTCAATATTCAATTCTTGAACTGTGGAAGCATTTCTTCTTTTCTTTACTCAAGATATTCTTAGAACCCATCTATAACATATATATTGAAAGGCAATTATGTGCTGTTTAGATTGTTTAATAAGTGTCCAGGTCTCACAGGTGTATGTTGCAATGGGAAAGATGCATGCTCTTAGAAATCTTTTTTTTTTTAAAATTAGATCTCTCTAAGTAACTAAAGAATATTGTTTAGTTTACTGGCACCTGGCAGGAATAAAGCACTTTTACTGAGTCGAACATCTTGTAAAGGTCTTGCCTTTCTGTTAGTACCTTCTACTAGATCACAACAGGAAAACACATTACATACGAACGCACCCACACTCACAGACAAGTGTACCTACCTCATCCCCGAACATACACACACCTGTGTGCCCTCACGCACACCTGTGGGTACATACACGCACCCTTCACGAACTCCTGTTCTATCAATTACTGAGAAATTGCCACCAAATGTCAGTTCAGGGTATGGAGGCAGTAGGTTAGCGTGGGAACTAGCAGATGTACCAGGTACTCACGGTATCGACCCGAGCATCCAAAGCGGACCCAGACCAGTTGGAGATAGTGCGGATAGGATGACACAGGAGTGTCTGGCTTGATGTTTCTAGTGCTGCATTTAGGTATAAGCCAAATTAGCTTAGGACCTCACAATCTGTAGGGCCTGAAATAATTTCAACTTTCTTCTTTTCAGAAATGCAATTTTCTTTTAATAGTATCTTCAATTCTTTGTGTGAGTGTGTGTGTGTGTGTGTAAATCTGTTTTCTTCTTCTATTTTTGTAGGTCAAATCCACCCCTTAAATATATTATTTTTGTAAAATGAGCCTTTTAGAAGTAGTAATCTAGATGTATATTAGATCATATAGTATATAGGTTGTAGATTATATAATTTAAAATAAAGTAAAAGTAAAGTAAAGATCCCCTTTCACGCATTTACGCGCATCGGGCATTTGGGAAGAGCACTCCTATTTGTACAGACCAATCGGCACTAGGTGAGTAAGGTGGTCAAACATTAAAGAAATTCTTATAAAAAACATAATGGCTGGAAAATAACTAAGACAAGATCCCTCGTCGACGTTGGTTTCGGCCCGTTACTTTCTATAGAATCTCGGAGAGCTACCCGACCTGGGTCATGACTCCAGGCCTCAATCTTCCTCTGCTGCACTTTACCGGATGTTCTCGGACAGGGACAAGACGAAATGGTGACTATGCAATGGGTACTGTGAGATTCAAAGTTAAATGTATATATTGTCGTTGCGGTAGCCAATTAAATCAGCCGGCTACCTTAACGACCGAGTGACAAGCTAACGGTTGGTTCATCGGACACAATATTTATTCCGTATGCAGTTATGAGTTATGAGTTAAGAACCAGATAGAGACATGTAGCGATCTCTCTGGCAAACCTCTACACCCAAGGTAGAAGAGGCTTGACTATGTAAGTATGCAAGTAAGTTAAGAACTGACATAACCGAATCATATCACACGGGACATTCCAGTTAATGCCTTAGTCACCATCTTTAGCAACAAGCGCAGAGTTCCAGTTCCGATAATACCAGTAACAGTGGGATTGAATGTCCGTCTTGCCTCTTCCCTGAGTGTTGAGAGTCAGCCAAAGCACTGGCCATTCGGCGCTGTATAATTCTCTTCAGATGATCTACTTGTGCTTTCTCATCATACTTGCTTCCAAAGGAGCCTTACAATATTTAGCTTGTCATACATGAAGTTACCACCAAAATAGTGTAGAACTAGCCAGCCTATCTGCCTGTTCATTATTAAACGCATCAGCATCCCATGGCGAAAATATGCTAACTACCCGTGACCTCATAAAGCCAGAGTTTCTCTTAGTGGCGGCGCCTTTTTTCAATTAAAATTTTTCCACGGCGTTCTAGCCTAAGTAAAAGTATGACTATTCGTTTGTAAAAGATAAAGTAAAAAAAAATTAAAACTCGTGTATCTTCGAATATTTCGCCGCGCCCATGTGAAGAGGTCGTGGATCACCGGGTCGCCAAGGCGCATAGTTTTGGAATCACTGTCTTAAGCGATTCTTGCCGCTCTGCACGGAGCATACCTGTCTCAACTTTTCTCAAAGCCTCAACGCTCACGTTTTGTTTGTGTTCATTATATTGTGAAGCTTGCGGATATAATTTTCTTTCGGTTTCACTTTTCCCAGCATGCTCTGTGAGCCCGTTACCTTTACGACATGCATGTGCACCTGGCTCTCAAGCCAGCGGAAAGCTGCAGTGATCGCCTCCACTTTAATGTACGTGAAGACGGCATTCTAAATGATATGCTGTTGTGTTCGTTTAACCTAATTCACTTCAAAACAACCCACTATGCATTTGTTGGTTTCAGCTGACACAAAAGTTGCCTTGACAGCAATATGGGTCCCTGCGCAAACCTTCGCTTGTGGGGCCCCTGGAAAAGTGCCCAGTGGGTACACACGTTAAGACGGTTTGTTTCTTAACTCCTAGTGACCTAGCTAGTTGAGAGACTAATCCATCGACAGAGGTTAAGACAATACTATCTAGTTGAGAGACTAATCCACGGTGTCCCAGCCATTTAAAAGCTACTGGGGGTAGGGGTGGGGTGGGTTGTGGTGTGGCTCAATTACCGGCGTCTCTGGTCTTTAATATCCTGTTCAGCCGTGAAAGCCTTCGGATGTCAGGCAGCGGACTTACTATACATTTTCCGAGCATTTTGTAATGTTGTAGAGTGTGTGTGGTATCATAGCATGACTAAGAAAGGATCACATTCGGGTTAAGATTATTTCTGTAGCTCTTGGCTTGTTGCATTTGGTGCTGGAATAGATCCCTCTGTAAGAATCAGCTACTACAAACACCAACACAGAAACAAAGGTTGCGAGGAGAGAGCTGTTATCTTCATTACAAGCAAACCAGTGGGAAAAAGACGGAATGTCAAAAAAAAAAAAAAGGAGTCTTGGAGCCTGAAAATTTAGGGGGGAAAGGCAAGTGCTGCCGCCACGAAATGTGCAGGTTAGGATTTTATTTATGTCTCTGGCTGGAGAAGGAAAAATAAAACAAAAACAAAAACCTCAACAAGGACTGGGTCTTCCAAAACAGAACGAAGCATTGTTAACAGTTCGACCAACCGCTTCACATGGAACAGTTGCATGTACTTATATCGTTCGTCTTTTCTTAATCTTTAGTTTGAGAATCCCCGCCCCTTCTCCGACACAATCTCTGTGATCTTTATTTCTAGATAGTTGCTTGTGAGCTAATTCCTTTGTACTGTTTCCATTACCTGTTCCCACGGTTTCTCTTACCTGTTCCTCTTATTTTTTTTTTCATAGTTTTCTATTTGACCTATATTCTCTCTCTCTCTTTCTCTCTCTTTCTCTCTCTCTCTCTCTCTCTCTCTCTCTCACTTTATTTATATATAGTTGTCTATGAGCTTATTCCTTTGTACTTTTTCCAATACAGGTTGCCACAGTTCTATTCATCTTGTCGTCTGCTAATGCTCTGTTTGACCGATTTTCTCTCTCTCTCTCTCTCTCTCTCTCTCTCTCTCTCACCTTATTTATATATATTTGTCTATGAGCTAATTCCTTTGTACTTTTTCCAATACAGGTTGCCACAGTGCTATTCATCCTGTCGTCTGCTGATGCTCTGTTTGACCCATTCTCTCTCTCTCTCTCTCTCTCTCTCTCTCTCTCTCTCTCTCTTCCTCCTTATTTTTATACAGTTGTCTGTAAATTTATTCCTAAGTAACTTTCTGTTGCCTGTTCCCACACATATTCTCTCTCTCTTTCTCTCTCTCTCTCTCTCTCTCTCTCTCTCTCTCTCTCTCTGCCTGTCTCTCTCTCCCCCCTCCTTATTTTATACGGTTGTCTGTAAACTTAATCCTAAGTAACTTTCTGTTACCTGTTTCCACACATATTCTCTGCCCCCTCTCTCTCTCCCCTCTCTTTCTCTCCTCTCTCTCCCCTCTCGCTTCTGTTCATTTAATACCAGCTAATTCCATTGCACTTTCCTGTAATCCGTTCTCACGGTGCTAATCCTTATTGTTTTCTAAAACTTCTGTCTGACCCAATCTCTCTGTCTCTCTCTCTCTCTACTCTGTCTCTCTCTCTCTGTCTCTCTCTCTGCATCTCTTTCTTTATTTATATACAGTTGTCTGTTGATAAGTCCTGTGTACTTTACTTTTATCTATTTCCATGACCCTATTCCATTTGTATTTTCTTAATCTTCTATTTAACCAAATCTCTCTCTCTCTCTCTCTCTCTCTCTCTCTCTCTCTCTCTCTCTCTCTCGAATCGCCGAAATATACTTCGCCGCAGTGTTCCTCCGACTCCACTTTCTGACACTCTGCCCCAGTTTTGAGCTTACCTCACCTGGACTCCGCTCCCAGCGTGGGATAATTCAGGTCGACGTGAGAGGGAAAGTCTCAGGTCATGCCCACAGACATGGCGCCCCGGCGATAAATGACGTGCAAAGGTAGTCTATTAGTGCCTGTGCCATTATACAGAAGAGCGAACAGAGGACGCAACAAAACAGATTAACTCAGTGTTAGGGGAGAGATTCCCTGTTCAGAGTATATTAACTCTTTGACTACCAGAACAAGCTTTCGTATGAGATGCCAATGAAGAAGTATCCTTGATTAAAATTCGTCAATGAACTACCCTTCAAAGTGGTAATATGACAGTACTATTGTAGTGACCATTGGACAGGTCGGATTTCTGAAGTGAGTTTTGACGAAACACAAAAGCAAGAGAACATATTTAGCTAATGAGGGGATTCGGTAAGTATGCGGATTCACGCATCATGCGTTGTTTGGGACTCAAATTCACATTAAAGAAATTCTAATAAAAAACATAATGGCTGGAAAAGACTAAGACAAGTGAGTATTATCGTCGGCCACTGCTCACACAACAACGATTAACACGCAACGCAGAAAGCTTTGCAAAGAAAGCAGTACCCCGTGACACCCCTGTCATGTAGACCAGCCTGTGCAAGCATGAAGGAAATCTAGTGTGTAGATGGGTAGGACTTTGTTACCAAAAACGAATTACTATAGTTACACACCCTCTTTCCCCCAGACCCGCTGAACACCCTCCTCCCTCCACCGCCCCCCTCCCCATAACAAAATCACAATCACTTCTTCACCCCCCCCGTGTGGGTTCCGGGGCCCCATTGTGGGGAAAACAAGAATAGACCCACTGCCTCCCCAAAAGCATGTCGTAAGAGTCGACTAACTGGGGAGCTTCCTTTGAAGTCGGAGTGCATCTTCCTGAGAGGCAAGGAACCAGCAGTCTGCATTCAATTGAATCAGATCTGTAAAACTGATGCACACGCAACACTCAGGTTCTGGAGCAGAACTGTAGTCCAGAAGTGGACGAAAAACCAGAACTTTACGCCAGAGTGTACAGCTGGTGAACGCGAAGAAGAAGAAGAAGACTTCTTCACCAGGATCTCGGGGGTCTTCCGCATACAACTTGGACAACAGAAGCAAATACCAGAAACCAAGATCAAAGGTACAAAGCACTTATAATGGGACAGTCGGCAGTAACCTTATGTCCCACCTGGGTGTGTGCAGAGGCGTAGCAAGGCAGGCGTGATAGTGCCGCCCCATTTGTATCACCGCTGTGAGGAGTGACCAAAAAAAAAATATGTGTGTGAGTGTGTTTGTTTGTGTGTGTAGAGGGTGACAGGAAAATTTGCGTATCGGATAACGCCGCAGCTTACAATGCCACTAGGGGTGACAGAAAATTTTCTGCACCGGGTACCACCTGACCTGGCTACGCCAATGAGTGGGTGGTCTATTTTTTAAAGTGGACTATTACAATATTGCAAAGACGATGTCGTTCGTTGCCCAACATGCCACAACAATTCTTATCGCCGATCATTTGGATCTCAAAGCGTGAGCTGGACGGTCCGGTTATATGGTATTTACGTACACCGGAGCTTAGCTATCAACACAACCCGATCACATAATAACAAATGACAACTGGACCCGCTTAAGACTCCACACAAACTCTCACACACATATCCATTACTTGACTCACCCGTTCATATTACAGGAAGACAACTATAAGACCACTATGGTCACACGCGGAAAATTTTCACATTTCGGAACTATTCACATTCAAAAACTGTTTTCAGTACTTTTTGGCAAAATTAAAATACTCAAAATTTTAAAACAATAAATGGTGGCCGAAAGGTCGTTGTGTTTGGAAGCTCGCTCTCCTTCGAGATACGCCTAGCCAGATCAAAGGAAGACAGAACAAACAGGAAACACCAAGAATGAAGAAGGAAGACATGCACCAGTGACAACAGGACGAGCGGTTTGATTCGGATGGAAGCATTAAGCCAGAAATGGCACAAACACCAGTATTCAGTCACGAAAGTGACGCAAATAACCCAGACCACAAATATAGGCGGAGACTGTTAGCAGCCTAGGCTAGCTAACAGCAGTCTGAACGTGGTCGAGCTTTTTTTTTTTTTTCTCAAAAGGACTTGGACTTGGACGATGTCGTTAGGCACTTTTCTGTTTAAGACTGTGACCATATTTGTCAAAGGCGTAATGGTGTAAAGTCTAGAAATATCGGTTATCGGGCACGCGTGTCTAGCCGGGGCTGTCGAAGTTGGTATCTTCGTACAAAGTTAGTTCTATATTTGAGCCGTGTGAAGCAAAATTTTATTAAACGTACTATTTACAAAGTTTGCAAACATTTTTGTGAATGTTTACAATTTACGCTGGATCCAGTAAGTGTTACTGAAAGAAGACCGACGACATTTATGCCACTGAACAAGAAATTTCACAGCTTTCTTAAAGAAGAACATTTTTAACAAATACATAAAGAAAGAATAGAGGGATTAAATAGTGCAAGATCAACCATCTAATGCTGGAGAAAAAGGGGAAAAAAATTAAGAAATCATTTGGTTTACAATTTGAGAAGAAAGATGTGAATATGAAAATCAATTTCTATTAGTATCAAAATGTATGCTTAGTCTTCTGGTATTACTTCATTCCTATGCAGCTGCAGAAAACAGTTTCTCTCTGCTTAATAATCTAAGGATTAGAAAAAAAAAAAATCTTCTTTGAAGACTTCAGTAATAAACGTATTGACGAGCTATTACTCCTGGACATTAACTGCAACAACTGAAATCAGCCGCAACAGTCTTGTAACAAACTGAGCAGGGAGAAAAGGTACCATTTCTATTCTGATCAAATATAGATAAGCCACTTTATATGTATATTTATTTATATATTATATATATGCGAACGCTTCGTAATGCCGGAATGCCGGGTTCAATCCCAGCTCTGGGCCATGCGCCTTGCGTTGGTTTCGACAGTGGTATCAAGGAAGCCGACCGTTAAGTAGCAATGGCAAACTACTGAACGTAAATTTGCCTATCCTATAAAAACCACACAACAGCCAGAGGTTGGTTCTGCAACGTCCTGTAAAGGATACGCAACTAACCTAACCATATGTGTGTGTGTATATATATATATATATATATATATATATATATATATATATATATATATACATACATATACACACATGTATGTACATATATTTATATATATACACATATATATGTGTGTGTGTGTGTTTTAAAGGTGTTTTATTGATTTTTGATTAAAAATTAAAAATGTGGTACCTTTAGTTGTGTTTTGGTACCTTTCTCAAAAATTATGTGGTTCTATTTCCAAAAGTTTGAATACTTGGGCTCTTTAGTGAACAACAGTGGCGACTGCTCGAAAGAAGTCAGAAGAAGACTTGCATTAGCAATTAAACAGATTAAATAACATGAAGAACCTATGGCAAAGCACCAGTAAATTTGTTAAAGTAAACATCTTGAGATCATGCATATTTCCTGTGTCAACTTACGGTTGCGAGTCCTGGACTCTCACTCAGTCATTGAGGAAAAAGAATGCTTTTGAATTGAAATGTTATAGAAACATTCTTAGAATACCATGGATCGAAAGAGGAAAAACATAGACATCCTAAACGAGTTGATCATCAGGGAGAACTGGCTCATAAACAGCATCCTGTGCCGAAAGTTGAAGTATTTTGGCCACATCAAGCGTCATGGTGACTTGGGAAAAAAACGGGTGATGGAGGGTGCTGTTTGTAGAAGACGAGGCAGGGGTCAACCACCGTAAGGATTGATACAGGACATTGAGTAAGCATTGGCACTGAAAGCACATAGGGCCGGAGAGCCGGCTAGGGAAAGGGATACTTTCGGGCGCGCCGTGAAGAGAGCGACGTTAAGTAAAGGACTTGCTGACTGATGATAATTCCCAAAA
Source organism: Candidula unifasciata (assembly GCA_905116865.2). Classification (NCBI taxonomy): domain Eukaryota; kingdom Metazoa; phylum Mollusca; class Gastropoda; order Stylommatophora; family Geomitridae; genus Candidula; species Candidula unifasciata. Next base: position 247,362 of record CAJHNH020001957.1, on the reverse strand, counting down.
TTATTTCGACAGCCCTGTTCCTAATGTGTCTTGTCTACATGCTGGCATCACCATAGTGTGGTCCCAGTGTTAACACGATGTAAACACGACTTCACAACTGTGCCGGAAGTCGCCACTTGACCTGCTGTCCACACCACTTCACGCCGGGAGATGAACTCGTCTGTGAAGCCATTGTTGGTAATATGTACGTAGATTAGATTGCATCAAAACACTTGTATTATAAATATCACAAAAGATATATTTAACCCTTTGGCGGTAGGGTTATTGACTGAAGTGCGCTTGTAAACTCTACTATTGCGTCGGTTTTGTTTTGAAAATATTTCTGTCTTACAACTGTGCCGACGATGATGTCTGCTTGATGATTTTTAAAGGGGGCCATGTTAGCGCAGTCGATGGAAGACTCGCTTTCAAATCCAGCTGCGACTCGCTGCAGCCCACGGTCGGTGTTCGAAACTGGACGGTTTGCCGGGTTCACCCAGCCTCTAGGAAATGGGTACCAGAGTTAACACTCTGTGGTAAACGGAGGAACGTCGCTGTAACTACGGTGTTTCGTGTGGACGGCGACACGGGTGGACAGTTTCTGATCAGCTATCCGTACTAGTGGCAGAGCACTTATGGTTTATAACCGTGTGCAATTTCGCTGGATCCCATCTCCCGACTTAACCTTAACCTTTTACCTTTCATGCCAGTGTCTCTACCGGAGGAAAACCACAAGCACAACTGTCGGAAACCCAGTGAGAAATGATGCTGTCGGACAGGTTTGTCACATACCGCTAGTGTCGCATGCCTGTTTTAAGGATTTCTGCTTAAGAACCAACAGCACTCTGAAATAGTATAATGTTGAGGTGTCGGCTCGTATTGGTCTAAAGGGTATCCCGTGGCCAATGTACACCCACCAATCTATTTCAGGAGTAGGGCAACTCAAGCTATGGCACTACAGAATATACAATATTCCTAGGCGCAACTTGGCTGGACCCCCCCCCCCCACTACTATAAAATGATAGCCCCCAGGCTATGATATTGTAATACCACAGCCATGTTAACACAGATTAGGATTAATGGTTACACATACACAGATACTAGACAGTTTGAACAGTGAAACAGGGACACCCAAGTCAGTAATGAAAACTTCCAAAGGCATGTAATAAATGCCATATATATATATATATATATATATATATATATATATATATATATATATATATATATATATATATATATATATATATAATCAAGACAAGCAAGGATGTTCCCAGGTGAATAGAGTTCAGGAACTAAAGTCCAAGCAGTACGGCTGAATCAGCCAGAGTCAGTCTGTGAGATTATCGGTGATCATCACTGTGACTCCGAGTGAACCTGTAAATACAGCAGGTTGTATGTCATCTCAGATGTTACTTATCAGTTTGGTAGGTGTCATTGCTCTCCTCGGTCCATGATGATCTGAACAGGCTGATTCGGTGGACTGCTTCTTTTCCTGGTCGCCCTGGTAACCACCAAAAGAGTTAGTACACTGGAGCTCAACAAAGCTCCTGAGGAAGGTTCTCCTTGATGGACAACAAATTGGTGGCCTGCAACAACTGTCTCTCAGCCACTGGAGCCCACACAAGCTCCTGAAGAAGGATCTTCTTGAGTAATGACAAATGGGTGGCCTGCAACGACTGTCTCTTAGCCACAGGAGCCCAAAAAAGCTCCTGCCATGTTGAAGATGTGGTGATATTAGGCACTCTTAGTGGATGGCGGTTGGTTGGACTGCTGATTGTCTGCCTGACTTCCAGGGAGGTATCATCCTGTGTCAGAAAGGAACTGAGAATTAGTATTCATCTCAGGAGTCACATACCTAGCTCAATTTATTACCTTCCACCCATCTCAGTCACTCAGAGGATAGCTCTCAGAATAATGAGACAGTTAGTCTTAATTTATCTCTGTCTGTCAGTTAGTACAAGAGATAGGAGACAAGTTCCATAGTGGAGATAGATAGACTGTAGTACACATAGGACATCATCTCTCCACATTCACATCTGCACTTGGATACACACATCATCTCTTTCTCACATATATATTTTACACCACTTCTTGCCATGAATTGCCTCCTTGTTGTTGTGTGTGCTAAAAATAACCTCTGAGCGTCTCGCTCGCTGTACTTTGACCCAGTTAAATCTGCCGGCCACATCGATCCAAATCTCTACCAGTTAGTTAAAGAATGATTAGCCTGCTAGATTAAAATATTTACATTAATATTGGGTCAGGTAGGGCACAAACTATCAGCTTGCGAAGGGAGAGGTTTCGTTTAAATGGCTGTAAGTACTTGGACACCAAGAACGGTCTTGTTCTGCGCTGTCTCATAGCTGAATCTTTTCTCCCTGCAGCAGCAGGTGAACTTTATAGAGACATATATCATGGTACTCGTAAACTATAATCAACTTACCCAAGCACAGGATTCCTCCAAAGATTAAACTAGTTTTTGGTACGAGCCAAAATTTAATCAAAGAGGTGAAACACTTCCTATCACCTTGAAAGTCTGGCAAAGAATGAGGCGGAACGATTCTGCGTCCCGTCCTCAGAAAGAAGTGCCAGATTAGTACGCCAAGGAGTAAAAAGGCTTCTCAGAATTCTGAATGTTCATCCAGAACATATCTATCCCACAACTGTAAGTTTGAAAATATAAACTTCACAAGACATCTATAGTCTACAGAAATACTTATTACACCAGATAGAGGTATAAATAGATATGAGGGACTATTTACCCACGGGACGGGTCTATATTTGAAATGTGACCTGCCCGCTAGGGGCGTTAACGTCACGAATAGTCGAATGTGTAGGGGTGGGTTGGATCACTTCACGACAGTGTTGCAACCGCTTGCGGTTTCTGTGGCCCCGTTGGGAAAAGAGGTAAAGCCCCACTGTCTCTTAACTGGCATGTCCTAACAGGCGACCAACGAAAGTCTTGCTTAAATCGGGTGTGTTGTGCAGAAAAGCGCAGATGTAACACCCCAGCTGTAAACCACAACACAATGTGCCAACCGCCCCTTAAGGGTGAAATAAGAAAAAGAAAAGGAAAAAAAGAAAAAAAAAAAAAAAGTAGTAGTTTATTGCGAACAAGACCAAACGGTTGAGTCATCTTGTTAGATGCAGACACAACAACTACCAACGTAGTCGTTACACCTGAAAGATCCGACATGAGAGCCAGAGGGCACCAGTTGATACATCCAAATGGAAAGCCAAAAGTCAGTGCACGTGCTACCCGTCTAGCGCTAAATAGCAAACTGTCCAGAATAGAATATTTTTGGGCTTTAGTAACCATTGGAAGGAGGACCTTATTGCTCAGGTACCTCCCCCTGCTCTCCTACCCTACATAATTATTTTGTGAACGGTCTAACTCCCCCTAATAGTTTTAAAGGGCTGAGCGACCCCACGCCTCCCTTTTTATCCCAAAGAGTTCTTTGTGGCCATGCCCTTACTAGTAACAACTTCACTAAATAATCCCCTGGCGTGACCTACTGCAGTCCCGAACCGTTAAGCAAAGAGACACGCGTTGTCAAATTAGGTGATGGTAGAATTAAAAAGATAGGTCCTTTCTGTTATAATTCTCTTCAAAATCTGGCACCCATGACTCATATTGCCGAAGTGGCCATTACACAGCCTCTGAGTACACTTTTACATCATCATCCATTAAAAAATCCAAATGGCACAGACAACAATGCAATTATTTTCTTCTCCCTAAATCCTCAACTAACGCCACGTTACTCATTTCTGTATTTAATTTTTTAACTAGACTCTCCTAGTCATCTTTGATTTTTATACTGTGGTGATTAAAGGCTTTTTGTATCAATGGTTAATTTTCTCATTGTTAACTTTACTCAGTCAAGATATAATCCTTACCATTCGTGTTTATTTACCCAGCTTATTGTATGGGATTGAAAGATTAGCTTCTACCTCTCGACGTTTATAACACGCCAAGGGATATCAAATGTTGCAATTTTTCAGAACGTCAATTTCACTACTGTCCTGTCAGTTAGCGTAAAATCTGGAACACTACTGGCAATTTCTCGTCCCCTTTGGGAGAATCACTTTACACAATTAATGCAGTGTTCACATCACAGTGAAATTCAATTATGGGTGAGATCTTTTCTCTTTCTCTTCAAACTGGCTGGCAAAATGAGATGTATTTGTCTGTCTTGTATCAGTTTCATTTTGTTTTAAAAATGAGAGATAGCAGTGACGAACGTAGGGTTCGACATTTCCTTTACTTAAAACAGGTTTTGGGGAGGGGATAAAGCTGCTTTAAACCACTAACTGTTTCCTACAAAGATTCTTGGGGGGGGGGGGGGGGGGGAAATGACAAGTTGAAGCAACCTGAAGTAAAATCCTTGCCTGCTTATTGTGTATTTACAATGATGAAACTACTCATGGCATCCCAAACATTATTGGAAGACATTGGGAGCAAGGGGCGAGATAGCCGTTGTGTCCAACCATGTCTAGTGTTACATTTTTAAGTCTAACGTTGTCCTACCTTCAGGTCCTGTTGCCCTACCACCAACATCAACAGCGGTTCCCAAACTATTTTGACTTCATCATCATCATTATCATCATCATCACCTTCATCATCATCATCATCATCATCATCATCATCATCATCATCATCATCATCATCATCATCATCATCATCATCATCATCATCATCATCGTTTTCATTATCCCGTAACACTACATGTTGCTGGGTCACCAGTTGCGTTTTACTGTCTGATCAGCTGCCTCCACATTTAACGATCAGATGCGATAGACTTCATGGTTGCTTGCCTAAAGCCTGTCTAGTCAGTCAAGTTCTGTATCCAGGTCTTTCTTGGTCTGCCTCTTCTCCTGTTCCCCTCTAATAGGCCCTGTAGTATTAATTTTTTTTCGAGAGGCTGTTAGATCTTTTAACATGTCCGTACCACGTCTTTTCACTGTAGATAAAAGAGGTTCTTAGTGACCACTGCGTTGGGTAATAATACGGCGAACCTCTTCATTTGTAATGTGGTCTCTGTATGATATGCCCAAAACTTTTCTGAAAGACCTCATTTGCAATGCTTGTATCTTCTTGTCGAGTTTAGCTGTTAATGTCCACGTACTGACTAGCGGATCCTTTTGTGCTAGCGAAAACTAGAAGTACGCGAGGTGAGGAAAAGAACATTTGTGGTAAGGGCAATTAGTATTTCCCCGCTGAATAGCAAAAACAGGAAAAGCAGAGAAAAGACAAGGCTTTTTCTGTGCAGGAGCCATAAAATATGATCAAAACCCTTGCAAAAGATATGCGAATAATTGTGTTACACAACAACGACTACAACTACATGGGTAACGCCTAAACAAACCACGGGCACTAACTACAAATTCTATCTCGAATTAAGCAAATTAATATAGCTATCACATTCAACATCCGTTTATTTCACTGAACACAAAAGTCACGTAGATCACAAATAACCCGACATTAACAACCAACATGGTGTCCACACACACATGTGCTAAGCACTTCATCTAGCAAAAGTGAAAATTCGGAAATGGGGTCAATGTATACGGACTCGTCGCATTTAATTAATAATTTTGAGGAAGGCTACGCCAAAGAGGATGGTTTAGACGGCCTTCATTGTAATACTATTGCTTGTTAGCCGAAGAAAGGTGTTGGCTGTCAAGGGGTCGGATACTGAATACAATATATATATATATATATATATATATATATATATATATATATATATATATATATATATATATATATATATATATATGTTTGGTTGACATCTTATAGGTTTGACTGCCCCTGTGGATTATAGAATTATTAATTTTTAGTCTCGCTTAAGCTACAAAGAAAAGACAAGCACGGTTCTTTGGTCATGTGATGAGGGGTGGGGGGAGACTTTGGAGAATGTTGTGACAGCTTGGAAGATCAACGGTAGAAAAGGGAGAGGCAGACCCAAAGAGAGATGACGGATGGACTGCAACGGTGGCACGGTGGGATATCATCGGTGGAACTGATTCAGGGAACAAGGAAAAAAAGGGGGTGGGGTGGGGTGGGGGGGGGGGACTGGTGGTAAACAGGATCCAAAAAGGTGCTGTGTTTGATATTGTTATTGTGAATATTGAATTGTTGGTGATGTTGTAAGAAGTAATGACGTCTGCTTTCTTGACTGTCCTTTTCTAGTGTGATGAATTGGTTTTCTTGGCTGTGGGGGTTGGGGGTGGGGGGAGGGAGGGTTGTGGTTGGAAACACTTGCACATAGATAACTACGGATACATGTTCTGTTATATAAACCTGCTTTAGTAAACTGTTTATTTTTTTATTTTTTTTTTATTTCTGCGTATTTTGAGAGGTTACAACAGAAGGGTGAAATCGAGGGTATTTTATACTAGACTCTTGAAGTAAAATATTACAACCGATAATTAGACCTTCAAAATTCTTCTTTTTATATTGAAGGGTTATGGTAATATCTTATATTTTATGTGTTTATTTGTAAAATTATATTCTTCTTCTTTATGTTCACCAGCTGTAAACGCCGGCAGAAATGTCTTGTTCGTCCACTTCTGATCCTTGGTTTTATTCCAGATCCTAAAGTTTGCCGGCACATCATCTTTACTGATCTGGCTTATTCGTATGCAGACTGTTGGTTCCTCGCCCTTTTTAGGCAGATGCGCTCCGACTTCAAAGGAATCCCTCTAATTAGTAGCCTTTTACGACATGCTTGTTAGGGGACATTGGATCCATTCTTTGTTTTTCCTCACTCCCAAAATGGGACCAAGGAACACACATGTAAAATTTATAAATTTAAGTAAACCCTCCAATAGTGCGTTACAAAAGTCGCGTCTTCACACTTTAATAAATATCAAGAAAACTCCCGTACGGATCAACCGGAATTTTTGAAAGTGGCCTTAGATTTCCGATGTCCTGATGACTTATAATTTACCACTGCTCAGGTGCTGCTATTTTTTTAAGGCAACGAATTTATTTAACCTGTTTTCGAATAACAATGTGTGTACCCCTGAAAAAATAGGATCTACGGGAACTGAAACAAGCATGGGGATTGTTTGAAAATCAGCCCACCCGTGCAACGTTGCGTGGTGATTATTTTATTTGCCTATGCCAGATAGTTTGTCGGCGTCTGTGGCTCAGGCGTGACGAACGCGCTTTGTAATGCCAGGGTACCGGGTTCGATCCCAGCTGCGGGTCTTGCGCCTTGCGTTGGTTTTGACAGTGGTATCGAGAAGCCGACCGTCCAGGAAGCAGTGGCAAACTACTGGACGTAAACTTGCCTAGGAAAACCACAACAGCCAAAAAATGCTGGGGCTGGTTCTGCAACGTCATGTAAAGGATACGCAACTAACTTTATGCCAGAAAAAAATTGTTTTCATGTAACTCACGGGTTTTTCCGTTACTCAGTTAACTGTAGGCATGCTGATTGCTTGGTTTGAATCGACGATTTTTTTTTTCATGTATCGCAAAAAAGGCTAAATGAAAAATGTTTTTAAAAAAATATTCTCACAAGGACAAGATTATTAACAGGTTGTGTGCCAAATTTGAACAACTTACCACTAACGGTTACAGGGTTAGTGATTTCTGAAACTGAGTACGATTTCTAGAACGAACTATAGTTTGCCTCTGGTGCATAACAAATAAAAGAAGCAGGTGGCAATCGTTTTTTTTCCCTCTAAAATTATCTTCCTTTTTCTTTCTCTTCCCTCTTCTCTTATATTTTCTCTTTTCTTTTCTTCTCTCTTCTCTTCTATCTTCTCTTTTTTCTCTTCTCTTCTATCGTCTCTTCTCTTATTCTCTTCTCTTCTATCTTCTACTCTCTCTTCTCTTCTATTTTCTTCTCTTCTCTCCTTTCTTCTGTTCTCTCTTCTCTTCTCTTATCTCTTGTCTCTTCTCTCCTTTCCTTCTCTCATCTCTTCTTACTTCTCTCTTATGTCTTCTATTATCTTCTATTATCTCTTCTCTTCTCTTCTCTCTTCTCTCTTCTCTCTTCTCTCTTGTCTTCTCTCTTCTCTTGTCTCTTCTCTTCTCTCTTCTCTTCTTTTCTAACTTTCTTCTCTTGTCTCTTTTCTTCTCACTTCTCTTCTCTCTTCTTCTCTTACCTTCTCTTCTCTTCTTTTCTATCTTTCTTCTCTTGTCTCTTGTCTTCTCACTTCTCTTATCTTCTTTCTTCTTCTCTTCTCTTGCCTTCTCTTCTCTACCATCATCTCCTCTCTCTCCTCTTCTCTTCTCTTTCTCCCTCTCCCCTACATGGTCGCGCCCCTTTATCTGCATTCATTACAAGCCCCACCGCCACTTTCGCCCGTCAAGTTCATAACCGATTCCATACCGCCCTACTGCAACACCCCAGCGCCCCTAGACGAGTGGTATCGCCCACTTTGAAGAACTATAGCTTAGAATCAGCAACAATTTTAAAGACCCTAGAATTATTTCTCATTCTTCAATGTTAAAGTTCCACTGTCTTTAAATCGCCGGTGTTGTTGACTGAGTTAATTATCAAATGTCGGGAGCTGATGCGGACGGATACCGTGTCATTCATTGATATGAACCACCGCGAGCCTAGCGGTTAAACAAATTACCCGTACCACAGGCTGTGTGTGCATCAGTAGAACATATTATACAACTGAGAAAATGTCTGGTGCGCTTGTCGATGATAATAACACTGCAGAAAATTATAACGAAAGAAAGAATTGTTATCTTTTTTCTTGCCTTGTTTTATTTTTTTTGTTGTTGTTTATCTTCTTCTTCTTCTTCGTCTTTCATCATCATTATCTTCTTCTTTCTTCTTCTTCTTCTTCTTCTTCTTCTTCTTCTTCTTCTTCTTCTTCTTCTTCTTCTTCTTCTTCTTCTTCTTCTTCTTCTTCTTCTTCTTCTTCTTCTTCTTCTTCTTCTTCTTCTTCTTCTTCTTCATCCTCTTCTTCTTCTTCTTCTTCTTCTTCTTCTTCTTCTTCTTCTTCTTCTTCTTCTTCTTCTTCTTCTTCTTCTTCTTCTTCTTCTTCTTCTTCTTCTTCTTCTTCTTCTTCTTCTTCTTCTTCTTCTTCTTCTTCTTCTTCTTCTTCTTCTTCTTCTTCTTCTTTTTTCACCATCATAATCGTC
>CAJHNH020001957.1:215765-230765 GCA_905116865.2 Candidula unifasciata | reverse complement strand
AAATATGATAGAGTTGGATAGGGTGAAGACATGGAGAAAATCTGAAAACAAATTAACAAAATGTCTTTGCACTAGGGCTGTACCGAATAGTGATTTTCACTTTTCGGCCGAATACGAATAACGGGACCAACTATTTGGCCGAATACGAATAGTGTATAGTGTAAAAAATATATCTAAACACACACACACACACACACACACACACACACACACACACACACACAACACACACACACAACACACACACATTCATAATGTCAAATGTATGCTGAACTGTTACTTCACATAAATAGCACAGAATAGTCTTCTTCTTCTTTAGCATTCTGAGCCCTTGAGGTTTACTGCTGCAGATATCAGTCGTCTCCATTCATCTCTCTGGCTGGCCTTATATTCACAATTTGTGACACCAGTTGTTTGCAGGTCTGGCTGGACATTATTTCTCAAACGTCTTTTTTGTCTGCCTCTTGGTCTACGTCCATTCCTCTCTCAGGTGTACACAGTTTTACTTCTCTGTCATCTGACATTCTTTCAGTATGACCCAACCATTTTAGTCCGTTAGTTCTCATGATGCCAGTGATCATTGGTGATTTAAACAGATTAGGTGTTACGTTGTTGCTTCTCACTCCCCTTTTCCCGCTGTTAGCATCTTTGATGGGTCTAAAGATTTGTCGTAAGACTGTTTTTCAAAACCTGTAATAAGGCCTCATATCTTTTATTTCTGCTTCAAGTTTCAGAGCCATAAAAAACGACTGGTCTTATCAACGTTTTATATACTTTGATCTTGGTGTTGCGAGACAGACACTTTGACTTTAGCAGATGTTGAAGGGCATAGTATACTTTATTTCTAGATTGTATTCTAGATTTTATTTCTTCTCTCAGCATGTTCGAGCAGTTGAAGTTTGCCCCCAAGTACATATATGTTTCCGTTCGTTTGATTTTCATATTATCTACGTGGATGTGGCTGGAGTTTTTATTCTTTCCATGCCTAGTTAGTATTCGTACAGAATAGTAAACATTTAAAAACATTTTATGTTTTCCATCCTTCAGTCAGTCTGTGGTATCTAATAACTAGGAATAAAAGAATCATAAGTATTATAACAAGTACCTAAACTTGGAAATTGTCACTGACAGCTGAGTTATTGCATGAAAGCTGCATTAGCTTTCAACAAAACCAATCGTTCCATGTTGTCAGTATTAAGGCCGTGTATGCAGAAGTGGTCGGCTCTGTGGCTAAGTCGATGCAAACGGTTCATAATGCCGGGATGCCGGGTTCGAACCCAGCTGCGGGCCATGCGCCTTGCGTTGTTTCGACAGCAGTATCAAGAAAGCCGACTGCCCAGAAAGCAATGGCAAACTACTGAACGTAAATTTGCCTAGAAAAACCACACAACAGCCAGGGGCTGTTGGGGTTGGTTCTGCAACGTCCTGTAAAGGATACGCAACTAACCTTATGCAGAAGGGGGTATAAGGTAACTATTATTCGTATTCGGCCCGTCCGCAACTATTCGGCCGAATACCGAATAGTCAATAGGTCCACAATTCGGCCCCGAAGCGAATACGAAGCGAATATTCGGTAGAGCCCTACTTTGTACTGGAATCCACAGAAGGAAATAAATAAGAGTGAAAGAAAAAAAAAGTGAAGGTGTGAATTAGAGAAGTGTTTGAAATAGGTGTGAAGAGTACCTTCTCTCGATAGTAATATTATATACATAAAAACAAACATACAATGCGTATTGATGTGCACTCATAGAAAGAAACAAAAACACACTAGACAACATAAAAATCGAAAGCTATAGTTACCGTGTCGGGAATCGAACCTGTCATCTCTAAAAGTTGTGTTTGCTTCGCTGTGGAAACAAATGCACAAAGATACATGACCACCTAGGTACCCCTAAAAAATAGGTGTCGTTACTGGTCATGTCTGCCGTACAGCTTGAAATACACATTTATGGAATACAGACATGATTTATCTCAAACCAATGAAATGTCAAGTTCTGGAACCAGACTAACGTCCAGAGGTGGACGAACAACCACAACCTTCCGCCGGAGTTTATAACCGGTGAATTCAAAAAAAGAAAAAGATACAGGTCTTTTCTCTGTTTGTCTGTCTTTTTATCCCCTGCTGACTTGTATACCCCTCCCCCTCTCTCTCCATAACATTCTTATAAGAAAATTAGAAACAATGAAATTTAACCCTAGACTATTACAGTTAATAAAATCCTTTTTGTTAAATAGAAAACAAATAATCTGTTACAATAAATCACTATCGCAAGCCACTGAATTAAATACTGGGGTACCTCAAGGCTCGATTCTCGGTCCTCTATTATTCAATATCTACATAAATGACCTTCCTTTATGTCTGTCGTCGTCCTGCGATTTATTCGCAGACGACTGTACCATCTATGCAAATGCTCAAACATGTAATTTACTAGAGTCCTCATTACAACAAGAATTAAATAATGTAGTCCAATGGAGCAGTGCAAAACCGTATGCAAATAAACATTAATAAAACCAAATCTATGCTCATAACGACCAGGCAAAAAACTATACAGTTTAAATTCTCAGAGAACGCTTCAACTCTACATTGGGGGCACTCAAGTAGAAAATGTAACTGAGCACAAGACAATGGGGTTGGTAATTGATGCAAATCTAACATTCAACTCACACGTACAAGCACTTGTGAAACAAACAGCTAAAAAAGGTTTACCAGCTTGCAAAAATTAAAAACTTTCTTGATGAACACACAAGAAAGATATTCTATATTTCTCACATCCAGACACATGTAGACTATTGCTCTACAATATGGGATGGCTGTTCCAGCTCTGTTATCAAGCGACTCACATCACTGCAAAAGCGCGCCATTCGCTTAATTAGTAACAATCATGGAACACTGAGCTCCGAAACATATAAAGGTCTTAGACTACTACCGCTTCGTGAACGTTTACTTTTCAATAAGGCAAAATATGCTTACAGAATATTATCTCAAACGGCTCCATGCTACTTATGGCCGTTGTTCAAATATAATGAACGCCATAGTAAGCGTCTAAACATATTACACATCCCTAAACCTAGGATAGACCTTTATAAAACAAGTCTGTCATATTCCGCAGCTCAATTGTGGAATTATCTACCACAGCAAATCAAAAGTACCACTAGTCCATATACATACAATCGGAAACTGTTCGAATATTATCTGAGCACGGATTATATGCCCCCATAGAAGATAAAACATATGTGAAAAATAGCGCTCATCTTTCTTAGATTTGTTACAAATAATATGTTTTACTGTAGTTAGAAATGTGCACATTCCAGTGCTTGTATTGATTATTTTGATGCTATTGCTAACTTTTAATATTACTTGATGTGTGAATGAAATGATGTAAGAATGGAGGGAGACCTCGAAGGGCAGAATGTTAGACGGGCCTGCGTGCCCAATTCTTAACCCTTTAAAAATAAAGTTTGTTCGTTCGTTCGTTCGTTCTCTCTCTCTGAGAATTATATCAGTTGTTTTATCTTTGTTCTCTTTCTAAACAGTTCTCGCTTTCTCTTGTTACCCTGTCATCTTTTTCTTCCCTCCCCTCTTATTGTTTCTGTCTCTCATCCCTTCGAAATTTTTCAGTCTCTGGCTCACCCTGTCTTTTTTTCAATTTCCTACGTATTATATCCTCTGTCTATCATTCTTTTGTCTATTGTCTCCATATCTGTTGTCTATTTCTGGTCTTACCTCTCTCTTGACATCCTCTGCTCCCTCATAACGTATCCTCGGTCTCTTTACTCATTTATCTGTCTTTTCATATGTCTCATTTGTCCTCTCTTTTATATCGTTTCCAAGCCTATCTCTCTCTTATCTCTTTGTGTGTGTGTATGTGTGTGTGTTTGTGCGTGTGCGTGTGCGGGTGTGGTAATATATGCTGGTTTTCTTTCTTGCTGGCCACTTTCTGTCTTTCCAGACTAAAAGTTAAAATTGAAAGGTAAAGTCGAGAGAATCGACTTAATTGCACCTTGTTTTATCGTATATGGCCCAATCTCTTTCCGAAAAACTGCTAACCGCCAGCCGAGAGCTCTGCGTATAGGACGAACTCTGTAGCTCCGGCAACGACCCCCAGGGATCTCCATAAAAATTTCACTCGTGAATTGAAGGGTGCAGCCGTGAAACGAACAACAAACCCAACCCACGACCCTCAGAGTGCGAAGCAATATGCTTGACTACTTCGCCACGGAAAACCCCCAAAAGACACTGACAAGTATGGGTATCGAACCCACGACGTTCGCGCTATTAGCACGACGCTTCAACAAATTGAGCCAACCAGTCGATAGTGTTATATTGCGATGGAAAGTGTGACTATCAAGACCAAAACGTGTTTTAAGTCTTGCATAGTCAGAGCATAGAATTTCAGGACCCTTGTCACAACATGTATGATTCAGTGTGCTGTGGTTTCTAGATTATTGCCTCAACTATTGACGTCAAGAAGTCTATCTATCTATCTTCTTTCACCCCACCAGGACATCACACAAGCGATAAACACCCGATGACACAAAGTGCCACCATGTGGATGAGGATCACCCGTGGAGAAGTCCCAGAAACCATTACCCCATATTTATGAGCAGGCTATACTGCGGCCCATGGCAAGAGCCAGAGTAGGGCTTCAAATAACGAAAAATTGCATCCTACAAAGGAGTGACAAAATTTACGTCAAGAAGTCGGAACAAATAGCCTTTAAACTAGGCCCGGTTATTACGTCAGCAGGTGTTACGATTCGAGTATACGATTTTTATCTGGATGGTCACGTGGCTGCGTCAAACTTGGAGAATGGAGGATGGTAGAGTCCCTAAGAACATCCTCTATGGTTAATTCAGATAGGTAGAAGATGTCAAGATCGGTCCCTACTACGATATAAAGACGTGTACAAGCGGGGCATGAAGGATACAGATACTGAGATAGATTCGTAAAGGGGGAGGGGTCCAAGGGCGGTGTTGCGCAGTTTGGTGGGTGGGGGAGGGGGATCAGGAAGGAAATGAGAATAAAGGGGAGCGTGTGAAAAGAAGCTTCTTAAATACATGTGAGGACAGCAACGATCCTGAAATCTAATGATTGTGGAACACTTTAAAGACGGGTGGTTTTGCTAGTCACACTCGCCTTCGCCATGGGCTGTGATTCACATGCATATCACTGTACAGACGGAAAGGTGCCAATAAACAACAACACGTGCATGCTGGTTCTGGTTTAAATGCACGTTTTGTGGAAAGGAGGAGGGGAGAGACTTTGGAGACCACAGTGACAACTGAAAATATCAATGGTAGAGGATGCAGCACGCACTGTGAGAGATTATGCTGGGCGCTTTGAGATGTTGGCATGGGGGAATAGCTTCAGTACAACTCATCCAGAATAGTAAGTATCAGGAGCACCGGAATCTTAGGGTATCATCGGCGACCGGGTCGTCCACTGGCTCGCCGGTAGACGATTTCGTCACTGGCTGGGACATTATTTGAGTCTGTCTCCTTTGGTCGCATCAATACTGCAGGAGTCCTTTTTATGGCTCTTGATGACGTGCAAGGCTAAGTCATTTGATATGGCCCACACAACATGGTCACAGTTATAACCTGAAGCTCCCCTTTAGGATATGCAGCTTAAACGTGACGATTTTTTTTTTGTCTGAACAAAGCAACGGAACGAATCTTGGGGTTCAGGCATCACTGAGCTCTCATCTCCCCAATGAGTGTGTGTGTGTGTGTGTGTGTGTGTGTGTGTGTTTGTGTTAATCTATTAAAAAAATATGTCTGACAGACAGACAGACTGTCTATATATTCACATCAATGTATATGTCTGTGTGTGAGTATATATGTATATATATATATATATATATATATATATATATATATATATATATATATATATATATATATATATATATATATATATGTGTGTGTATATATATATATATATTTATACATATGTATGTGTGTGTGTATGCGAGTGTGTGTGTGTATGTGTGGGTGTGTGCGAGACCCAACACAATCAGGTTTTACTGCACCCATACTTTCATAAATAATATAGTGATACTTGTAAAAATAGGCCATACCTAAAAATTGTTAGTACTTCTAATTTCTCTTTATATTGCTTCTGCGCATTTGTGTGAGTCTATTAGAAGATATGCACGCCAATGGCCCAGTTTCCAATCACTGTGAAAGGCACACCCATATATAGTGAGAGATAAGCAGGAAGGGACTGTTTGTGCTGTTCTATTTATATGAAAAACAAAAACAAAGAGCGGTAAAAAAGTTGCGAAAAAAGTACCAAATTATGCAAAGAAATTAAGATATTAAGAATCAATGATAACAACAGTTAGGAAATGTATCACAGACATCTTATTCTGTCTTATATTTTCCGATGGAGAATTAAAGTAAAAAGTAAAGGACCCTTTTCCACGCCTTTCAGGCGTATTGGGTATATAGGGCTAGACTTATAATGTATAGACCAAGGAGACTATGTGGGTAATGTAGTCTGCATCACACCGGCCGCCTTTACTTCCCAGGAATGTACCTGGTACCCGCTCAAGGCTGGGTCAACTTGGGAGCCAAGATCATTTTTGAAAAATGTTCGGACCCCTTCAGGAACCAAATCCACGACCTTTCGATCCTAGACGAGCGTCTAGCCGCTAGACCACGATGGAGAATTGGTCCTTTATAAATCCGTCAACTAAGATTTCAAAGGTTACAAACCCTTTTTGCAATAGATCTTACCTGTTCGTAATCGTTAGACACAGTCCCTTCTCCTTAGCAGTTCATACACTCTATAAGTCTTCTATTTCTGTACCTATAAAAACCACACACAAAACTATCACTCATAGCAGTCATGGCGAAGCCATTAGCCAGCACACGCATTAAATGCATAAGGTAGTCACCAGTGATGAGAATACGAACAGTCCACCATTAGAACTGCAGTTTACATGTTTCTTACTATACAATGCATCACTTGTTCTAAGGCAACCTGCCACCCAGTATTTTCTGAAAAACAATGATAGGTGGCTTCCGTGGCTAAGGCATTGCGAGTCCGATTCGTAATTCTAATGTACCGCAATGGAAACTCACTGCTGGCTGCGAGGATTTTTGTCGTGGTCGACCCAACCTAAAATGGGTACCAGGATGTATGTCCTGGAGAATCAAAGACGGCCGGCATAATGCTGACCACATTACCCACCTAGTGCCGATTGGTCTGTAAAAATATAGGTGCTCTTCCCATATGCCCGATGCGCCTGAAAATGGATATTTACTTTACTAGAATGCTAGATATACCTGCGTGCTCAACGCTTAAGCCTTTGAAAATAATGTTTCTTCGATCAGTCGTTCGTTCGCTAATTCTAACTATGCAACTCTCAACACCAACCATCTTGGGCACAGATAAAATGCATAAAACATCAACTCACAACTGACAGCGTCATACAGTGTACTTAGCTTAGTAGTTCGACTATGGAACCTGATGCAGTTTCAGCCCACATATAGGGAACAGGAGTGAGCAGACAGTGACCAGAAGCACAAACACTCCATGGTTTTAACGGACAGCCACAAATCCACCAAGTAAAGTTTCACTGTGATATTCTTCTTATGATTTCAGTGAACAACATCTCAGCTCCCGAGATGGCTTCACAATTTTCTAGTTTGCTTCAATCCGAGAATCACCTCTACCTGCAGAATGTGTCTTTTATGCTTCCCTCAAGATCTGCTTGACGACTCGTACGTATGTCTTGGAGTAAAGTAAAGGACCCTTTTCCACGCCTTTCAGGCGTATTGGGCATATAGGGCTAGACCTATATTTAATAGAGCAAGGTTACAAGATGGGTGATGTGGTCAGCATCACGCGGATATCTTGGTTTAGTTTATGTAATTTAGTCCCACCCAGTTTCTGAAAGAAGATTTTTATATTTAATTGTCCTGTCCGACCATAAATGTTTAAAGAAAAATCGTCATTTATTTGTTGAAATGGTGAATATAATCACTACCGCATTTACCTCCCATGAAATTTTCTGGTATTGTTAGGCTGTGTTGATCCAGAAGGCCATTCCAGGTTTTAATAATAGTTCTGGTTGGGATTCGAATGTATGACAACTGGGCCGACAAGCAGCCTCCCTAGCCACTGACCCACCAATATCCCTGTGATAAGATGAACGTAGAATGATATCTGCACTTCGCCACATCTGCATTTATTGGTAGGGCGGATAAAAGAACACTGCCTCCTAACAAGAATGTCGTAAAAGGAGACTAGTTAAGAGTCTGCGGATGTTTTAGGTCAAAAAGCGCAATCATCCCAGCCTAGATGTAAAGCACAGCACAACTTTCCAACCAACATTTCAAGAGGGAACGCAGAAGAAGAAGAAGAAAAAGAAGAAGAAGGAGAAGAAGAAGAAGAAGAAGAAGAAGAAGAAGAAGAAGAAGAAGAAGAAGAAGAAGAAGGAGAAAATAACGAATGGAGGAGGAGGAACAGGAGAAGAAGAAGAAGGAAATAATTGAATTAGAAAAAGAAAAAGAAGAAGAAGAAGAAGAAGAAGAAGAAGAAGAAGAAGAAGAAGAAGAAGAAGAAGAAGAAGAAGAAGAAGAAGAAGAAGAAGAAGAAGAAGAAGAATAACAAGAAGAAGAAGAAGAAGCAGAAGAAGAAGAACAAGAAGAAGAAGAAGAAGCAGAAGAAGAAGAACAAGAAGAAGAAGAAGAAGCAGAAGAAGAAGAAGAAGAAGAAGCAGAAGAAGAAGAACAAGAAGAAGAAGAAGAACAAGAAGAAGAAGAAGAACAAGAAGAAGAAGAAGAAGAAGAAGAAGAAAAAGAAGAAGAAGAAGAAGAAGAAGAAGAAGAAGAAGAAGAAGAAGAAGAAATCGAAGACAAATGTTTAAGTATGGACAAAGCTCCCTCCCCTCATTTTCAAAGCTCCCAATCAGCCACTGAGACAACCCGTGTGTTATAGGCGTGGACTCATCGACAGTGTCGACTCATCTTGAAAACATTCACCAGTGTTTTCCCCAGCAAACTGACAAATTGTCGTTTTATGAGCAATGCATGCGCGCGCTACCTGCTGACTTGATCTCATACAAACGGAAACTATTTGAATATTATCTTACTGCAGTCTTCATGCCCCTTTAAAAGATATTTGGTTAAGCAGATGGTACATTTATTTGCCGTAAATTTATTACACTTTCTGTGTATCACTAATAAGATCTTTTAGTCTTTATACATAACTGTCGTCCTCATGTGTGATGCAATTTCTGTTATTTTGAAGCCCCGGCTGTCGCAGGGGGATCCTAATATAACCTAACGGTTGAACGTGGTTTCCGGAACATCTCCTCGCGTGATCCTCTTCCGAATGGTGGCACTTTGTGTCACTAGGTGTTTATCGCTTTGTGTGATGTCCTAATGGGGTAAAAGTTACTTATTTACTTGTTTAAACATGAAGATATAATTCAGCATACTGCAGCTTTTGTAATTATTATTAAGTAGCTGTCGATGATAGGAGCCGCCTTTCATACCATTAAAAATAATAAAGTTTGTATTTATTTAATCATTCATAACTGTAGCATGTTTGGAACTGTGTTGAACGTGAAAAAAAAAAAAAAAAAAAAAAAAAAAAAAAAAATATATATATATATATATATATATATATATATATATATATATATATATATATATATATATATATATATATATATATATATATATATATATATAATTCTTAGTGTAAAATGCGTGTTGCAATTTATGAAAATTTATAATTTGACGTGACTTGCCAAGTGCACTTCTGTTTCAGTTTCAAAGGCCAATGTAAGGTTGCCTGGACAACCAGGACAACCAGCAGACGATTCTTTTTCATGTCTATCTTTCGCGGTTTACCATTTCAGTTTATTTGATGCTTTCGAATTTTTATTCAGTTTTTTTAGGGGTCCCTGAAGTATTCTGTGATATTTTGTCAATAAGTTTATAATTATTCATGTCTTTTTTGTTTGAAATTGCTGTTTTGTGTTTAAATGGTGACATTTCTGTGAGAATTTACATGGAAAATGCCGTAGAGATTCCTCAAAATGAGCTGCTAGAATTTCGAGTAACAAATTTTACACTGTTATGTGCATCTACAGCAGATGTTTCAACGTTTTATATCCTGTGAATTCTTTGATGATGTTGATGGTGACGATAATGATGTTGATGGTGAAGTTGATGATGTTGATGGTGACGATAATGATGTTGATGGTGAAGAGGATAATGTTGATGGTGACGATGATGATGTTGATGGTGACGATAATGATGTTGATGGTGAAGTTGATGATGTTGATGGTGAAGAGGATAATGTTGATGGTGACGATAATGATGTTGATGGTGAAGAGGACAATGTTGATGGTGATGATGATGATGTTGATGGTGAAGTTGATGATGTTGATTGTGAGGATAATGATGTTGATGGTGACGATGATGATGTTGATGGTGAAGAGGACAATGTTGATGGTGACGATGATGATGTTGATGGTGAAGTTGATGATGTTGATTGTGAGGATGATGGTGACGATGATGATGTTGATTGTGACGATGATGATGTTGATGGTGACGATGATGATGTTGATGGTGAAGTTGATGATGTTGACGGTGAAGAGGATAATGTTGATGGTGACGATGATGATGTTGATGGTGAAGAGGATAATGTTGATGGTGACGATGATGATGTTGATGGTGACGATGATGATGTTGATTGTGACGATAATGATGTTGATGGTAAATTTGATGATGTAGATGGTGAAGAGGATAATGTTGATGGTGACGATGATGATGTTGATGAAGATGATGATGTTGATGGTGAAGATGATAATGTTGATGGTGAAGATGATAATGTTGATGGTGAAGATAATGATGTTGATAGTGAAGATGATGATGTTGATGGCGAATTTGATGATATTGATGGTAAAGATAATGATGTTGATGGTGAAGATGATGATGTTGATGGTGAAGATGATGATGTTGATGGTGAAAATGATGATGACGCTAATGTTAATAATGACGATTATTAAGTTGATAGTGGTGATTTCGAAGATGAGGATGATAAAAACAACAATGATGATGCCTACGATAATGATGACGACGAATCAGGCGATAATCGCTGAGTGTCAAAGAGTGTTTGATCAATTGCTAAAGTTACTGCAGAGAATGAACTTGTTATTTTTAGACACTGATTACAAAAAAATAAAAATAAAAAAGACGGACAGAGAAAAATACATAAAGAGAGCCCATCACAAACAAAAGCTGCAGTGTCTGGGTTGGTCTTTGGCTAACAGACTGCCCCCGACAACTGGATCTCGTCCGATGGCGATGATTCATCGCTCAGAGGTGGGTCAGCTGTGGCCTCGAAGACATGACCTGGTGCAGTCAGCAGTGTTTAGAGATGAACTGGTAGATGTCTGGCGTCTCTGGTTACCTGCTATATATGAGATTGTGTGCAGAGTGGAGGTTATTAGCTTGGAGGGACAGTATGTAGATTAACGTTTCTTAGTTTGGGGTGATCACGGTCAGTGCTAGATTGCATGTAGATTAGAGGTTCCTATCTTGGTGGGACTGTATACAAATTAAATTAGAGGTTCTTAATTTGTGGTGACAAGGTGTAACTGTAAGATTGTATGTAGATTAGAGGTACCTATCTTGGTGGGACTGTATACAAATTAGAGGTTCTTAATTTGTGCTGACAAGGTGTAACTGTAAGATTGTATGTAGATTAAATGTAGTTAGCGCAATCAGTCGTCCCCATGTGGAATGCAATTCTTCGTTTTTTGAAGCCACACCCTGGCCATAAATGTGGCCTAACGGTTGAAAGAGGTTTCTGGGACTTCTCCACGGGTGATCCTCATCCGCATGGTGGCACTTAGTGTCACCGGGTGTTTATCGCTTGTGTGATGTCCTGGTGGGATACAACAACAGAGAGAGAGAGAGAGAGAGAGAGAGAGAGAGAGAGAGAGAGAGAGAGAGAGAGAGAGAAAGAGCACGAGAGAGACATATATATATATATATATATATATATATATATATATATATATATATATATATAGAGAGAGAGAGAGAGAGGTAGTTAGTTTTGAGTGACTCTGGGTAAATAAAAATTGTAAGTGTGGAGGAACCAAGGCTGTTGGCCGAGGTTGTAGGTGGTGTAGATGTTCATAGCTTGGAGTGGCCAAGATTTCTGAGTGAAACTGTATATAGACACAGTCGTCACCACTATTTCAAAAAGTCAAAGCGTGATTAGCTCGAACAACAGAGGCCACTTTCAAATATCTTGTATCAGAGTTATTAAAGATCTCCACGTTGTATGGCACCTTTCCGTCTTTTCAGATACTAGTGTTATATTGTGCCATGACAGGGCGTGGAGCTCAAAGCTCATGGCAGTGGCGAGTGGAACTGCGGCCTCTCAATTTGTTTCTGAGACCAATTAGGGCCATTAATAAAGTTCCTCCTCTCGATAGCCCAAAGCCTGGGCACTATTGTAGAGACCATATGTTGACCATGCATCATGATCTCTCTCTCTTTCTCTTTTTCTCTTTCTCGACCTGTTGTGTTTACTCAAAAAAAAAAAAAAAAAAGGTACGAGAAGTACATTTGGAACAAAGCCGGCTACGGAAGCTGTTGGATCAGAAGAGCAGTGCTCTATCTTTCCGCTTGTCGGAGCTACCATCCTAGACCAGCTGACAGCCAGGGCGAAGGGTCTGGTCTGCTCTGCCCTAACATATAGTTTTCAGGCTGAATATCCTCTTCCTAGGATAAGGCTAGTATCCTCTCCAATGCGCTCCTCCGCCCTGAGCCGTTGGCACAATATGAAATGTTAGGTTTTGTAAACGCCGCTCAACATTTGGTGTTAACAGAAGACAGTTTGTATCGGCTACTGTTATACGGGAGCTCATTCATATCTGACCAAAACCTGTCCATGATCTCCAAGAAACTTACTGTAAACCTCATGTTCACACCAATACAGTGCTACTACCGTTGACGTACCTCCTCTCAGCTAGGAAAACCTCCATAATTGGCACCTGGAATGTTAGAACTCTCTATGATATAGGGAGAACAATGGAAGTAGCAAAGGAAATGAAACATTATAGAATTAGTATTTTAGGGTTATGTGAAACTAGATTGACTGGGGCAGGGAAAAGTATTCTAAATTCAGGAGAAACTATTTTGTTCTCAGGACACACAGAGGAAAATTCGCCACACAGTGAGGGAGTGGCCCTGATGCTATCAAAAGAAGCAGACAGGGCACTAATAGAATGGGAAGCTGTGAGTCCCAGAATAATAAGAGCATCTTTTAGAACAGTTAAACAGAAGGTGAACATCTCGGTAATACAGTGTTATGCACCAACAAATGATAAAGATGCATCTGTTAAGGAAGAATTTTACATGCAGCTTCAAAATATTATAAATAATGAAAGAAAGGGCAACTTAAAAATTGTGATGGGTGACTTGAATGCTAAGATAGGATCAGACAACACAGGTTATGAAGAAACTATGGGGAGACATGGTCTAGGAGTAATGAATGAAAATGGAGAATTGTTCACAAATTTTTTGTGCAGGTAACCAGTATGTTATTGGTGGAAGTATTTTTTCCCATAAAAGTATACACAAGGCAACATGGGAATCACCAGACCATAAGATAACTAATCAAATTGACCACATAAGTGTTAACAAAAAGTTTAGATCATCCCTTTACGATGTTAGGGCTTTCAGAGGTGCCGATGTATTTACTGACCATTTCCTGGTGGTAAGTAAAATCAAGTAGAAACTAAAAAGATATATAACATCTTAAAATCATAGAAACCAATATAATGTAGGCTTTCTCAGAGATAAAGAAATTAAGGAACAGTTCTCAGTTACGGTCTCTAATAAGTACCAGGTGTTGCAGCAGCTAGCTGAAGATGTCAACACGGAAGTCTGCTGGGATCAGATCAAAGGAATCTGGAATGAATCTTGTGTAGAAGTTCTTGGCAAGAAAGAAAGTACACATAAAGCATGGATAACACCAGAAACCATTAAACTGATTGAAGATAGGAAAAGTAAAAAGGCAGAATTAAACAATAGCAAAACTAGAGCTGCTAAAGCTAGAGCTCAGGAGAAATACACAGAAGCCAACAAGGAAGTTAGGAGGCATATAAGGGCAGATAAAGTGAAATATCTAAATGATCTAGCACAAGAAGCAGAGACAGCGGCAGCAAAAGGAAACCTCAGAGAACTTTACAGTAACACAAGAAAATTAGTAGGTAAATATAGTCAGCCAACTGGATCAATCAAAAATAGTCAAGGAAAGGTACTTACTAACACTAAAGATCAAATGGACAGATGGGTTGAATATTTTGAAATGCTTCTAAATAGACCAGGTCCAGAGGTTCCCCCAGATATCCAGCCTTTAGAAATGGAACTGGATATCAACTGTGAGATGCCATCCAAAGAGGAAATTAGGAAAGCTATAAATCTTCTCAAGGAAGGAAAGGCGACAGGCCCAGACGGTATCCCAGCTGAAGCCATCAGGGCCAACATAAACACATCAACAGAACTGCTACATAGATTATTCAGTAAAGTTTGGGAGACCGAAGAAATACCAGCAGACTGGAGAGAAGGATATCTTGTGAAACTGCCCAAAAAAAGTGATCTACAGGAGTGTGAAAACTATAGAGGAATTATGTTGCTGTCAGTTCCTGGAAAAATATTAAGTAGAATTATTTTGGAAAGATTAAAAGATGCTATTGATAAAATGCTAAGAGATGAGCAGGCAGGTTTTCGGTCAAACAGATCCTGTACTGATCAAATAGCCACATTACGTATTATAATAGAGCAAAGCATTGAACTGAACTCACCACTTTACATTGGATTTATAGACTATGAAAAAGCATTTGACAGCATAGATAGGAAATCTCTCTAGAAATTGATGGGGCACTATGGAATCCCACAGAAAATTATCAACTTAGTAAAGGCAACATATAAAGACATGAAATGTCGAGTTCTTCA
>CAJHNH020001957.1:200765-205765 GCA_905116865.2 Candidula unifasciata | reverse complement strand
AATGTGTTGTGCTAAATACGGGACTTCTCATTCATGTTGTGAGCAGAAACGGGACGTCCCACTAATGTTTCGAACTTGAAAACGGGACATCCCTTTAAACTTTTGAAATTAAAACGGGACGTCCCACTAATGTTTCGAAATAAAAATGAAACATCCAACTATGGTTAAGCAGCAGCAAGGGGATACAAATTAGAATTTTGAGAGCATGCATCTTCCCTGTGGCTACATACGGATGTGAGTCGTGGACTATCCCTCAGTCCTTAAGAAATAGAATAGGGGCTTTTGAGCTGAAATGCTATAGAAAGATTCTTAGAATATCTTGGACAAAGAAGATGAGAAATATTGACATCTTAAAAGATCTAAACATCAAGGAAGATTGGCTAATAAACAGCATCCTTTCTCGAAAGCTGAAATATTTTGGTCATTATAGCAGAAGGCATGGTACCAGGAAGGAGCGGCAGGGGCCGACCGACACGAGGATGGGCACAGGATATAAGTGACTCCTTAAGTGTGAAAGTGCATGAGGCGGGAGTCCTAATCGTGCTAATAGCAGTAACAGTAGTAGTAGTAATAGTAGTAATAATAATAGTAATAGTAGTAGTAATAATAGTAATAGTATTAGTAGAAGTAGTAGTAGTAGTAGTTGTGCTGTTGTTGTTGTACTGACAGGAGTAATAATAGTAGTAGTAACAGTAGTAGTGGTAATAGTAGTAGTAGTAGCATTAGTAGTAATAGAAGTAGTAGTAATAGTAGTAGTAGTAGTAATAGTAGTAGTAATAGTAGTAGTAGTAGTTATAGTAGTAGTAGTAATAGCAGTAATAGTAGTAGCAGTTGTTGTTGTTGTTATTGTTGTACTGATAGTAGTAATAATAATAGTAGTAATAGTATAGTAGTATTAGTAGTAATAGTAGTAGTGGTAGTAGTAGTAGTAGTAGTAATAGTAGTAATAACAGCGGTAATAGCAGTATTAGTAGTAGTAGTAGTATTAGTAGTAGTAGTAGTAGTAGTAGTAGTAGTAGTAGTAGTAGTAATAGTAGCAGTAATAGTAGTAGTAGTAATAGTAATAATATTAATAATAATAATTATAGTGGTGGTAGTAGTAGTAGTAGTAGTAGTAGTAGTAGTAGTAGTAGTAGTAGTAGTAGTAGTAGTAGTAGCAGTAGTGGTGGTAGTAGTAGTAGTAGTAGTAATAGTAGTAGTAGTAGTAGTAATAGTAATACTAATAATAATAATTATAGTGGTGGTAGTAGTAGTAGTAGTAGTAGTAGTAGTAGTAGTAGTAGTAGTAGTAGTAGTAGTAGTAGTAGTAGTAGTTGTGGTGGTAGTAGTAGTAGTAGTAATAGTAGTAATAGTAGTAGTAGTAGTAATAGTAATAATGATAATAATAATAATTATAGTGGTGGTAGTAGTAGTAGTAGTAGTAGTAGTAGTAGTAGTAGTAGTAGTAGTAGTAGTAGTAGTAGTAGTAGTAGTAGTAGTAGTGGTGGTAGTAGTAGTAGTAGTAGTAGTAAGTAATAGCAGCAACAGTAACAGTATTATCAGCAGAAGTCGTAGCAGCAGCATTCAGTAGTGTTAAAGAGCCCATTCATTTGACTGAGATAAAATAAACCAAAACAATAATGAATTACCTATCAAACAACCTTTTATATTGTTTCGTGTATTCTCCAACATGCACAATACCCCTGTCAGGCTCGCCCACCCAAGATATACCGGAGGGAGGTGTATGCTTAGCCCTCTAATGCCAGGGGGTCTCAAAGAGGGGGGGGGGGGAGGAGGATATGACGGGGTTTAATGCTTACAAATAATAATAGCCTAAATGGCAAAAATATGTTACAAGTGTGAAAAAATATGAAATGTATACTCTAAAACTGTGATAATTTCTAAATATGGTTTGGGGTGGGGGTTTGGGGAGGGGGGGGGAAGGTTTGAGTGCGGGTGGACGGAGAGAAGGGTAGGTTAGCCCTCTTTTTAGCGGTCAAGGACCCCCCCTCCCCCCTCCTTCCTCCATATATTTTTCCTGTCTAAGCCCACCAGTTCCTGCGCCTCTGGCGCACATTACGACACCCATAAATAATTACCTACAGATAAAATGACCAAGGTCACTAAAAAAAAAAAAAAAACGCAAACGAAGCAGCATAATACTCGAAAGAACAATAACGATTGGAAAGGGAAACAAAAGCGTATGATATCAATACACAAGTGCTGCAGTTACTATCAAAATTTTCCTGCTCACGTTTACACCCGCTGACCCCTGTCTTTGTCTCACTCTGACATAATCATTGTTGCACGTAAACAAGGCTCTTTTTGTGTTAACAGTCTTCTCCTGTAGTATACGGAGTATTGGCAATATGCATGGACTTATTGTTCTTTTTTCCCATAGTCACCCAAACAAGTCTGTCTGGTCGGTCGATGTGTTTGGGTGTTTCCGAACTAAAAATAAAAACAATAAAAAAATATTTGTACTATGATGTCACGCCTGCAGGCAGCTACCAATCAATGGCCGGCGCGGTATATTGATCTGGCTGGTTGTTTTGTTTTCAGCCTCTTCTTATTTGCTGCTGCTCTGTAGCTTAAAGATTAGTGAAATCGTTACAGAATACAATTGTTGGCTTATACCACGGTTTGATTCCCGTGTTCGGGGGTTTAGGAAAAAAAAAAAATCGTTCCTGTGGGTTTTCAGACAGCGATATGAGAGTCGCACCAAGGAAGAGGTTCGGACCTCATCATGAAATATCCCCGCAGTTAGTAGTGGCTACCGCCAATCTTAGTTGTGGGGACGGCACAGCTTCTTTAACTTGCTGACGTAAGATGTTTTAGACCGAAAACGTAGCTGTGTTTCACGTTTGCACTTCTCATTGAAAACCCCGTGTCAGTTCCTGGGGTTCATTGTCTTCTTCTTCTTCTCCTGCTTTTCTATTCCCCAATGGAGCATAGGCCCTCAACCAACTCACGCCAAGTTGTTCTATCCTTCGCCATTGCATGGAGCTCTCCCCATGTCCTCCCCATCTTTCTAACTTCATTTTCCAGCTCTCTTCTCTATGTGTTTTTTGGCCTTCCTTTATTCCTCTGCCCCTGTGGGTTCCAATGCAAGGACATTCTAGTTATGCTGTTCTCCTGTTTTCTCAGTGTGTGTCCTATCAAAATCCAGCGTCTTTTCCTCACCTCTTGGTCCACTGGAGCCTGTTTAGTTCTCTCTACATTAGATATTCTATCATACCATTTAATTCCCTATATTCTGCGCAGGCACCAGTTAATGAATGTCTGTAATTTATTAGCAATTGCCTTAGTTGTTCTCTAGGGTCTTATTGTGGAGTCTTGGTTATTGGGTCTTAAAGTGCAACGACTGGTTTAAAGAGATTTGAAGTTTGAACAATGAATCAACATTATGGCCCAAGGTTTTGTAACCCATAAAAGCTCCGTTCTTCTTTTAACTCAAGTCTGAGTCCAAAGAAGCTCAGCACAGTGCACAAGCTCTGTAGCACCGGCGAGGATCCTGAAATACTTTGGGTAGGTTTTCAACTCTAAATTTTGCCGGGCAGCGCCGTTAGGCTAATCTTTTCGATGTCCAACTGCAAGGGATTTTTTTTTAACGTGAGCAACAATGCCCACGGGCATCCGATCTTACTACCCAGAGACCAGGGGGAATTACTAGAAGTCAAAGACCATGTGAAAAAAATTCCTACCCCTTACCGGAAATTAAACTCCCGGACACCATGCCTCGAGACCAGGCAGCTCCAGGTTTGAAAAGGATACCAATGCAACACAGATCCTACTTTTTCATGATACACAGAGCATCGACGAGACAAAGTTCAAAGACGCAGATGAAAATAACAGATTTTTTTTTTTTAGTAGGTTTATTGTATTGGAATATATTTTGTCAATTGCTACTCTTATATTGAAGTTTATATTAATCATTTTGTAAAATCAAATGCAGTTTGTAGCTTAATTACTTCCCGTCGTTTTTAGGATGAAATTTATCGTTTTTGGAAGCCCTACTCCAGCTCTTGCCAGGGGCCGTAATATAGCCCGGCCATAGATATGGCCTAATAGGTGAACGCGGTTTCTGGGACCTCTCCACTGTGATCATCATCCACATGGTGGCACATTGTGTCATCAGGTGTTTATCGCTTGTGTGATGTTCTGGTGGTGTAGAAAGTCAGTCAGTCAAATACCGTATCTATGCATTATTTATCCACGAAGAAATTTACTTTCATTTTTGTCCCAAGGCCGCAGTGAAGTCAACCATGTATTGAGATATTTCCGTTATCCATTTTTTCGGTTATTACTATCTCTATCGTCCTTTTCAGGATGAAAATTTTTTTTTTGGAAGCTCCACCCTGGCTTTTGCCGGGGGCCGCAATATAGGCAGGCCATAAATATGGCCAAATGTCTGAACGTGGTTTCTGGGACCTCTCCACGGCGATCCTCATCCGCATGGTGGCACTTTGTGTCATTGGGTGTTTATCGCTTGTGTGATGTCCTAGTGGGGTAGAAAGTCAGTCAGTCGGTTATCCTCAGGTTACTGCACTCATGTATTAACAGATTTTTGTAGTGCGTTTATCCGACTGACTGACTTTCTACTTCACCAGGACATCACACAAGCGATAAACACCCGATGACACAAAGTGCCACCATATGGATGAGGATCACCGTGGAGAGGTCCCAGAAACCGCGTTCAGACAATTGGCCATATTTATGGCCTGCCTATATTGCGGCCAGTCGCAAAAGCCAGAGTGGGGATTCAAATAACAAAAAATTTCATCCTAAAAAGGACGTAAATGAATGATCCTTTTATCCGTCACAGCGCTCGTCCTGACGGTGACGGTGAATCAAAGTTTTACTGTACTAAAAAATTGAATACGTGCATGTTGGCTGGGGAGGGAAAAAAAGGGGGTGGGGTTGAGAGTGCTCAGTCCACTTGCAGATTTTCAAGGGGGAGGCAGCTCAGTCCACCCTCCCGGTATAATTTATTTGGGCGAGGGCTAAGGCGCTTAAGCCTT